>VXAD01013340.1:167836-454556 GCA_013399195.1 Dicrurus megarhynchus
CAGAGCCACTGCTAAAAACCCCAACTTGCTTTACAGGTTTCCTGGCACCTTTCTGCAGTAGATGGAGGAAGAATGTACCAGACTTGTTGGAACAGACTGGTCTATTGAGTGCATGGAAAAATATCTTCCAGCCATACCATGACTGGAGATAGGGTGTGTCCTGTGCAGCTTGGGAAGGGAAAGATTGTTTCCTGGAGGCAATCATCGTCCTCCCGCAGCTGCCTCTCCCCAGAGTGAGCTCAGAGGCGTGTGTAGGAGGAGACCCATTCATCATGGCCCGGGTCTGCTATCAGAGCCTGCTCCTGTGTGTAGCTGTAGGAATCTGCCTTGGAGTTGTGCTCCTTTAATCCGTTCACGCTCTGCCTGCAGAACGCAGCCTTGGTGCTTGACATCATGGTGCCCTGCTTGGTCTTGCAAGCAGAGGAGCAAGGCAGTCTTCCATCTTCCTTGTGCCTCATTTCCATGGCAATAATGAATGAATCCAGCATTTTAAAGTTTGGAAAGGATTTAGACCTAGCTGTGCATTCATTTTGGTTTTTCTTAATTGTGATTCCTCAAGGCGCAAGTTTAAAAAAATAAATCAGGAGGTACATATTTCCTTATCTGGTCGCTAGTAATAAAATATCAAACTTAAATCTTTTACTTGTTAGTAGATCAGACTTCCAGACATTTGTCTTAATGCTTGGTGCCATGTTTAGTAGATGGTGGGGAAAAAAAAAAAGGACTGTTTAATGGTCCTTTGCAGGGTCAGGAGTTGGACCATGTGATCCTTCTGGGTGTCTTCTTCCAATTCAGCATATCTGTCATCCTGTGATCATTTATTCAGTATTTGGGGGAAGTTAGTCCAGATTTAAGGTGTCTGTTCCAGTGTGCTTCACCTCTGAGCTGCATGATTTGCTTCTAACCAAGGGCTTTGTGCAGCATGGAGGATCATGGTATCGGTGATAGCAAGGGAGACTGCATTATGGTATTTCCCTCCCTTTTCCTTTTATGCTTTCACAAAGTAGAGGAATGTTTTCCCTTGTGTTTCTTGAAGGAATCAGTGAGTAACTTCAGGAAAATAAAATCATTTTCTTGGAAGACATAGGTCTTAAACCTAATACTGAAGCAGTAGGTGAAAAATCTGTAGGTGAAGCTGGTTTTAATGTGGGAAGTGGAGAATGTGTAATTGAAACAGTATGCTGATGAAAAGGCATTATGTGAAACTGTCAGAAGTCATTATAATACACTAATTAACACTCTTTGCACCTTAGCTTATGCTGTTGTGTGCTAATATTTCCTCCTCTTTTGCCTATTATATTCCTTAACCTTTTTTGCAAGTATTTGGAGGCAGGCAGTGGTACTTCCTGTATTTTTTTCTTTTAAATGCTTTGTTAGAAAAACCTGTCACCTGTATAATATGGATTTTCCTCTTGATAGCAATTTAATGTGTGTGCTTGGGCTTTTGTTTTCCTAATGCTTAAAAGAGATTATAGCATAGATTGTATTTCATCCTAAGCAGATAATGTCAGATTGTAAAGGGAGAACTTTATTCTGTGCATGCGACTGATACTTTCCCTTGCTTGGGGCTTATGTCCCTTATGTCGTGAGCCTTTTCTGGAGAAAGCCTCCTGAACATAACAAATTGAAACAGCCCAGTAGATCTTCATACTTCACAGGACTTCTGGAAATGCTTCAGTGTGAAATCACACTGCTTAAAATGCCATCACAGGGTTTATGCACTACCTGAGGAAAAAACAGCTTAGGCAATAGGTAGGGCAGGAATTGGTTCCATGAATGAATTTCATCCAGTTCACTAAATTTAGCTTATAATGCTTTAGACTGATTACTATGATCTTTACATACTTATGAATTTTGCCACTGCTGCTCTTCTATTCTCCGTAGCACATCTACATAACGTGAAGTTTAATGCCTGCTACAGATTTTCAGTGCCTTTCTAGACTCCAAAATACAAAAGGCAGGGCATAAGCTGATGCCCAGCCTTTCCCTACATGCCCACACTTTGCGAGGTTCAGTTGATGAGCCCTCCATCCCCAGATGTGCCAGCTGATTCCAAGCACTTACAGGGCTTCCTGCTGCTCAGATATGTTTATCCATCTGCATAAACCATTCTTCAGAATGGAAGAATCAATATTTTCAGAATGGAAGAATCAAAAATTAAAGATGAAAATGGGGAAAGTACCATGTGTTGAAGTAAATCTGGGATGAGAACAAACGCAGTGAAATCAGACTCCCGTTTCTCTCACTGGTGATGGATTTGAGATGGGAGCAGTTCTTTCAGTCCTGATGTATTTAGAGCAATTCTGCTTTTTTCCAAGGCCAAACATGGAAAACTTTAGTACAGCAGGGGGAAAAGCTCTCAACAGAAAACTCTGTTTATGGAAACCATTGTGCAATCTATGACTGTCAGGGCTTTTCTTGCTCCAGTGTGCATGCCCACATACACATTCCTGCTGAAAAATACCATTTACAGTTAGTGCCTCAGGCACATCTCCAGTGCAGTGAACATGTATAATTTCTAACATAATATTATGTGGTAACTGTTGGCAAACTGTTCACTTCATGATGGAAGTCAGCTTAGATTAATTACTTCTTGATGTTAGGAAATGGCAGCTCTGGGAGGTACAAGCTGTCCCTTGTGCTTCAGAGGCAAGTTACTGTCACGTCTGGGCTAGTTCCTCCTGTAAGTCACTGCGTTGGATGATCTGGGAACACATGAGTCTATTGGAGGATGCTGCTGGGGCAGGGTGTGGATACCAGGCAGGGAACAAGGTCTGGGCTGTGAAGGGGTAGCCTGGGGGAAGAGGGTCACTTCCACTTAGGGGTACTGCTGGAAGGGTGGTGTTTCCTCGGGCTGTGGTTGCTATGATCTATTCCTGAACTTTGACATTGATTGTGAAATTGTGTTTCCTCCTCTTCACGCTTTTTGCGTAATCCTGTGAGAAATCACTAGATATGCATCAGTCCTAGTGCTGCTTCAGGATTTCATGATTTCCCAGGATCCTGGGGATAAGGTGGGACCTTCTGGCTGGGACCCATTCTTCCCTGAGTTTAGCAAAATATGTTTTACATAGGTGAAATTTTGCAAAAGGCCAAAGGGACAAGTTTTGGCTGGTTGTGAACAGCTACCCTGAAACCCAGGCCTTTTGCTCCATGCACATGTTATAAATAACACTTTTGGAAAAGCCCTTTGGTTTGCTCTCTAAGGTTGTGTCTTCATAATAGCTCTTCACTAGATTTGTTCTGAGTTTACAGATCTACTTGAGTGGTAAGAGTAGCACAAAAAATTACTTAGATCCTCATCTTCTCTTTTAATTCGACCAGAACAATTTCTGTAGTGAGACAGTCCTGCAATTTTAATTTGGAAGGTCTTTGGTGCCTTGAATAACACACCTAATCTGACTTATACCAGTAAATTATAACTGTGTTTTATTTTTATATTTATCTTTTAAATAAAATCTATTTGATTTGCTCAAGTTCCTTTTTAATACTAGATTGCTTTCTGTGTCTGCCATTTTAGATCGATTGGTTTGCTTGTCTGCTGTCAAGGCTTGCCACTCCATTGTTACTATTGGCAGTTCTGGAACAGTCCGCTCAGTAAATTGAGCATTCATCGACGGTTGTTTTCCACAGCAGCTAATACAGTGCATCATCTCAGTTATTTCCTACTTTGGTGTGTATTTGAGTCAGAAAATAATGGGATTTACCTGGGCAAACCTGATTCTTTTTCCTTTGCTTAGTAAATGTACTGCACCTACAAAATTTAGGCTATGTTCAAGTAAGGAATGAATAAAAAAGGACATTAATATTGAATTTCTGAGATGAAACTTGTAGGTATGTAGCGTGCTGCCTGATGTAATAAGCTAACTTTTCATATGTGCTCTAAGTACAAGAACTGGTTTTTTTTCTGTCCAGACTGTGCTCTTCACTTGTAAAAAATTATTTATTCCTTCCTTTTTTTTTTTTTTATTTGGTAGAAAAGAAACTACTTAACGCTAACACTAGAAGATTTGCACTTATGTGACAAGAGGGGAATGGCTTTAAACTGACAGAGGGTAGGGTTAGCTTGGATATTAGGAAGAAATTCTTCTTTGAGGGTGATTGAGCAGATTGCCCAGACAGGTTGTGGACTCCCCATCCCTGGGAGTGTTCAAGGCCAGGTTGGATGGAGCTCTGAGCAACCTGGTGTAGTGAAAGGCGTCCCTGCCCATGGCAGGGGGTTGGAACAAGATGATTTGCAAGGTCCTTTTTAACCTGAACCATTCTGTCATTCTGAGAAATCCATCAGGCAGTCAACAAGAGTTTTCTAAATCTCACTCTATTACTTTCAGTAGCACTGTCAGATATTTATAGTAAAAGCAATTATGTTTGGTGGGGGTGGTGGTGATGGGGACAGACAGGATGGAAAGCGGTTATAAAATGCCATTTCTCGCAAATGGTAGATGTCAAACAAAATGTAAAATCCAAAGGTGCCATGTAAGCTCTGTTCTCAGAACCTTTGTTTGGAAGACATGAGTTTTACTGACAGCTTATGACAGAAAGCTTACATTTTCCAGGGTGGGCTGAAATGGATGGCAGTCAATCTCAGCCATTCACATCTCTAGTTTTCACATTTTGATGCAGCTAGAATGAAATGGAAAAAGCACCAAAGAAGCAAAAACAAAGTTATTGGAACCTAATCATGCTTAATTATTAGGCATGTGTTTAATTTTAGGCATATAAATAGGCCTGCTGAAGGGAAAAGCACATATTCTTTTCATTGCCTGATAAGACTTTTGTCGTATGTACGCTCTTCAAATAGTTGGATGTTTCTGCTATTTTAACAGAAGGATCCTTATAGTCATCCAGTTACACAGGCTTTTTGTTAAATAGGCTTTAACTCTTTATTAGAGTTCGTTAAATAGGCTTTAACTTTCTCCCCGAGAATAAATAACCTGACAGTAGGATTATCAAAATGGATAATGTAGCCACGTTTCATTGCCTTAGTTAGGGTTTATACCCAGGTATACAGTCACTATTTTTACCCTTTTTATTTTCATTTGTCTTTTTCATCCCCTTTTTTTCCCCACTGAAAAAGGGAGCACATGCTCCTCACTGTTTGCATTAATGAGCCTTTGATGCTATTGCTAAATGCAGCAGGTGGGGGCAACTTACCTTTGGTTTCAGTTAATGATTGCACACAGCATTATTAATTTCTCATGTAGAGAGGACCTGTTGATATAATTTTATATATTATCCAGGCTGGATGCTCAGTTTTGCCCAGGGACAGTCTTTTTTTGTGGCATTAGAAGTCTCACCAAAATAGAGAAGTTTTTGTTCCTGTGTCGTACATTGGCACAGGTGGAACTTTCAAATGAATGCATCTTCCTGCTTAGAATGTCCACATCAGAGTTGGTTACACAATTACATTAATAAAAACATGTATCTTCATACCATCATAGGAAAAATTACCTAGACAATAAAGAATTGTATTTTTCAGCATGAAGGCTAAGAGTTTTAAACATCTTTTTATGTATCTGGCACGAAAGGGATGGTATTTTACAGGGATGCTTTCTGTTTGCAGTATGTATTATTAGGGCAGAAGTGTGTTGCATTTGAGCTTAGACTTAGATCTGCTTTTCACCTCCAGAGATACGTGGCATAAGTTTTCACTTCTGAAAGTTCATCTGTGCTGACATGCTCATTTTCAACTCATTAGGAGCCTCTAGAGCAGCGAGGCTGAGGTATGCTTTGTGGTGCTGAATTTATATATCTCTTGGGTAACAGTAGAGCCTTGAAAGCTCCAGAGAACTGAGTTTCAAAGAACACGGCAAGCCAAAAGGTTGACTAAAATCACGTGTCCCTGCACCTAACCTCATCACCCCAGTCATTTTCAATTGTTCATAGTCATATGCTTTTCAGTCTTGTTCAATAACAGGTTTGCAGACCTTTGACATCTCTATTTAAAAATGAACTGACAGCTTTCCAGCAACAGCTGGTGAAAGGCACTTCTAACTGTTCATTATGAAATGGATTAAAAGAAAGCACATAGTTTCATATTTCCTACTTTGTCTCCAAGTTCAAACTGATTTTTACTGAATTTTTTGTTTCTGCTTGACATAGATTTAGCTTAGATGTAATATGTGCTTTTTACTAAACGTTTCCTTACGTGGGAAGTGTGAAACCAACAGTCTTGGCATGGTGTGTCGGCATGGTGTGTCAGCATTGTGAGTAAATTTTATAATTGGTTGAATTGCTTTTAAAATGTTACCTACAATAATTTCCTCAGATGCTGCATCTCCAATTTTTCTATACAGTTCAAAGAGACCACACAGTTGATTGCAATTGGAATTGTTTTTGCAATTTAAACATAGCAAATTGAAATCTAACTTGGGGCATCCTGTTGAAATACAGTAGCAACTATTGGTAATATTTCTCTCTAAATTACTTTATAATTAGGTTAATTTTTCATTAATATTCCTGGTTAATCTAAGCAGCCAGGTATAGAGGGACAGCCAGGGCTTTTCTGGAGTCTGCTGGCAAAGGTTGTAACAAGGAAATAGTTTCGTAACATAAAAGCCTGTCCACATGCTTACACATTCCTAAATGCAAATTTTAAAGTTAATTTCCATGTCAGTATTCAGATATTTCCTTAGACTTATGACTGGAATTTTTTTAATAATATGAAGTACACATCTGTGTCTTTATGAAGAATCTGAAGCCTTAAATTTTCAGTGATGGCAGTAATCATCATCTAAGCAAAAAGCATTCATCTCCCTGCTCTGATCTTCAACCACTACTATCATGCTATTGAAAGCTCCCCAAATACGTCAATTTACTTTCAGACTTTGATCCCTGACTCTTCTCTTGAGTTCCCCCAGGGCAACATTCCACTTCCCTGACCATCTTGTATGTAAATTGTTTTCAAATGAGTGAATTAATCAACATTGCAGAACCTTAATTAAAAATACAACTGATGATGCATGTCAGTTCATTCAAGTTAGAAATATATTTTAATTTTCATGTTCCCCAGAGCAATTAGCATTTCTCACTTCAACTTTCCAACCCTTCAAAATTACATAAGGATTTTAACCTGAAAAATGCCGAAATTACCATTGTCAAATGCCAACTTTTAACTTCCCTTCTGTTAAATGCCATGAAAACATCTTAAGAAATTTTCATCAAAAAATGACAGATATGGCAGAAGCTCCTACCAGGCGATAAACGATGGTAGTAGCCGTGCAAAGGGATAGCCTGGCGGCTACTGCAGACAAACATTTGAGGTCGAGTATTTGACTTTTTTTTTCTGTAGTTGTACCTCCAGTTTGTTGCTAATACAGTTGTTACTGTTGGCCTCAAGTAATGCCTTCCCCACCTTTTTCAGGATATAAAATGGATAAAGTGGTTCATGTGATTCAAACAGCTGTACTAGGAAGAAGGTGGGGGTTTTTTAAACTATTCTTATTTTTAAATTGAAGAGCTTATTAAAAAAGAAGCACTTCAGCAAGTTAAATTACTTAATGCTGCACATCCTTGGAACCCTAATCACTTCCAGATGGAGCAATTCATACTTCTAAGAGAGCACTAATTTTTAAAGTGAATCAGGGGTTTGGGTATCTGCATCTTAGAGTACCCTTGTACATTGCAGAGCCAAAGCCCTTAAAAATTAAGCAATCTAGTTTTGAAAATAAGTACTTTATTTTTAAACTTTATTTAAGTAGTTCCCATTAAAACCAGATTTTATTTCCTGCTGCTGTTCATATGGTACTCATATGCATTCTTTTGAAACTGCAGTAAACAGAGGCAGGAGAGTAGGAAATGCAATTTGGTGAAATACCTCTGGAAAGGCAGCCTCTGTGTAGGTGAAAGTGAGATAACTTTAAATGTGCCATTCAAGGCACTTCATAATAATTGCTGTCTTCGCTAAAAATCTTCTGTTTCTCCTCACACATCTTGTTTTTAAATCCCATTTTCAAGTTATCTTTTATAGTTAATTGCTTTCAACAACTAACCCATTTCTTTCTGTCTTGTGGGCTTGAGGAAATGAACACACCACTCACTGTTGCAGTGTTCAGACATCCTCTCTATAAAATCAGTGCAAAAGCATAGTGTCATGACTCACTTCTTGGCCTCTTGGGGCAGTTCCTTACAACAGCGACAATTTCTTAGTGATCTAAACGTGATGTAGCGAAATCTTTTCCCCAGCAGTGTTACACAGGCTCGTATTCCCTGGAAAAAGGGTTGAGTATAGTGGTGTTTGTTGCTCAGAGCCGTAACTATCCTTAGAGAGTGGGGAGAGAGTCTCTGTCTCTGCAGTTGAAAAGAAAACTTAGTAAATATCAAGCAAATACAACTTCCATAGACAATTCTATTTGAAATTTTAGCTTTTTCTGATTGGGAATGTCGTATTTCTTTCAGTGAGTGTGATTTCAAAAGAGGGATTCATGGTTAGCCCCACTGCTCATTTCTGTTTCGTTGCTTAGCAGACGAATAGAAAGAAGAGTACAACTTATTTATTACTTAAAATAAGTCTAGAAAATACTAAATCACATGTTCATTTTGTTGTACAGATATATGTAAAAATTTTAATGTGGAGTTCTGTATAATTTGCTTTTTCTTTTAGGGTCAGTGGAGGATAGGCTCGTAGGAAACATGGTAAATCATGGAAAATTATGGACATAATTTTTCTCTTTCTGCTCAGAAGAAAAAAGGGGAAGCAGCAAGAGAGTTGTACTGGGATAAACCAGGCTGTAAAGACCAAGTGAATCATGCCGCATTCACTGGCATGTTGATACCGAGATAACACCAAGTATATGTCAACATTTTTTACCTTGTGCCTTTTTCTGTTTGTGTGGTTATTTCTTGGACAGCCAGAGGCAGGTTCCAAATCACACCCTGTTGTCCTTGAAGGTGATGTGAAGGGCTGGCACTGCCCGGGACATCCCATCAGCTCAGTGTTTGAGTAATTGTGTCATTGCCTCTAATAGCCAAGGAAAAAGCTTCAGTACAGAGCATGTGGCTCTCAACCCACATGTGGTGCTTTCCAGGCCTTCTTTAATATGCACCACTGTCACTTTCCCCTGCAGACAGAGGTTTTATTTAATAATGAGTTCTGTTAGAAAAGAAAAAAGGTGCATTTTATCATGTTTTGTGCTTGTCAGAGGTGTTTTTATTTACTTTGAAGTCAGCTGAATCCTGAAACAAGCCTGGTTTCTCTCTGTTTCCTCCCTACCTGCAGCCTCAGTAATTTATGTAGACAGTTTAATGTTAAATATCAAGATAACTTAATTAGCTGTAAATTTACATTCCACATTTTCCCATCATAGATTGTCACAGAAAAATTAATTCTCAAAATGTTTCTTAGATCAAAATACAGTGTATAAATTTTAGGAAGCTAGTCGTTCTATGACTGTAGGCTAAGAATTTTTCCTCCCATGACAATGAGTTTTTAAGTTGTAAATGCAACCTATTTTAATGATAATGCACTAGCAATCAATTTCTTAAAGCTACAGTTTCTGTCATTACGGTGTGTCTGTGATGAACTCCATGTACAGTTACTGCAACATACGTATGGAACATTTTTTCTCATTTTGAATTTGTTAAATATTACTTGAGCAGCTCAGGAAAGATTTTTTACCATTTTCCTGCTACAATAATTGCGTGATAATAACTTTAGTATTGGGAAGAGTAAAGGAAAAGAGCAATGCTATGAAATACCACCATTACAGAAATTACCAGCTCATCATGAAAACATGTAAATCCACGGTGTTAATGTCTGGCACTTTCAGTTGTTGAAAATATCCCTTATTTTTGGGTTGTTGTTGGAAGTTTTCTTCTATGAGAGGTTTATATCAAAACCAGAAGTGTATGTCTTGATATATATTTACTAAATATGTTTATAAAAGCTGATGCTGTAAAATGATCTAAAGTAAAACCCTTTTTTTCTGGAGCAGGTCATACTCTTGGGACACAAAATTTTATAGTGGTGTGGGTTGGTTCGGCCGAGAATTTAAAGACTTGAAAATTTGCTACTGCTCATTTTATGAAAGCTAGATTACAAATGAAAGACTATGTATTCATGTGATATGCAAAGCCTAGGCCTGCCTTGCCAGCTGGTCAGCTGCCAGGTATAAATTATGCTGTAGGTATTTTCAAGTAGAATATGGATAACATACTGCAATTTCTGTGTTTAATTTATTAAAGTACAGTGAAAAGCAATATATAGTCAGCATTTGTGTCCTTTAACTGCACACTAGGCATATGCTTTTGTTCTAAATGTAATCAAAATTATGGTATCTCAGATACCACTTAGTGAAATCCATTGGCAAAGGCTACAGTTTTTATTGTGATGACTATATTTTTACATGTCTTTAAACTAAATGGCTTTGCTGTTACTGCTGATTTTGGAGGCGATGTTCTTTTCCTTGCAGCATGGTGCACAGCTGCTTTGTGGAACAGGGAATGTGGTAAGGTTGGTGGTACTCCCACTTTTCAGGTCCATGCTAATAACAGGGAAATAAATCAAAATCATTATGCTGATGCTCTTCCACATATTTCTAACACCTGCTCCACGGGTGGCTGCGGATAAGTTCCTAAGTAGTCCCATGGCTCAGTTTAAAGGGCCTTCATCTATATTGGTAGCAGTTTTCTTGTGTTGAGAGAACATCCCACAGGCACAGACTCTCTTGGAAGATCGTTACAGCATAGGATATGTGGCTTAGTATAGTTTAAAAAATTCACATGCAAATCTTCCATTTGGACTCAGTACAGGTATAGTGAGTAGAAAATTATTGCATGATGCCTTCTTCCTTCCTAAAGTAGTTTAAAAGTTGATGCAAAGTTACCTTTGAAGATTCAAATGCCAATTAAAGCAATAGCAACATAATCAGTTGTTACAGCATACTGTATTTTAATGACCCAAAGAGCTAAATCTTCTTTTTCATCTTTGGCCACGTCTCCATATATTTTATTTCCATCTGAGGTGTCAGACATTCAAATGGTTTTCAAAAGTTGGCCATCTACTCTTGGGGGCCAGGATGTCTTTATTTTAGCTAGTCCATAAGGAAGTTTGAGTTTTAGGGAAATATTTATGCAATAAATATTTATACTGATATTTATTGTTAACTGTTATTGTCTGGTCTTTGCTGCATAAAGAAGGTCATGTGTCGCTTTTTAAATTCCTATAAAATTTGCTCAGTATTCCATCAATGAGCATATGAGCTCTGTACAAAGAAAAAGGTTTATCTTGTGGTCCTGACACACAATAAAAAAACCCAACTATATTTTTTAGTCAGGGCAAAATTTGGGTTCTGAGCCCAAATCCATGGGCTTCTCTAGCCTCTATACAGTGAATTAGAACCCCAAATACTTTTTTATAGCTATAACCTTGAGCAGTTGTTTTGGGATAGATACCAATAAATATAATGGGTCCACGGGGAAGAGACAGAGCATTTTCAGATTTATGAAGGGGAAAAAATCAATAGTCTCCCTGAGGCTGTATAAGTCATGAGCAGTACCAGTAGTTTTATGCAAAGTTGACAATATCATGAAATATAAACCCTTGGTTTGGAATTTTACCAGGAATTAAAGTGGCATTAAAAAGAAAAGTAAATGTTTTGGCATATGGATTAAGAAGGTGGTTTGTATTTCTTACCGTTTTGCACTGCAAATTCCTTTCAACTGAGCAATAAAAGACAGTTCAGAAAAGATTTAAGAAGAGGTTGGTTCTCAGTCCACATGTCTCATCTGAATTATGTCTTTCACCACCCGCTATTAAAAGCGTCTGTCTCTGAGGAATGCTCATTCTGTAAATGGCGGGTCACTGGGACTGCTCTTTAGCTGGCTGGATGTCATGGAATTAGGAATAGATGCCGATTTTGAAGCGGTTGTATGTGCTATTCACTTAACATACAGCAATAGCAATTAAATTGCAAAAAGTCACATCTACATACACAACAGTTTTGAGAAGTCATCTAGTTGCTCCCAAGTCTCCCTGACTTCTTGTCCTCCTCTGCACATGCTGGTTTGGTTTTCAGGTTGTTGGTGGGCTTTGTCTCAAAACAAAGTGAAAAGAAAAATAAAATGTACTCAAGTTTAGAGATACATACCTATATATAAAAACATCAACTGTTACCCGAGTAACACAAATTGCACTGTGGCATGAATTGACGTGTACGTATTGGAAATTGTACTTCTGTCTTTGAAGGATTACTTCCATAGGAGTGACCTGTATTTGTGAGGGAAACAAAGGGAAAATAATTCTGTACTGAAAACATTGTGGTTCAGTTCTGTCCTTTCAAGTACAAGTCCAATTTGCAAACCATCTTGTTCTGTTACTACCCTATCAGCATTTTTAAAATTATCATTTTTCATTTTCCCATATACATTGCAATATATCCAAAGAGTAACATTGTCCATAGGTGTTTCCCTTTAGTTGCTTCAAAAATTCTGCTGCCAGGAATTTGCCAAGGAATTTATGGTACTCTTGTCATGTTGTGATTGTGGTGTATTGTTTGAAGACCAGGAAGATTGCATTGAGGAAGTGTCATATTTATTTTACCTCAGTATACTACAAATTTAGATACCACAGAAAAGATCACGCAATAGGAATGTAGGGGATGTTACATTGAAAAGTTTTGAGAAATGCTGTATTTCTGCTGTTCCCCAAAAAAGAAAGTTTTGTAGCTGCTGGAAAACTGAGAAGCTTAACAGCATGTGAAAGAGTTTTCACTCTTTATCTACAGTATAAAAGACTTAAAGGAAATACTTGTTTTACATATGGACTGGAAGAGAATCCTGCTTACTCCTGGAAGACAATCCTGCTCACTCCTTGTTAGTTATGCTAATAGAGGTGTAAATAAGAAGCCCTATGTAATCTGCACTGGCATCTGTGGAGCAGCCTTCTGGTCGGAGCTCGAGGCTGGGTTGCCCAAGCAGGAGCTGCTGGCTCTGCCCGCGCAGGTCGATTCATGTGGCCAAAGCTCCTCTGGCTGCCTCCTGCCCCCAGCAGCCTTTGAGGTGGGCAAGGAGGGCTGGATGTTAGACACGTTCTCCTCCATGCTCCCAGACAGCTGTGTTGTGAACAGAGGGTAACTGTGTCTCTTCCCATGTGAACGGGGTGTTAAAAAAATACGGGAACCCGTGCTTGGGTGCAATCCGTGGCAAGATGGGCTTCGCAGGGCTGGTTACTTCCACCACCAGCCGTCACGCTCGCTCATCCTTCCTGCCTTGGCTTTGCAGGGGCGGGGGACAGGAATTCTGCACTTCCCATATCAGGGCTTCACCATGTCTGTGGTCCAGAATATTGAATTGTATCAGGCTCTGTTTTAAATGTAGTACCTGCCTGTGGTTTTTAAATTGGAAAAAAACCCAAAAACAACCAAACAAAGGAGAGAAAAAGTTTCAGCTATTTGGGACCTGCACACAGTTTGGATATGCACAAGTGGAAATAAATTTAAACATGCAGCCCCAAAGTAAACAGATATGACTGTGAATATACACAGGGAACAGATCAGTTGAGCTTTACACAGTCATTTTTCAAGTTAAACATGCTTTAATGTAAGCCATAAATTTCATCATATGAATATTTTTATGAGTTGCATTTCATCCGTTTATTATTCTGGAGTTCCAGATAGTGACAACAGGTAAATACAGTGCCAGTCTGCCTGCATGTTGAGTCACCGGGAGCCTTCTCTCTCCTACACATTGTTTGAGCAAGGGTAACAAATTACTGGTATAGTTTCAGACATATTTCAGTGAGATTTTTATTTGACAGTGCAGCTCCCATGATTTCATGCATTAGTCCAGGCTGCGCATTTCTGACTTCAGGTTCAAGGTGGAGGTTCTAGTTTTGAGGATTCAAATGTGTTAGTAATGGCAGCTTCTTCTCAGTATTTTCACCTATTTTGGGTCAGATTTTACATTTACTTGGATCTTGACTCTCAGCTTGTAAATTAAAATAGTTTCTAAATCTGTAAAATTATAGTGCTCATGCAGCAATGAAATACACACAAAATAATATACATTAGAATAATTTGCTACAGATTTCAGACAGATTATTGTGCATATGCCGTATTACATGCACCTGTGTTATTAAAAAAAGTCTGGAGTGACTAAGAACCCTGTGAGAAACAGGGCTGTGAAAGAGAGCTCTGCCATAGTCTGCCTTGGGCAAACAAAATCTCGATTCCACAAGAATATTCAGGTGAGGACGTGGAGTCTGCTGGGGAGGCCGTGGCCTGCTAAGGACCGGATTTTTGCTGTCTGTCTTTGGGTGCTTAACTGAGGGATCTGAGTTTAGGAATCTGCAGATGTGCGTGAAGGAGGCACACCCACCTCTCCCTCCTCCCTCCTGAGGAAGGACAACTAAGTTGATAATTAAGGCACATTTGAAGTGTCGGATGGATAAATGCCAGCCTTGAGCATGGGCAAAAGACAGTTCGCTATTGGAAAAGTGCTTTTAGGGGATGGCAGTACATGTCAGACATTATGTATTCAACCAGGCCTGTTTTCTTTAATCATTAATTTGGAATAAAATATCTTTTTCTGATACAGAACCCACCTTGGAAAGATGTCTTGTAAGCATCAAAGAGCGCTAGTAAAGTGCAAAAAGCAACTTTACAAGTAACTTCTTATCCACTGTATTGATGCTTTATACATATAACTAAATGTCCTGTATCTTTAGAAGGCAGTTTAGCATTTTTCCTACATGTACCTGAGAAGTAACAGTCTCTTTTGAAAGCTTTACTGCAGAGAAGTAGATCACAGCACAGTCCAAGAGCCAATGTAGCTCCCTAAATTTGCTTTTCCTCTTTCAGTCTTATTAGTATTTTCATCACTAACTTAAAATTAATCAGGGCAGACAAGTCCTTGCAGCCATGAAGCAAAGTGCTGGAAGCAGTTACTGCTTTTATGAGTGCTGTACCGTAGCAACCCTACCTGTAGCATGTACCAAAGCACTGCAGTTTGTACTGTGAGAGATGAAGGAACGAGCTCTAGTTTAAAACCTTAATCTGCAAATGGTATAGAACTTTGAATGTGGGGTAACCTTGTTTGCCAGGCAAGGTGCCGTGCCTGAGAGCTGTATAGTAGCTTTCTAATTCTTTTCCAAGAGTAATGACATCTCTCATCCGTGTGTTGATGACAAAATTGCCATGTTTCTAGACAATGGATTGTACTGTATCATGTAATCTTTTTCTCCGTCTTCACTCAGAAAGAGATTATATTTGCTTCAAAACATCATCGTAACAAGAAACTGATTCTGTGAATTTGAGTATAACATCCTCTCTCTGCTCCAAATACCCAAACCTTCTTTTGATTGTTATTCATTTCTTTTTGCAGTGAAATCCACCATTGCCTTTGGTCATTGCAGCTTCTTATATCTTCTACTAGTGCTACACTTAAAGATTTTGTCATGCCAATTCAAATAAAAATTATATTCTGAATTGGAAATGCTTTATGGTCCTTACAGTGGATAAAATATGTTAATTTGTGTAAATGCTCTTCTGAGTGCAGATGCTTGCACTGAAAGCATGCTTATCTTAAAAGCTGCATGTCTTTCATTCTTTATATGCACTTTTTTTTTAATATGTCTAATATTTCAGAAGAGTTTTTAAAGGAGATACTGGAAGCTAAGTGAAATAAAAAACCCTCCTTGCTTTTTCATAAATATTCATAGTTTCACAGAAAATCTTATAACTGAATTGCTATTTTCTTTTGAGGTTTTGTGTGTTCTTCCCCTTTCCACCCTTCCCCCCCCCCTTCCTTTATGCTTCATTTCATTGCTATAGATTAGCTATAGCATTAGCTATAGCTATAGAGTGCTAGATTGGCTCTGCCATTATATGCTTGACATCAAATCTGGTATGTGAAGTGTTAGTCTGCTCACTTTTGTTACATATGTTTTATGTATCTTAATGATGTGTGATAACACACAAGTGAATTAAGCAGAATTAATATGATGAACTATGTACTTTCAAGGCTTAGAGTATAAGCTGAAGCATTTATTTGTGTGTCATAGTTACTCAGCTTAGAAATAGAAATATATGCGCATTGCCTTTGAGGTCAGCAACCACAATATTGCATTATAGGTTAATTATGAAGGAAAACTTAGTAAGAAACTTATTTTGGAAGTACTTCTTTATGAGTGCTCCTTATTGAAAAAGATTTCTGTCAGAACTCACTTGTTGAATTCATATTCTGAATCTAATGGTAATTTAATTTAAGTAAGACTACAGCTTGGTTCCCAGGCACAGGTATGAGAACAGACTTAATTCTGATTCAAGGGAAGTGGCTTTCTTTTTATCAGATTCAATATTTTTTCTCCTTGATGAGATGTCGCCTTGGTCTTCCTGTTATTAGTGGAACCTCTTTTACTCGAAAGAATTGGCAGAAGCCATGCCAGGTAAAGCAGAAATAAATGTCTGCTACCAGCAGTGAGGCAGAACCATTGCAAATACTGACCTGTTAGAAAAACATGTGCAGCAAAATACATGCGTACATTTTCCTTACAAGAAAATACGGGCATATATGATACTATAATAATTAAATATTCATTTTTTAGGTTTTCAAGTCTACACCTGCCATAAATCGGTGCACTATATAATGCATAAAAGATGGATGGTGTAGTGTGGCAAGAGTAATGAATTTCACTTTTCCTGCTATGAAACCCACAGAGCCTGGTATCAACTGATCATAAATAAATGCCCAGTCAACAGCAGTGTCAGTCCCTGTAAGGAGAACTTTGGGGTAGATAAATCAAATGTTGTTTAGGACGTGTTTCTCAGTAGGAAAGAAATACACAAGTGCTTTCTGGATGTTATTCACTGCTGATTATTCACTGCACACTTTTATTCCATCTCACTCACTGAATTTCAATGTATTAGGCATTTAAAATTCAGTCAAATGCTGGGGAGAAAGGGTAAAAATGGCAAAGGATGAGGATATTCAAATCTCTCTGGAGAAGTGAGTATATAAAGCTGAAAGCTGGCAGTGCACTATAATAGCAGAGACCTGTAGTCCTTTTTCCCTGGTCAATAACTTAGTCAAAAAGACAGCTTTGCATATATTACAAAGATATCCTTTAATAATGTATTTCTCTTTCAGAGATTTACCCTTCTTCCCCTGTCTTTTTTGCCTGTTTTTTACCATGTGCAATTTGCATTCATGTAACATGTTCCTGTTTGAGTAACACAGACACATAGTGGCATTTGTACAACCCACACCTGCTTTCTTAGGGGCAGAGCAGGAATGGCTGCTAAAATCCCAAATTCACTTGTTACTGCTTACCATGGATAGCACTGGATTGGAAAAGTATTGTGGAGGAAGCTGTGTTTTAGTTTTTTTGCTGAACTTAAAAGTTTCTAATACTGCTTCTAGGAAAGCTAAATAAACAGAAACAGAGGTTACAAATTCAGATAATTTCTTGTCCTTTCAGTTCTTTATTTTGCGTATGGCCATGGGAATGGAAAATCCAGTGATTTGTCCCTGGTCACATCTAGGACTCCAATAGAAAGGGAGGTCTTGAAGAACTGAGCGTAGGGAAAAGTAAATATATAAATAAAGTGTGTGTGTAGTTAAAAAAACCCCAGCTTGTTTCTATGTCATATATGCTGGTCTGAAATAAAAATTGATGCAAGTCATTCTTAGAAGCAAATAATATTTTAAAAGTATCAAGCATAGGCTTTTATATCCTCTGGCCTCATGCAGCCTGTATCCCAGTGCCACAGAATTTAATGATTCAATCAGGAATGAAGCTGAGATTCAGATTTATTCCTCTGCTACAGATGAGCCACAGTGGAGCATAGGGCTGTTGTGGTCAATTCTGAATTTGGCCATACATGTGTGCATTTTCTCACCGTCTCTTCATTAGGATTCCTTTTTAGTTTCTAGGGGTTTGAGATTTCTGCCCATTCTAATTTCTGTAGCTAGCATGTTTGAAACTAGCAGGGAGTCTAAGAGATGAAGAGCTTCTGAGATGAGTTACATATGTAAAACGTCACAGCAATGATGGCCCTCTCATCAAGTCCCCTCTTTCAACAAATAGACCAAATTATATAACCAACGTATGTAAAGAAATTGCCTCCTTCTACTTATTTCAAGTGCTTTTGAGTGGAAAAGGTCCAGCAACATTCATGTAAAACACTTAAATAAAATTGCTCTGGCTGTTTGCGCTCAGCTGTGGTGCTACCAAAGAGAGTTGTTGAAATAACTTCAGAAATCCTGCAGATAGTTCTCCTGGCTGTTGAAACCATAGATTCTGACTTGCTGAAATGCTTGTCTGTGCCATGGCAGATTGGAGACTCCTCTGCCTTGTTATTTTGGTTGTGTTTAGTATGTATTTATGAAGTAAGGATAACACAGATTATGTGACCTAGCTCACTGCGAAAGCCAGCTCTATGACCTCTTCTAATGTTGACTAATAATAACAACAACAACGACATCAATAAAAATATCAGCTTCCAGTTCAAGTCTTGCATGCTACACTGACTCTAAAGTGGATGACACAATTAATGTCTTTCACCTATAATGATAATATGGGTTAATATCATATTACAAGGATGAGTAAAATGATTAGTTTTACTTTGTTTAAATAAAGGTTAATAGCTGAATAAGAATAAGCATAAGCTGGACACAAGCAAAGTGATAGGAGAGGTGAAATGCCTTGCCTTACAGTATTCTGGATGTATATAAAAGGAATTGTGGAAGATAATGTGGATACATGGAAGCGCAAGGATAGGAGGATCCTTTCATCTTAATTAAATATGTTTAGGACCTGAATGGGAAATTTTGAGGGGTTGAAGAGATAGCTACTAAAATTCTGCAATGGGTAAATTAGTAAAAAACTATAGAAAAGGCTATTGGAAAGGAAAAAAGGAGTGAAAACCAAGAGGTATGAATCTCATTTGATAGTGAAGCAGTGGCAATGTCACTGATAGTTGGAACCATAAGGTATGCAACAAGAAAGAGGAACAACTGAATTTTTTCCTAGCCAGAGTATGATTCCTGGAAATACATAATGTGGCAAGGGAATGAAGGAAAAGGGGATATAAAATGGCCTGAAAAAAAATTAGTTGAAGTTTATTCTGCTTTAGTACAATAATAAATGAAAAGGAAATCATGATGTAAAATGAAAGAGCAAGGCAGACATAAGTTAACACGTTTAAAGGACTTGATCCAGTTGGTTTAATGTGTTAAAGAGCTTAGTGTATATCCTGATGTGTCTCAGATGAAACGCTTACAGATATGCATTAAAAGAAAATAGATTAAAGACTCACATTTTCAAGGCAGGTATTATTTTTTTTAGCTGTGAAATCTGGCTGCCAATGCATAAAGATTTCCTGTTAAGTGAAAACAGAACAAAGGAAAATGGAGATAAAATCTCTTCCATCAAACTCTACTGCATCAAAGCATATAAGGCAAATCTTCCTTTCACATTTGTTTAGTGAATGTTAGTGTCTGAATCTTTGAGGAGACTTTGGTCCACAAAATGTCATCGCCTTTTGTTTTTGCCAACACTGCACTGTAGTTTTAAGGAGGGAAGTGGAGTGGAAGTAAGAATTCCCATACAAGCAAATACCTCACAGTGTTGTAACCAGCTGCAGGATGAAACATGGGACTGTTACACTTCAGCAATAAACTGCCAAGGCTTCAGAGAGCTTTAATGTCCCCCCAAAATCCTGTCACTGCCATCACACATTTAACCCCTTTATGCCATGACTCGTGGTTTTGTGCCATAGGACTTGTGGACAATGGAGCAGCTGCCATTTGCTGGCTCTCCGCTACCAGCCTTTGAATCAGACACGTCATTGGCAACAGTGGCAGAGTGAGTGGTGCTCTTTGGAGGAGACAGTTCTGACTTCTGCGCCTGGGTTAGTAACAGTAACAGAGGAAATGCTATAAGCATCAAGGAATTCCATATTTAATGATATCACCCTGTAGGCCTGTCTGCTTTGAGCATCTTAGGCTACTGAAAATCACTCTCAATTTTAGATCATAAAGAATTGTAACCTTTTCATTGTCAGAAAATAGAATGCAATTAACATGGAAGTAGTTGGATATATTACATCCATAATATATGGATGCTTTTTTTTAACATACTGTAAACAGAGAAGAAACCAGTATATTTACTGCAAAAATATCTTGAGTTACCGTGGTGCTGTATTTTTTTAGTCACTACTGACTTTTTTACCCAGAGTCTCCACCCAGATGATCTCAGTATCTAGCCTACATATGAGGTGACACAACAGAGAATAAGAAAACCTTAGGCCTGGGAAAGGGAGAGGACATTTACATAAAGTAAATGAAGGTCTTTGATTGCCCTCGGTTACACAAGATAATGGGTTAGTGTGGTCATTTCTTTGGGAAAGGATTTTATTTTTTGTTTATGAATAGATTTAAGGAGCAGAAGACAAATGCTGTGGCTCAAACTGTTCAAACTGAAAGGGCGGATTTGGCCTAATACAGTTTGATAGAAGCATCTAGGAAAATGATTCAAAAGGCTTTTTCTGAATTCCTTTGATTGTGTAGCTTTCAAAACATAATCAAACTGCTCTTTGGTTCTAAAGTAGGGCATTATCAAAGAACATGTGCTGCATAACATCTTGCTTCCCTGTAGTCAACCAACTGCATCACTTAGTCTTTACTTGGAAGGATGCGACATGAGCCTGTATAGTTTGTCTCAGTTTCTCTTGGGTTTTTTTTACACCTTTAATGTGTTGTATTAATAGAAGAAGAGGAGCCTCTGCACACTTGCGGCACTGCCTCTGGGAATGTCATTCCAATATAAAGAGAAATGCAATGCCACCTGCATGGTACAGTCATGTCTGTGTGTGCACTACACCAAGACCTGGGCTTTAGCTGCCTTTTGCATATCGTTGTGTTTACAGCTCTGTTCTCTCCATAGGCTTTTTTCCTATATGCTTCTGCACGGCCAAGCATTCTGTACACTTACCCGTGTCTTTGTGACACAGCTTTCCTTCCCTTGCTGTCCCTTGGGCTGCTTCCAGCCTCTTGAGAGGAGCAGTGTTTACGCTCCTTGTCGCAGATAGCAGTGAACTCTTGATTAGGCAGCCAGGCTGATGTTGCTGCTTGGGTGTTGTGCAGTTGGAAATCACAGCCCTCAGCAGTAACGACCTCTGTGTCTTGGGTGTTTAATTCATGCATTAAATAGAAAGCTTTCCTGTGCTTGCTTCAGTTTTGTGAACTTACCACATGAAAGGGATTCTTTACACTCCTGAGGTCCCGTGGGCATTGATCCACAGTCTTTATCTGTGCGCATAGTTGCTCTGAGAGAATACAAGCTTTGGAAAGCTTGTCCTTTGGTACAATCCAGACTAGCAGGTATGTTTGTGTTCTTGGTGGACGTGTTTGTCTGATTGCCTGGGTGAGATAGTAGGTTTGTAGATAGAGTCTCTATCCAATATTCAAGCATGTTTGCCAGAGGTAGCTGGCTGATCCTGCCTGTCTCCAAAGTAAATGAATTGCTTTTCATTTATTTTCAGCAACAAGGAATTTGGGGTTTCTGAAATGGTACATTGGGCTCAACTTTGGAAGTAATCCAATTCAAGTTAGAATTTTGTTAGAACTGGTATGCACATGGGTGGCTCAGATATGGGTGATTTAGGAAGTGTAGCAGCTGTTTTGAGTAGGAAATTGGGGACCACTGTGATGGGAATATTTTGGCAAATGTCCACAAACACAAAGAAGCATTATTTATGCTAAACTACGGTGTTATTTATTACTTCAACAACTAAAATCGAGCATTAATCCAACAGATTAGTCAAGCCTTAGCTGTACGGTACCATACAGCTGATGCTGTATTGTGGGCTCTGCTGGCTGCAAACTGTGATGGCCCCTCATGCCTGAGGTCAAGCTGGCTCAGCACGAGGAAAGCCAGTGGGTGACACCTTTCTTCCCCAACTTCCACTTGTATTTATACACACTTATTCCACACGTTCTGCACCAGGCTTGTCCAAAGGAGTATGTCCTTTTTTCATAGGTCAGAACTAGTCTGTTCCAGTGTGTCCAGAGGGCTGTTGCCAGAGACTGGTCATCCATTCTGACCTCTTCAGATGCATGTTACCTATTTTCAGACTGGGTCATGAGTTGTCATGTTTCTTCAGGGTGTTGCAGTCTTTGTATGACTTATGACTGGGTATGATTATCTTTGCCTTATTTATTTTTTTTTCAACTCTTCCAAGCATAGACACTACCAAGTATTTCAGTTCCTACCCTATGACATGCCCTCTTGAGGTATTTTTGGGGTAGAGGGCAAATGAGATGCGTTCCACAAATAGTCCTTATGCTGCAGTGGAATGGGGATAGCCCTGAAATTACATGCACCTAACATCACCTACATCAGATAGCACTACAAAGGAATTTAGCTGCAGCATCAGATCCTTTTTAATTGAAGGAATATCACTTGGGACTCTTTTCCTTGAAGACTACCCACACATTTTCTTTGAGATCCAATCATGAGATCCTTTAGTGAGGAGACACCCATCGAGTTGCTGAGCAGATGCCTTTGTAATCTATTCGTCTGTCTTAAGTCATCAAAGGTATGGACTTCTACATAAAAAAGCCCCAAATCTACAACAATTTGCCTGTGTTAATTTTGCATTACATGCCTTCCTAGATTAAAACGTGACAATTTTCTGTAGGGTCAAAACAATAAATCCATGCCAACCTTGATTTACTCAGACTACCAAGCATGTTCAATAAAAGGCATGATGTGAGATTTTTTTTTTTGCCAAGTGTACATACCTGCTTATGCAAAAGAATTTTGCATAAAAAGAATTTTAGGAGGGCTCTCTGATGGGTGACACCCTCACTTGACTTGGTTGAAGAGACCCCCCTCCAAGGTATTTATCTCTGAGCATGGCTTGTGGGCAAGGAATGGAGCTCCAAAGAGTCCTGTCCAAGTCTCTGAAAGGAAGGGAAAACCTGCACCACCTGTCTTCAACTCAACAAAGTGCAGCTCAAGTTTCATCAAACCTGTGGGGAAATCCCGTCGTTTCTGCTTTATTGCTTCAATGAAATGGAAAAAAAAATATTTTGAAAAGCAATCTTTTATCTTATTTGGCAGATAAGGCCAAGTTCTGCCACCAAATTTCCCAGATGTAGTTTATGTAATCGCATGGTGCAACTCCTTGTTAAAAGAGGTAGATATTATGTATGTGTCAACATACGGCTTGCATATATTATAGTGAAGAAGATCTTCCCACGTGTGGACTTCTCCCCTCTCTGGGGCTCTGGCACTAAGGATTCAGAACACATTATTGCAGTCTTATTGTAAAACAAAGACAAATTTTTTACTTTCTTCATTTCTCTGTTTTAGGATAATAATATTTTTTGAGTAGTGAAGGAGCGCACACAATTCTGCTATCCTGGCTTGTTAGGCACCAAGTCTAATGAAGTGTTGCAGGGCTTTAGAAAAAGACCTCCTGTCATCCTCTGTTTAGAGAACCCTGTCTACTAAAACATAAAACTTCTTGGTTATTATTAAATGTTTCAAAGTGAAATGATTGTGTAAGTCAGAAACTGCCATTTTCCCAGCAGAGAAAGAACTTCTGAGAATTGAGAGTTTTCTGAAAGAGAGTTTATCTTCCATGAATTGGATGCACTGCTATAAATTTGGTTGCTCACTAATCAGCTCTGACTATGAACATAATTTCCGTAAAACTTACCCTCTATAATGGTTTTTCACAGGTTCACAGCATCACAGAGGCTGTGATACCCTAAGACTTGCAGACAGTGTGTATTATACCATAAATACTTCCTTTGCTTTGTAAAGAAATCTCCCGTGCTCAGCGTTTGCAAGTCATTACTTGCTCACAGCTGTTTATGAGCAGTGCTGCTGTCTCAGCTCTGGGAGCAAACAGGTTTGGGCATGCATGTGAGTGACATGGTTTGTTCCTGGCTGTTTTGCAAGCCGGAATTGTGGAAGTATCTCCATTCTCAGCTTGAGCATTATTCTCAGTAGTAAGTCTTATTTTCCTAGGCAGATTGTTGAAATGTGCTAATGAGCCTCCAAAGAATATAAACTAAGGGCTCCCATGGTTGCACGTTTTCTAGTTCAAAAGCTACTTCTCATGCCAGACACAGGTACAACACGCTGATGCCATCTGAGATCATTTGCTCTGCAGTTTGCCTGCCCACACCCAGAATGCACATCTAGTTTGCTATTGTAACACTGGTGTTGGCTGAGACCTGGGCATTAAAATATTTGGCCTGAGGTATTTTTTTGTTGCACGCTCGTTTTCTTTCCGCACTGAACCAATGCTGACAGCTTCTTCCGAAGAAATTAGAAGGCAAATGTATATATGTAGCATGTTGCTCAGTAATAATCTTATTTTCAGACTAAAGTAGCATTACTTTACAAAGTTAGTCTATGCCATAGCAGCTTCAGTCAAGACCCGTCAGCTATATGTACGTTCCTTCCATTTTGCCATGTGCCACCTTCCTTGCACTGAGTGAGTTCTCTGAGAAAATGATCCTTGGAGCCTCACGGGCATCCTTTGCAATTTTTGTTTCAGGAAAATAGATGTGTTCCTCAGACAGAACTCTTCTTTCCCGTGCCACAGACATTGTCTCCAGCACAAATGGATACCTGCCAGATTGTGTGTTATCCTTATGATATGAGCAGCCTTAAGCAGCTCTTAACTTTATGCCTCACTAACATGTGTGACTTGCTTGATTGCATGTCAGCTGGCACAGTATCCCAGCCTCCTGCCTTTTCTGGGTCTCCGATACCTGAGGGAATGGGGAGGGGAGAAGTTGTGACTACTCCCATCGCAGTGCCTTCAGTCCTCTCAGGCCCCTGCTGGGCAGTATGAGTATTCAAATTAAGTTTTGAAAGGTAGGCAGTGACTTTTTTTCCTATGTCTATAATCTTAACTTAATCACGAAGTAATTAACGTACATGCTTCCCACTAGTACACTCTTGGCTGTACACAAGCACGTAAATTCTTGGCTTTGCAAAGCTGACGACCTTGTCTTTGAAACACTTTGCCAGATTCCTAAATGGAAAATAGCTAGGTGATTTTAATGGCAATAAACCATGTCAACTGAGCTTCATTCTTTAGCATTTTACTCCATTTTTTTGAAAAGAAAATTTCCAGTGGAAAATACTTGAATTTTTGATTACAGGTTTTCCAGAACTTTAGCCCAGCTCAGTTCAAAATGTTCAATAAAGTTGAAGACCCGGTGGGTGTCCCTCCATGATTTCACAGAAAACCTTGATGACATCACTTTTAGTTGTTTTTGTAGCTCTCGGTGGTTTAGTTTTGCATTGTACTTGCCATTTAGGGCCCTTTCTCAGCTTTGGTAGGAAAAGAAAAAAATCACAGCTTCATTAAATTGGCAACATGGTTCTTATTTTGTCACCCATTTGGAAGTGAGAAACCATTTTTGGCAGAAAAAGTAATGCTTAAATATTTCTTATGAAGAAGCATTAAACGTCACCTGCGAATATTATGAGTAGCTGGTATTAACCAAATCAGTACCATGTGCTGCTACACTGTGGTCTTTTAAAAGCAAGGTACATTATCCGTTTCACTGATCAAGATGAGTTTACCTACATTTTAGTAACTCTTTGCTGACTTGTAATGTTGTGTTAAGTGTCATTCACAAATATTGTTTATACAACCCTCTCCTTAATCAGACGGGAAGCAGCGAGTGCATGGTAGTTGTGCTTGTCCCCAGAGAGTCTGTCCCTGTGAATCCAGTTCACTGGAGCGTCCCATATGCACTGGCAGGAGGCAATTGTTCACTTGGACAAAACTCAGGAGATACCAGCTTCAGATTTTACTGTCAGGAGTTTTATCTCAATCTCTCCATTCTGTGGTGTCTCTTCTCCTCATAACTCCCACACCTTGGCCATTCTTTACGGTATTCTTTGAACTGAGTAAGGAACGAGAGGGGTCAGAGCACAACCTCATGTCAATCACTCCTGCTCCTTGAAATGAGTTAGAGCTGGACTTAACCTCTTCACCTGTTTTTCATTTGTTGTCCGTGGAGGAACGCTTCTGCTAAATGCATTCATTAGGGATTTTTGTTTGATTTCCTTGAGTCCCTGGGATATCATTAATTATCGATCTCTAAAAGCACCTAAAAGAACAAAGGAAAATGAATTTATTTTAAGCATCAACACAAAATACATTCTTTGTTTTGTTAACAATATTAAGTGAATAGGAATGATTTTTTTGGGAGGGTCTAGTTTTACCTCTCCCAGTGTTCTTCGGAAGTGAAGAGAGAGAAGGATAAGTGTCTTTGCAGGAGCTGAGTGCTTTCTGCAGTGTAAATTAGATGCATTAGTATCTTGTGAATAAAACAGAGTGAGTGTCTAGTGAAAACACTGCTCTAACCCGACATGAATATACCATGTGTTTCAGTTAAGAGTGTGAATAGCTATCAGAGGTCCAATATAAACTTTGGATCCATGGCAGGGTAAAGTGCACCAACAATATGTAAATGAAAGTAGAATTCTTTTCAGGGATGGTAGTGTTTCTGTATTTCAGATTAATGCAATTTATTAATATGACATTTACAGTTACGAGTATCTTCCAACCATCTGTAACGTTCAGAGATGTTAGTTCATAATGATTTTGTCTCTCTATGCAATGGCATTATAAAGTGTCTCTCCAACACTTCTGGCATTGGAGTATGCGTATTCTACAGTCAAAGTGCAGCAGCTTGAAAAAGAAGTGTGATGTTATTAGGTCTAATTGTGCGTAATTTTAAAAGCTGTTTGACATCTAAGGAGAGATAAATGTTTTCACACTTCCAGCGTTCAAACACGGCACACTGTCCTCGCACCAATTACACTGCTGTATCCTGTGATGTGACCTTCTCTTTAGTTTTCAAGATTATCCTTTTTATTAATTTATATCCTAGATATTAAGTAGATACTCTGCTTAAAGATTTGTAAAGAAGGGGATTTTTCTGCATTTGTACTTTTTTTTGCTATATGTTAATTCAGGTAAAGATGGTTTTGGAATTAATGTGTCCTTGAACCCAGCATTCAAATTAGATTCACGTCTATACAGAATAATACTTGGAGAAGAAAAATTTCAAATTTCAAAGCATGTATCCCATTGAGGTTAACTTAGTATTTATTGTATAAATTACAATGTATTGTATAAATTGTATAAATTACAATTACTTATGCACTGGATCATTTAGTGTTGGGTTTTATTGCAGAAAAGTTCAGAATTTCCTTTTGTGTTACAAGGAACCAGCATTTATTTGCTTCTGAATGCAAGTAGGATCTTTCTTCCTCAGATTTTCATATCTGATCTAAGAATTTGTATTTTAATATCTACATAATAACATTTCTGTTTAGATTTGTATCTCTTCTGAATAGAATAAAGAATAAGGATATGATTGTAACATGTTTTACATATGCTATGAATACTTTAGGAAAGGAAGAAAAAATGTCAGTTAAAAAAGCCTCAAAACAACAAAGGGGTAATACAAAATTTTGTAGTGATATCTAGGAGTTGTAAGTTTTTAATTCTGGGTATTGGGCCTCTGAGGTTTACTTTTCTTAGTCCCTCAAATAAATATTTTAATTCTCAGTCACAACTAGTAACTTTCAAGAAATCCTCATTCACTCTCACATTTTGGCATAACAAACTGCGCAGGTCCTTCAGGAATAATGATTTTCTGAATGGTGTTATCTCAGTTGCGCTCTTCACCAGTTGCTTTCTCTTTTGACTGGGCAGGTGAAATGGAACTAAGGAAGCAGAACTGACTGAACACTGCTGGTGGCTATGGTTGCAGTGGGGAGGGATTTTTAGGAAACAGATGACTGTCTGCCAGCAGTGGAAGAAAAGCCCTTCACTTGAGGGCTTAAAGAACACCTCCTTTTGACTTTGTAGACTTTGACTGCACTGCAGTGAGAATGAGGGGCAGAGCTGTCCTGTGCCATGGGTGGGAAAAGCCAAACTGCCAGGGAATGAGAACCAAAAATCTAGAAAATATGTGTTGGGTATGTAGAGAAGCCTAGATGAAGTTCTTGGTTTGTATATATTAGGAAGCAGTCTGACTAAAATAGGCATGCAGACAGAGAGCTAAATGCAGGAATGAAGAAGTATTCATACGATATATCCAGTTAAAAATTCACCTGCAGTGACAGGGTTCAGATGGAAACCTGGAGAAGTGAGGCAGCATTGATCAAAAGGCAGGGAAAGAAGCTGGTTAGAAATAGTCACATTTTCAGTGGAAAATAGGAAGAGGAAATAATGCAAGAGAGAGGCTGGAGCAATGAATGCAGAAATACCAAAAGGAAAGGCATCGCTGTAGTACTAATGTTGATGAAAATGGCAGGTTAGGTAGTGGAGCCTGTGGAAGAATATCAAGTTCTGCTAGTGAACAGAAAAACTACTTCTTGTGCTTTAGAGGAGCCCAGCAATTTTCCTTATAGGCCTTTTCTTCAAAAATGAAAATAATGAAAGGTTGAAAGGTTACAGCACATTCAGAGAGTAGCAGAAAGCAACTCATTTTGGAGTGTATCCAAAAAAACGCCATCAGCTGGGGTATGTAGTGGTATGGCAGTGGCTGAGAGGAATCAGTTTGGGTCTGCAGGAGGAGGGGAAGGCAGAAAGGAAGAGATACAGAGTGGTTTTGATGGAAAATGCCCAAATTTCTTAGGGCTACCCGCTCAGGTTTGTCAGTCATGACACCAAGTGTCTTCAACAAACACTAGATGGAAACCTTAGCTGCTTCTGAAGAATAAAAACATAGGAGCACAAATCTGTCAAACTGTAGTATCTGATACACTAAAATAAATACTGAATTCCACAGAGACTGAAGAGACATAATAAAAATTAGAGCACCACTGAAAAAGACAGGACCTGTAGATGAATGCAGTGAATGGCATAACTTGCATGACCAAACATGCAATCTCAGAAGTACAAGTTAAAAACTGCACGGTTATGAATTGGAGAAAATCTCGAAATACTCCATCTTCATTTTGAAGACCTAAAGCAGAAAGGCTGTTCTCTTCTTTTTTTCTTTGAAGGAGAGAAATCTTTTGGTCCTTACGACAGAAATGTCAGCATTGTAATAATAAACCACTGACAAACAAATGGGACTTGCCATGGATTTCAGGGGACCACAAGAATTACTGTCTGCATAGTTATTTGCTGAAGCAGTTATTAAGTGATCCATTTCTCCTGCTGTTTTCCAGGTGACATTTTAATGCTAGCCTATGACAGCTGCATACTTTAAAAAATAATAATAAAAGCAGTCCTGATAATGTATGAAAAAATATGGAAGTGACTTACTTAGACCACACAAGTATAAAAAACATCCTGGTTAAATATAACACTAATTTAAGTGGCATCACTGGGAGTTCAGAGAGTATAAAAAGGATGTTCTTATTTCCTAGCTTGTGGACTAAAACACAGTACTTAATAATGCCTCTTTCAAACACAAAAACCTAATGAGAAAAGCTTGTACATCTAAAAGAGGTTTTTTTAGGAATGTGCGTGTTTTCAAACTCCATTTTCTTGTTAGACACATGGATTTCAGTAATTTTCACATCACCAAAATGCTGCATCAGATGTAAGTATCAAATATTTTCCTATTAAAGAAGTCTAGTTGCCAAAAGGCAAGTAAAAAAGAAATAGGAAAGACCTTAAATAGCTGTTTGAGATTCATTTATGCAGTGCTGAGAAGCCCCATAGAAAGTCTAGAAAGAAATTATTTAGAGTCCCATAAAAATAAGTAAGATTTGCTAGTATAAGAAAATCGTTCTTATATAATGCTCATTCCACACTCCATTTGATACCATTTCAGCACTGTGCTATCTTAGCTTCATTATTTCACGGTTAAGAGGGCTCTCAGGCTAAGCCCAATAAAGGATGGGTGCATCTATACTCATCTGTAGGACCAGTAGATTTGAATTTATCAAATTCCCAGGCCATCCTGGAAACAGTTACCCTTTTTTTTTTTTTAATTTTAATTTTTTTTTTTGTCTCTAGCAGTTAGAGAAGGATGTTATGTCTTGCACCAGACAGTTTTACTGTAATAGATTGTACATTTTATTTAACCAACTAGTTTTTGGCCTGGAGCAAGGCAGAATAAAGGTGTTTTTAAAAAGGTTGTGGCTGTGTGCCCTGAGAGTTGATAGAGCCTGTCAGTGGGACGGGGCCAGTTCCCATCTCTGACTGATGCGCAGCTTCTCAGCAGAAAGCAGCATCTGTGCTTCCCCACGTGAAGGCCACTGAGGTTTATTCAGGAGTCAAGGGTGTGGAGCAGGATGGCTCCGGCAGGAATCGCAGGTTTAGGGAAAGATGATGTAGTTTTGTGGGGGCCCTGGCTGGGAACGATACAGGGATAAGGAAATTGAAACTGAAGTCATCCTCTCTTTTGGTACTCAGTTTTGAGTTTGGGCTTTGTTTTGTGGGGTTTTATTTTGTTGGTGATTTGGGGGGGGAGGGGTGGGGTTTTTTTCTGGGGTGGCTATCGTAGAGATTTTTCCAATTTCTTAGTCAATTCCTATTACCCTTTCTCTGACCTTTGTTAGGAAATAACACATGTACTGTGCTTATGGCAGCAAGGATGGGATCTTTTTTTTTCAACAGGGTCTCTGTTAGCCCTCTACCCATTTTCCAGAGATTTTAAAGTTCTCATCTTTAGCCTAATTTGTTTCTAATTCTCTATACATTAGGAGTTTTTACTTTCCTCTAGAAACTAATTTCAGACATTGAAACCAGTAGATACCCTATTTCCCAACAGTGTAGCAGGAGAGATTAAAAGGAAAACAAACCAGTACATTGCTGAGGGACCAACGTGCTCTTACCTAACTAATCAGTATTCAACCATTAATCCTGTTCTTTCCCAGAAAGCAAAATCTCTCCCTTCAAGGTTGCAGTTACGAACTATTCACATACCCAGATGGCTTATGGGCATTATCATGACTTGTGAATTGAATTAGTCTTTATATGGAGTTCCATTTTTCTTCTATCCTGACTCATATTTGCATAACTTACGGCAAGGGTGCACTAAGAACAAGCTTCACTTGAAGCCCTTCTTCTTTTTCCTGTGGCATTGCAGTGGCCAGCAGTGCCTGAGAACAATAACACTATTTCAAATGCCTGACAGGCATTCACTGGTTTATACATGATATAGACTTTTCCTCCAAAAACAGGTTTTCATCATTGGTACTTGGCATCACTGATAAGGTTGTCAGTGGGAAAAGAAAGAGTTCAACATGGTCATGATGAATGAATTTGAAAATGCATGATGTTGCCTTCGAAGGTTTAGAAGCAGCGTTGCCTGGGTAGATACACTATGGATACCAGCATTTTATGTGGTGTAGTGATAAATGCAGATACTCCATCTTTATCTGTATTACACACGCTGACATCTGCCATAAGCATTATATTTGCTTGCCAAAAAAGAGCTTTTTCCAGCACCCTTTATGGTGCACAGCTGCATTCTGAAATGAGTCTTTCTCCACATTAGCCACATTTATTAATGACTCCAACAGAATTTTTTCACATCTCCCAATTCAGAAATGTTACATGTTCACCTGCAGCCTATTGTAATTCAGGTCACTGCAGGGAAATGGAAGCTCAGCATTTGCAAATAGGCTCTATTTCACTGAATGTGATGGATGTGGGTATGGATTCCCTGTACACTGAATGAGGTGCACATAAAAGCAAGTATTCTGTCTTGCACTGAACATGATGAATGTGAGACTTGAATGCCTGGGTATTGAAAACACACAGAGCCTGAATGGACAGGTAGACTGTATCCACGCTTCTGATCTCTGTTGCATACCTATCCACACTAGTCACTTTCTTTGGTGCCTGCTGAGTGCCAGATTGCAGGTCTAGTAGAGGGGGAATTCACTGGGAATCTAAAACCCAGGATTTGTGGGCCACTAATTGAGACAACATGGGAAATATCAAGGAGCATCTGTTCCCTACACTCACGTATTCTAAAATAAGAAAAGCAAGGGAAGTTTCATCCTTTCATTACATTGGTAGCCTTTGGTGTAAGGAATAAATGTGGGATGTTAGTTGGGGTTCAGAGTTCCTTTTCTAAAAGGGACCAGTTGTCAATAGCCACCTCGCAGCAGTGCAGGATACCTGCTCTGCTTTTCCCTGCTGGAGGTGAGTGGACCATCATTGACTGGTCATGTACCACGAGCTGCTCCAAATTTCTTACAACTCAGGCTGGAACTGAGCAATCTTCACTGGAAAACACCAGTGTAACCTCTCTCACAGGGAGAGGACACTCGGTGACATGGAGCTGTGTGATCTGGTGGACAGAACAAAGGGCTGCTTTTGTCTCTGGCATGGGCTTTTTCTTGTAGCATTCTCAGAGTTGCACAAGCCAGGCTTTTTGTGCTGTAAAGCCCAAGTCTGGAGAAGGTGGGCACTTCCAGTTTCCACTGGTAACAATGAAAACTTATTAACTTGGAGAAAAGCATGCTGATTTTTATTTAGCAATATAAGTAGAGATTATGGGGCTATTTGGGAATAGAAGACTGATCTAGAATCAATATCCAAAGCCTTTGAGAAGGGGCTTTAATTACTGTCAAAATCCAGGATGGAGCAGAAAGACTAGTACTAAAAGGAAGTGTAAGCAGGGAATGGCTGGCTTCAAAGAAGGTAAAGCTACTCAATTTGCCAAGAATTTTTTTTATTTACTCTTCCTTCTCCCAAGCCATCCTGAGGGCTTTCACACTGTCCCTGTGCATGGTATTCCCAGCCAGGCATCAGCACCCTTTAAAGGTAAAAATCGCCAAAACAGAAGACTAGAATTAGTGTGGAACTGGAAGAGCAGAAGAGTAAAAGATATTTGATTCAGAAGAGGAAAGGGACTTGCAGAAGCTTAGCTGCTCTGGAACAGAATCTCAATTTTATTACATAGAGTTGATTGCAATTCTCAGTGGCAGACCTCTGCTTCTCTTCTGACTTGAGTTTCTCCAGTCATTCTGACAAAAAAGTAAAAAATTACTTTTTAGGCCCTCGGGGGGTGATGAGGGGGCTGTTGGGATTTACAGTGTTGATTAATAGAGTATGAACTGTCAAGTCTGAAAGGCAGCTATCCCAAAATGCTCGGAACATCCCTCTGACACACGTATGAGTGCATGTGAGCTGCTTGAAATGTTTATTATAATACTAATAGTCATGTGAGGGGTGCTCTGCACTCCTGTGCTTTAACGTGACAGCAGTTTTCAGGTTGTTCTTGACAAAGTGATAGTGCATCCCCACAGCACCGAGTGAATACATTTCATGGCATGTCAGCTGTCTGAGCAAACTTGCTACCTGCCACTTCTTCTCCTGCCATGGAAGCAAAGGCCTGCTCTGAGCATCTTTTTTGGTGTCCCACCACTTTTCACACAGCTTTTTGAAAGAACTGTTTGGATTTTCATTTCCCTTCATTTTAGGAACAGCATAGACAATTCTGAATTTGAATTGTACCTCAGTGAAAGGGCTTGGAAACATCAGCAAGTGTTTTGCAGAAGAGCAGTAAAAGACTAAGTAGGGTCCAAGCCAGGCAAGTGCACAGGGATAAGAATGCCAAGAAATATTTCTGTCTATGCTCTTCAGATTTGTGTAAGCTGGTGCTAGTTGTCTAATTTGTACTGTGCATGTGCAAAAGGATAAGTTCTGCTGAACTGTCCTTATTTATTTATCCCATATTTTTTTTCAGTAGACAATGAAAACATAGAGTTTTTTCCTGTTGATTTCTTCGCTGGCTGTCTGATGGTGCAGTAAGTGTCATACCTGTGACATTCAGTCCGAACTTCAGAGATGTAACAGGTCCTGTTAAGCTGAAAGAGAGACTTTGGGGCCTCGAAAAACTCCAGACTAAATATGCATCCCTTTCCTTGGTGGGCTGAAACAGGAGTGTGGGTACGTTTGAGTTTGGGACTACCCTAAGTTTCTGTAACTCTTAAGAAAATAAAAAATAAATCCAAAACTAGAAAACCTCCTCACTGTTCCCATTGTCAGCTTTCTTTATGGACGGGGCTGACAAATGTATTCAGGAAAGAGAATTTCACTTAAAAATGTAGCATGGATTCTTGTCCTGAAAAATGATGGGTTTATTTCTCTTATACAAAGAAGAAAGTAATATGAATATTGGAGTAATTTTGCTTTTCAAAAAGAATAAGAATTGATTTTGCAGACAGCACACATTTGTTTTAGGCGTTTGTGTTTATAAAAAGCACATGCTATTGGTAGTAACTGAAGTAGAAAGAGATTTGTGGAGCTTTATTTGGTAAAAGATCTTAAGTAGAAGTGTTTAAAGATTATACAATTACATTTACGTAACTCTCTTGATGTTTTCTGAGGTGCTTTAAATTTTTGGTGTAAAGGAGACATTTGTATTATTTGGTTTTTATTGTGTTTACCTAGAGGCCTATGGAAACAAGTTTGTTTAAGACTTCTCAGAACAAAACAAGATCCAGGAACAGTTCCTGTCTTCAGTAAGAATTCGAATAACTGCAGATTTGTCTATAGAGATTTGCAGCTGTAAATGACTGTCATTATTAGGAAATATGTAACTCATGAATTTTTTTTCCTGATAAAGTTAGAAGTTGACAGTTCAGACTGTGAGATGTGTGAATTTTAAATAGAGAGCACTAGGAGGACAGACTGCAGGGGGTTTAGTGGGTGAAGAAGCATTAGCACTTTAGCTGGACAGCTAAACACATTGGTAATCCCAATTTTGTCTTAAATATAATATTAACCCTAAGCACATTCTATATTTTTTGTAACTTATAGGTGTGGGGGGTTTTATGTTTATTTTCTTCATCTTTTACTTGGAAGTATTTAAAATACATTTTTTATGTACCCTTATTCAGACCAAAACAAACAAAAAAATAAAAATAATCTCTGTTATGACAATCTCTTACTTATTGACACTTACAGATCAGGAAAGAGAGGGGTATATTCTCATAAAATTTCCAGGAATGCTTGAGCCATAGAAGCCATAGTTCACTTTCTCTTAGCTTCTGAAGCTTTCAGGCTGTTTTCTGACAGCCATCACAGCTTGTGCTTTGTGCACACACACATTTTGATAAGAGGGAAAATTACAAAACTGGAGAAGATGAATTTTGCCTTGAGTGACCTTGGGCTCCTAATTGCTGGCTAGTGAAGAGAAACCCCTTTGAAGTGCAAAAGACTGGGACTGCACAAGTGGAAAAACAATCTCTTGGATATTTTTCATTGCAAAAGTGGATCTGTAAATGATAGTCAAAGAGCAGGCTATTCAAGAGTTTCTTCTCCTCTTGTTCTTTTCAATGCTTCCTATTCTTGTGTCTCATTCCTTATGCCCGCTTTGGCATTTGGAGATGAATGCCATCTCATATGGTGACAATAAGGCCAATTCAGTGCCCTTCTGTAGGACATTAGGCTGTATGTCCAGCTACACGTAAGGGATTAATTAAGTAGCTGTGAATAGCATATTTGAGACAGAAAGGTCACTGTCAGCACTTGGTGTGCTTATGCTAACCCGTTATGTTAGGAGAATAAAATGATGCATTCAGCATAATTAAACGTGAATTTGAGACGCTTCAAAGCAGAACCAGTTATTGTTACTTCATTGACTTGTTTGTGTTTTGTGTAAATGGTTCCTCAGACTTTGTTAGTAATGGGGTATTCTTGTGTTTTTACAAGGTATTTATTCTCTTAGCAGCCTGATTCAGTCTTGTCAGCTTGCCATCCTTTGGTTCCATCATTGTATTTATAAAGTTATTATATCTGTCTTGGTTATCAACTGGTGTCTGCTCTAAAAAAGAAAATATGTATTTGGAAAAATACCCTGTCTAAAATCCTTTTTGGAAGAAGGTCTTATCTCTGTTGCTGCTGTTTCGTAATGAAAGATGAGCATAAGATGGGCGAAGGAAAGAAAGAGATGAGTAAGAACTATACATGCTGATGACGTCAAGCCTCCTTATATGTTTGTGTCCTGGCCACATGGATCAGGCTGTGATGCCCTCTTTCTTCGTTTTTGTCTGGGATGGAGCTCAGGGCAAGGAGATCTGAGTTGGAGTACAACCGAAGCCTTGCACGGTTTGTTTCCCTGCTCTGTCCTGAGTTCACTGCAAATGCCAGCGAATTTCTCCTGCCTGCTCTGCCCCACTGCCATGACCTTCCCTGGCTTCTTACCAGCCTTGGATCAAGAGGTTAAATCCCAGAGGCTCTCCACCAAGAAAGGAAAGCCCATCATCTTCACGGCCCCGTTGTATCAGGCTTCTTCTCTTCGTGCCCTTTGCTGTGCCCGTGTGACGCTGCAGTTGCCGTTGTAGGTTCTTTTGTACATCTGTGGTGGTAGATGGGCTGCAAACTGCATCTCCTGGACACCAGCCCTGCTTTACAAATGGGTTGATTTCGTTTTGGTTATTACTGATATAAATTGAACACCACTGTGCTGGGCACTGTAGGAATGGATAATAAATGGCAGTCATTGTCAGAAAGAGTTACCAGTTCAGATGGTTTTGTGGTAAGTGATGAGGCAATAGGCTGCTAATGCACAAATTGCTCAGGCACAGGGGAAATACTTAAGTACTACTGTCATGATGTTTTCTATGCTTAATTTGCTGGCATTATTATGTCATAGTGGTGAGTTCATCACCCTCTCTGTGTTTATAATGACCAGTATAATTTAATTTGTGTACTTTTCTTTGAAATGATTTCATATTCACAGCGTGTTCTAAAGAAGAAAATACAGAGAGCAGAAATCCTGACTATTGTTTGGGAAGGTTGTTTGCCTTAGTTTTCAATAGTGGCAGATGAAGACATTTATTACGTGTGTTCGGCTGGCTTTCGTGCAACGAGAGGTTATCACTTTAGTACTGTAGGGTAAGACTTTAATTGCATTCATCATATGTGGCAGGGGATTGGCTAGGATGGCCTCTGAGGATTAAAACTGTTTATCTGAGTATGAAAGAATCATTTGGTGATCTGCCAGAGCACTCTTTTTGTGAGGGGAGGTTTTGCTGTCATGCTGAAGAACCACTCAGATAAACAGGCTTTCTGTGCAGGTACCTTGGCATGAAGGCATTACCTTAGGACACCTGCATCTCTAAACCCTTGGCTTACCTGGTCTGCACCAGACTCTTGTGCTTACCTATTAAACATCTGTATTTCAATCCCTGCGGCCATGTTAACATTCATTCTTTTCGTATTACAAATACATCACCAGCTGGTTTTGGACTTTCTTTTCGTGGTTTTCCTCTTCAGCTGATAAGGGCATCTGTCATTCAGTGCACAGTAACTGGTAACTCTTACTGGTAAAACAGGAGCCACATGCGTAGATGATGCCACATCCATCATCTTCTGGAACTTCGTGAGTTTACCCAAAAGTGTAACTTCAATCAAGACAAACTGATATTGCATTCAGAAAATACCACAAAAAATGCATTCTTTTGTGTGTGTGTGTGTGTGTGTGTGTGTGTGTGTGTGTGCAGGCAAGGGAAGGCAAAAAATTAAAAACAATCTACTGAAGCAAAGGAAAAATTAAATATAATGACTAATCAATGTGTATAAATAAAAACAAACTAATAATTAAGACATTGGCTCTTATTTAATAGTTCCTTTTGGTTATGTGTTTGATTTGTTCAAAGTGCAAGACAGGAAATATGTGCTCTAGTCATGCAATGGGAGCTGATTTCAGTAGTTTTAAAATTTTAAATGCCTTTCTAATGGAGGAAAACAGCATTTGGTATTAAACAGTTATAAACTTAATAAATGTGAAGTTCTTTTATTGAATCCTGCTGACAGACAAGTAACTTAAATCTTTATATGTAGAAACTTTATTTATAGGAAAGTTCTGCAACAGTGGGAAGTCATGCTCTTGCACCGCCAGCAGAGCCTTACTGGAAAAATATTATTTCATTTATGAATTTATACCGCGTCTCTGATGCACCATGTAAAATTAACTTTTATCTCTAGACAAGATCTAAAACGTTTCCAGCAGTTCACATGAAAGGATGGGGAAAAAGAACTCTGTGTTAACTAGGAAGATGACATCTTGCCTGAGGCAGTCTGCTTTTCTCCTGGCTCCAGGAGGAATTCCCTGTCTCCTAAAGGTCTGATTCTTTGTAAGTGTTTTGTTTTCTTTCTTTCTCTTTAAAAAATATGTAGCTGTGGTCTTCCTCAGATGTTTTATGAGTGCCAGTTGCCAAAATGAAACAAAAAAAGAATAAAAATAACCCATATTCCCGGACAAGGTGAATCATGTTAGCCTGCCTCATCTCCAGTTTAAGTGCAATGTTTGATCCGCCTGGCTCTGGGGAGCATTCTGATCCTGAAACAACTGCAATCCATAAGAGCAAATTGATCCAGTTTTAAAACATGGGAGGTGATGTGTCTCACAAGTGCTTTTCACTGGGAAAATGATAATCGAATGCCGTTTCAGTAGCACTGAGAGGTTAAGCTGTCATGTGTCCAGCAGAAAGAACCCCACAGCTGTGTGCCCCAAACAAAGGGATCCTGCTCCCAGCTCCTTATACCACAGGTCTCAGCTTTACAAGTGTATTTATGGACAATGAAATACCATCTGCTTTGTAAACTTTGAGAACAGTGAATGGCAAAAAATCCCAATCTATTAGCAAAGAAGTTTTCCAACTGAAAAAGTGAACAAGTTCCAAGTGCAGTGTGACTTCATGAGCAGCCTGCCTCTGTTTAAAAGGCAGTTCTAAGGACCTGGATTTCAGAGCGTGACACTAATCAGAACCCTGATGCTACTTTGAAAATCACTATGGGAATGTCTACAAATAATAACCATTTCTGCGTAAATTAAAATATAAATGAACTCACACATAAATGCTGTCATCAGCTTTAATGTTCAAAATGCTACTGAGCTTTAATGTGTTTTTCTGTCCACTTAGGCAGGAATTCTGCCCTGATTCATTCTCAGGCGTAATACTGGGCCTCAACATCTGTTTTGAGAGTCCTCATGCAGAAACTGATCCTAAGCTCCTAAAAGTCTTAGGATATCTGACATCCATCTTATTTTACTGATTTTTAATGTCAGTGATTGGGAGTAAAATTAATTTCCTATTAAGCCACAGAAAAACATCTTAACTAGGAATCCTGTGTTGTTTTTCTCAACTTTGTTATCCATTATGACTTTCCATTTCCATTAGGTGAGCCTAAGGTTGTAAGAGTGTGAGATTGGGCCCTGTGACACATCCTGATGCCTCCAAAGGTTAAATAAGTAGAATAAATGTATGAAGCAGGTCAGCAAAGATGGGCATAACCACGATCACAAATTTTACACTTGTGTCTGGAAAAAGTAAAATTGTTCGGTGATGATGTGATAAGAGCTGGAAAGGTGTAGGAAGATTGAGATGTGTAAGGGAAAAATGGGAATCAAAACAGGAGGATCAGTACTTTTTCTTCCCTGTTCTTCTGTAGTCCTTAAATCTGTCACTTGAAAGGTCTCTTTCCTTTCTCAGGTGGTGTTTGGCTATGTGTTTGTCTAATGGATATATGTAGCTTTGTTTAAAATAGGGTCTGATTATTTGTGTAATCAATATAGAAGCCAAAATGTTACAGACCTCCAGAGATTTTTTTAAAATTGGGAACAGATATATTTTTAAAATTTTATTTTTAATTCCAAATCACAGGAATGCCAGCTTTTGCAGTTACGAAAACCAGTGCTTTTTAATTCCTGTGCAAAATATGCAAAAATAATACACTGGAAGCCAAATTCTTCTACTTAGGCACAGTCTTAGTGTCATGAGTTAGATTTTAGGGAAGGTGGTTGCAGAAATGTTGGCATACCTTAAGTCAGTATTAAGCACCAAAGGATGACAAATATTACTGGCCTTGGGGAACCTTCCTCTTCTAGTGGTGCTGTTCAGCACGGTGTAAACTATTCTCCCTGTGAGAGAGGTTTCCCATTCAAAGCAGGAATAAGAACGCATGAAATCAAGTGAAAATAATTGTTTCTATCACCTCATAAGATCTTTTAATAATAGCTATAAATAGTTGTTTATCACAGAGATGTTGCTTTTCATTTTGAAACGTATGCTGCAGATACTAAACTGTGTGTTCATTTTGGGTGAAAAGGGCCTATCTCCGTTTTTGAACCACTGCTTTGAAGGAGGCTGTTTTCCTCAAAAGCTTTGTTTATCTGGCTATTAGTGCTTTATAACGTGCAAAACTAAAATGTTTCAGCATGTGCCTTTCTTCTGGAATTGTTTGGTGCATGAGATAGTGAAACCAGTGGGCCAACTTGTGAACCTCTGTCTTGGCAGTTAAGTGTGTCCATACAGACCCTGGACATTTTCCAAGGACCTGCAGAGCCCGTACTTCCTTAGGTTACCTGTAGCTTAGGATCTCAGAGGGAGCTCTGTTAACCGTGTCTCTGTGAACCAAAAGGCCATTAACTGGAAGGGTCAAAGTGTTAATGGAAGGAATAGTCTCCGCTTGCCATTATCTTGCAAACGTTCTGCGGGAACCAGGGAAACATAACACTTGCTCCCTTTTTTCTGTAGGTGGTTTCTAAAAAGGTGACCTCAGTGTTCTGTGACTAAATAAAGAGATTAGATGCAAATACAGAGGCCAACAGAAACGAACTTGCTCAAACTGCTAGTGGAGAGCCACGCTCCATTATATGGCCCCTTTGGTAGCATCAGGTCAAATTCCTCTTAGATGAGTAAAGGTCACAGAGATTGTATTGCTTAATTGCCTGACTTTCTCTTTGTACTCTCTGTTCTTATCCTTTCGTGTACTCCAGGAGAAGAGCACTCACGCTCTCTGGGACTTTGCTGTATGGAAGGTACAACACGGAGAAAAGATAAAAGGAAAATTTCAGATTAGGGTCATGTCACTGATATACTGACCACCTAAATAGTTTTCCAGAGTGTTTAAAAATGCCCAAAAAATAATTGAAAGCATTAAAACCAAAATCTGTAGCTTTCTTCAAGACACACACATGGTTCCTTAAACAGAACATGACGATGTTCTGTGGAGGATTTCTGTTCAGGATTGTTGTAAAGCTGCTTTATGTGTCATAAATTCTTTTATTAATTATTAATGCTTCTTATAACCTCAGTTTTGATGCTTGGATAGTCTTCTGGAAATGTAGAAACAAATGTAACATAAAGGTAGTCCATGATACATTGTGTAAAAAAGTCACTCCCTGACAGAGAAGTGAGGTGACATTGTATCAGAAAATTGGAGCGGATCCTGTGCAAGAAAGATTAGATTTGCTTTTTGACATCCGGCTTGCATTTGGTATCTGTCAGGCTATCCACTATCCATGTAACAGTTCTCTGGGAGGATAAGAGAGGTTCCAAAACCCAAAAAGAACAAGGGGAAAGTCCAGACTGAAAATTTAAAGACATTATATGCTGATTTTTTTGTGGTTTTTTTTTTAATCCCTTCTTATGTCTTAGGCATGTAAATCAGATTGGGTTTGGGACAGTCAATGTGAACTGAATTATTAGCCACATGAGATAGATTCAGTGTGGGTGTGAGAAGTTGAATTGATGCGTGAAGTTTAAGTTTCTTGGTCCAAAGTTGCACTTTCTAATGCATTTTTTAATACTGTGCTAAAAATCAAGAGGATCTTGATAGTTCAGCTTCCAGACTATGTTTCCTCCCTTTGTCTCCATATTATTTTAAAACTGGCTTAGAACCGGAGTAAATTAACTGTAACTTCAGATTAGAATGTATATGCAAAAGCAGATGATAAAGCATTAATTAAACTTACACATATGTATGTGTAGAGAGTTTATCTAAAGCATATTTCCAAGAGGAGTCTAAAAGAGGAGCGTGTCCTTTGGTTTTCTGAGCCTAAACTGGGTCAGAGTCATCACCGATGACGTTGTTCCCAAAGCTGTATCCTGAGTTGAATGAGGGACAAGTATCCTTTTGATAATCCTGGTTAAAAATACTTTCTGTGTGCACCCTTAAGGGTCCTTAAGGCTTGAGGAGGCTGATGGAGAGGTGACAAACCCAATACCAGATTATAGCAAGGCCTTGTATGTTCTGGCCAGCTGTGTGGATGTGTTGGCAAGCCCAGGTTGATGTGATTCTGAAGTTAGGTTGAGGTTGTTGACAGAGCCAGTTATTGCTATTGCTTGATTGCACTGATTCACAAGAGAATCAGGTTTTGATCAAACAAAGGGAAGAAGAACAGCTCTCACATTTAATGTTATCTTAGATGGCTCTATGCATTTCACCTTTAGCTCCAGTTATTTTGGGTCATACAGTAATACACTTTTCCATTTATTTTTTGACTTTTCATTCCAGTAAGATGCATTAGTGATCAGAGCCACCCTGCTGTGGAAAAGATCTGGCAAAATTCTGCTATTGTCTTTGTCAGCTGTCAGTTTTTCTTTCAGTTTCTTTCCAAATTACACTATTTCTTTTTACTTTCCCTGTATTAAACACTCCATTTCTTAAATTACAAGTGTCTTGACCATTTTATTCCTGCCCTGGGAATATGCTGCTCAAGGGACATGCCACACATATTAAACGTATGCTAAGAACAGAATACACTTTGGGGGAAAGCATTAGACCGTTGCCAGTTACAATTAGGAGGGAAGACAAAAACTGCAAAACTCAAACCGTTGTTGAAAACCTTGCCTTCAGTTTGACCCTCATCATACGGTTTCTTATTTCATTGCACTAAACCAAAATTTGTCAGGAGTCCAGTTAAACAATTTTGCATATTTAAAAGTCCCTGCAAATTCTTACAACAGCTTTCTTATTTTCTTCACTGCTGTTTTTATTTTGTTGTCTTATTTGTAACAATCTTAGTCCTTTTCTTCAAGTATTTTGATTCATGATGCTTCTTTTGACAGAAAACTGCATACAGCTTGGGAATAAAATCATGTAGCTTCTACCAACTTGAATTGTAGAAGGGAAAACAGACTTGAAGTGTTTGTGCCATATTCACCTCAATGAGTTATCTCTTGCTATGCATGTCCAATAGAAGTGACATAAATTTAACTAACAAAATAGTTTTCTGTCTTTTCAGGTGAATAAATACTGTTCGTTAAGATAAATTATTAACTTGCTGTTATTCATTGCAAGGGAAGAAGAATTAATTTAATATTTTACCTTGGTGATTTCATAAATAATATTCATATTAATTAATTCTTGACTCTACAAGATTTTAAACATTTTCTCCATTCTCCTGTAAAAGATCCTTTCTCACTTATTTTGGCTTCTGTGATCCTAAGCCAGCAGACTTTGCCTTCTTTAAGGGTTGGCGATTAATTAGACAAAGCATTTCTTCATTCACATTTCAAAGTCTTCTATCTGATTTTTCACATGTTAGAGAGACTTTGAACTTCTCTTGGAATGTCAGATCTCTAAAAAAACTTCAGGGAACCCAAATTTTTTTGGTCTACTTCAGGGGTAGGGGCAATAAATGATTTTTAGGCCTTTCTCTGAAGGCTGCACAGCTAATTCCACCTACTTCAGTTACAGTGGCCACAAGTCTCCCCTAACTTGCCTTCCCTTCCATAGAAAGGGGGTGATCTTTTTGAGTGATGCGTAAATGAAGGAACAACACACATGAAGTCTGTCAAAAGTATTTGTGTCTGACCACAAAAGAGATCCTTTCTTGGGCAAATGAGAGGGAGAAGTGGGCAGTGTAAAAGCCAGTGCTGAGGCAGCTGCTGGGAATTTCAGTCAGTGGGGTAGGTCAGTGTTGCGCTTTCATAACCCCATCACAAATGTTTTGTAGTTGTGGAAGCACGTGACAGGATAACGACTGTTTCCTGACGTGGATCTTTCATCTTGGCTCTGAAATGGATTTTTTTCATATTATCTGCTGTGTTTTTTTGCTGTACATCTTTGGGACCCAATAACCCGTAGAGAATTTAGTTTAAGACAAAAGAGTGACTGCCGCAGCACGTAAGTGGAGCCTTCTCCCATGTAAGTTGTAATTGAGGTTATGGCATGGCACATTGCCTTTAGCAGAATTCTGTTGCTGAGAAACTCAGACCATGGTTTTGAGGCTGCTGCAGTGTAAGCAAAATGAATTAATTATTAGAGACATAGGAAGAATTAGAGGAAAAGAAAATGGCTTCTGGAGTGAAATACGATGTATTGACTTTGGGAAAAAGAGAGGAAGAGAGCAAAAAACTTAGTAATGAATAATCCACTTCATGTAGCTAATGACTCCTTAGCAGATCTGCAAGAGTTTTTCTGCTGGTTGGGTTGGCTCTCCACAGGCTATCAAATGTTTCTTAGAAAATTAATTTTTGTTAGCTAACTCTTTCCATGGATTTAACTGTGATACTCTGTTAAGGGGCTTGGCAGATATTAAGTCATGAATATTATGGCCTGCAAGTAGATTTAAAAGTTATTTTTAAATTAATTGCAAGAGCTCTCACCTCAGGAAAAGAAAACAGGTGGAAAAGAAAGAAACAAAACATGTTTTTTGATAACTTTGAGTAAAATACTGGCCTGATTAAAAAACTTCTTCAAGTTTATTTTTTAAAGAACATGGAATATACTATTGAAGTAAATCTTCACGGGTGTGCCTCTTCATCAGTTGCTGAATCAAGCTTTTCTTCCACAGAGGTCCACAGTACTTTAATTTTGAGTTTTTTCTTACTATCTGCTTTAAAAGAATGTTTGTTTACAATATTGGATGGTCTCTGGGTGAATTTAGGTCCATACAGGAAAATAACCAACCTGTGCTTGGATTTTCATGCATTTGCTGATATAACTTTATACCCTATGAGAGGTCTTGTAGAGATGGCAAGGAGAAGGGACTCTTTGACATGTATAATACATAGCAAACTTGCCCTTCCCTCATTTTTGCCTTGTACTTCGTTACTTTGTTGTTTACCTTTTCTTTATTTCTACACTTTTTTTTTAGAATTTCTCATTGAGCTCCATTATTTTGAGCAGACATCAGTGAAGCCGTTGTGTTTTAGTTTCTGAGGGTCAAGGAATGCTGTGACTCTCCCTGCACTGACAGAAAGGGATTTTTTTAATCTTCTTCAAGTTTCCTCACACTTTTCATCCATCTCATGTTTTCAAAATGTTCCTGTTGGGTAGTATGGGAATGCTCTGGGAGTACCACAGGTGGATCTGATCAGTTCAGTCTCTTTTCTCTGACAAACTCGGGTAAATCCACTATTGTACAATGTTACTCTGCAGCAGTCCACAGGAACTGTTGCTCATAGATGAGCCCACTGCCTCTGTGCTTAGTGCTTTGTAATGTGAGAAAGGTTTTGCAAACATACAGTGAGGTCACAGGTTTGCATAGTGTTTTTAAGAGTTTGCAGGAGTACCCTTTTCTCCTTGTTTTACTTATTAAAGCAATTTTTAAATAAGAGAAGGATGCATCTCTCCAGCTCTCATCTATATACAGCTATAGTTTTCACCCTCTGAGAAGATCTAAGAAAACAGTAAAAGGTAAATGTTATTTGACTTACCAGAGAGTCTGCAAGATCAAACTGCGGTGGTTTGAAATCTAAGTAACTCTGTTAGTAAAATAGTTCAGATCCATGCTGGAGCAACTAAGAGGAGAGGAAAGCTTTTAAAGACTCTTATCCTGAAGTGAAAAGGTGGATGTTAAATTCCCACCCATCCCAACTTCTCTTTGAGGTCAGAATAAGAATTTTGTTGAAAGTCAGCTGGACTTGTGCATTTGGAAAAGGTACCTTTAACAATTTTTGAGATGGTTTAATGTGGAGATGTTATAAATTCATGTATTAATCTGTTCAAGTTGGGTTCAGATTGAAATTCAGACTGACTGAAGAAGGGAACAGTGATCTCTCAAGTTTTTCACCAATTTTTTTTTAATATGCTTGATATTTTTATAACAGACTCCAGCTTGCCTTTCTGTGCGTGGTGCTGACACCCTGAATTGAAAATTATGGCACAGCTCTAGGATGAGATCGATTGAAGTGCTTTTTATTACTGACTGTTCCCAGGCAAAATGTTTTAAGCGAACTGGGTAATGGAGGGAAATTACATTATGTGGGGTGCTGGCCTTGAAAAGATCTTTATATTATGCCTTCTGATAAAACAGAAGTGCATTCAAATGAGTAATTGCAGTGTGTATACAAAGAAAAAAAAGTGTGTTTTGACTGCTTAAATGAATGAAACTGAAAATCCACAAAACTGAGTTGGTTTTTATATTATGATGTTTGATAGAGGACATCTGTTGGAAGGCTACTTAAAAACTCCAACTTTTAAATTTGAAGGAGCCTGAAAAGCTGACAAGTGAGCAGCTTTCCAGAAGTCTGTAGCCCTTTGTGTCAAAGTACCTGTGTCATGGGTTTGGAAGTGGAGTTTAAAGGTTGGAATCCCCCACAGCCATCTTCAAATTGTACCAGTTTTAAAAAAAGAAATTATGCTGGCTGTAGTGGATCAGACTGAAGATGTGTTTAGTCCAGTGTCATGTCAGGTGCCAATGAGAATATTCCCAAATCTCAGGTTATTAGCCCATTTTCCAGTTATTTGTAACAGAGACATCCTTGGCCAACAGTACTGTTTTTTTCCTTAAAATAAACTTACTAGATTTTAGTTTCCTGAGTGTTTATTGTTGCTGTTGAACTCTCGTAATGCTTCACATTTAAGTGTTCTGTCACTTTTTTCATTCCTGTATTGCATATTTATTGAAGAACCTTTTTCTATTTGGGATTTTCTTCAGCCTCCTTGCAGCCTGTTATATGTGACTCTAGTTCTTGCACATGGAGAGGTGGTGAACAACTGCTACTTCATCACCTTCTCCAGGCCACTAAAGTTACTATGATCCTTCATCATAACTTTTTAAAGTAATAATTGTTAGAGTTGACATTTTAAAATATTTTAAGTCAGTTAATGAAAGAGAGTGGGGCTTTTTATGCTTAATGGCTTCTGTGTGTTGGTTAGGGCTACGTGCTGAGTTCTTGGAGCTGTCTGTGGGGTTTGAAGGAAAGTGGTTCTCTGTTATGAGAAGAGGGTGGTGTCCATGCATTCATATAAACACAGGTAATAACATGATTGCTGCAGGGGTGTGTAGAGATGCATTTTCTTTGTTTTGATTTGTCTATTTTTACCGATCCAAGGTAAAACCTTTGATCTGTTCTTGTGGTTTGTGTTGCACCCAGGAAGCAACCAGCACTCTGTTCTCCAGGGTGAGCTTTACCTGTGTTTCTTCTAGGAGAGAGCTACATCATCTACATAGCAAGCACCCCTTTTTTCTTAATGCAGTGCTGCTGCTTATATGGTCAGATAACTCGTGTTTCAAAGGGCAACACACTGTGGTTCATTTCCGTCTATTTTGCATTGTGTGTGTTTTGCTTTGCATCTGCCTTAACGTAATTTGCTTTACATTTGCCTTAATGTGTTGGTTGTAAGAGAGGCAGGCGTCCCTCTTAATGCAGTTATGGCTTATCTTTTGGGATAGCAAACCTGCTGTGGGGCAGGGTAGTTCTGAGGGCTGGTGGAGATGCTCTGAAGCCTCCCTTACAGGATAAGCTGCCCTTTCCAGCTGACACTGAATAGCTCACTCAAGAACCTACCTTAATAAACTTCATGTTAGCCAGCAGTGATAGCAGAGAGGTCAGTGCCACGTGTGGGCCTCTTCCTGACGGATACCCTGCTTCCCTCTCCTGCCTGGTGCGTTTGGACAGTGTTGATACAAACTTCACAATCTGCTCAGAATTCCTCTCTGAAGCATGAACTTCAGTTGTCTGTTGGTGACTCGATCTGGTTGGGTTTGTAAGGATAGGTAACAGGATAGGTAAAAAAGAGTGGGTTTCATGAAATCTTGTAACAGATGATGATGGTTTATTTGAGAAGAATAGCAGGCAAAATAGGAAAAGGTAAAAACACACTGAAAAAAGGGAATGCTTGTCTATAATTAATTAAAACAGACCTCAGCAGTTCTCATAGCTGTCTTCCTCATCCTGGGATAGTTCTCTGTTCATAATAGATTGCTTCTGACAAGGAAATGGTGTGTTTTTTCATAGATAAACTCTTTTTTCAAAATTTAAAATATGTATTTTTAAAGATTTTTTGGTTTTTATTGTTTGTGGGTTTTTAGGCTTGGTTTGGGGTTGTTTTTTTTTTTTTTTTTTAATGTGACCATGATGGATAAGGTGCTGTGGCCCTGGTTCACCAATGCACTTAAACATGGGCTGAAGAGCCCTGGTGAACAAATGGGGATGATAAGGGAAGTTCTTTAGCTGTCTGATTAAAAAAATCCATTTTTCCTTTTTCTGGTATCCTGTCTTCCTGCCAATTGCCATGGTTTTTACACTAATGTTCAATATAACATGGTAGGATTACAAGAATAGCTGTTTGGGCTGGTTTTGTAGGATGCAATTTGAAAGAAATTAGTGCCACCGAGCTGCAGAACCATGCACTTTCCTCCTCAATTTGCTTGTGTTTAACAGTTTGAAAATTGGTCATTGAGCCCTGAGGATACATGTATATATTTACTCCACTAATTTTGGGACAGCCACGTTGTTAGAGCACAGTTGGTCTTTCCCACCCAGGTAGAATACGCTATATTCAACAAGGCATCTGAGCTCTATCCTTCTTGGGTTTTAGGATGTCATGCCTTGGTGACCAGATTGAGAGGATCTTCATTTGCCTTTCACAGTGAATTTATGGCCCTCGGCCAAATTAAGTTCTCCTGATGCAGTATGTGCATGGGTGTGGAAGCACAGATAGGAGTTCTGGCTTCCCTGTAATGGGATAATGGAAAGTCTGTAGGGAATGGGACAATAATTTCCCCATTATGAATGGGCCTAAGAAATGAGTTTTCAGTTCCACTAATGTAAGTCTTCTCTATGCCCACTCAATTTACTGTCTGCTGTGCCTCTGGGTCTGCTCTAAGAAATGCTTCTACGCACGTCTAGACTGATTAAGATTCATATAAATAGATGCTTTCTATATGAAATGCATTTTGGCACTGTGTTGACATTGGAATATATTACTCTCTCAACCTTTAACAGTTGAACAAATTTAAGTAAAGTGATGGCTCATATTTACAAGGTGATAAAATGAACATAATTGGGTTAATAATCTGGCAGCCTGGAATTAGATTACACATACCTGTATGCACAAAATTTGATTAGAGAAAATCAGATTTTCCATTCCACTTGCTGCTTTTGTGACCTTTGGTTATTCCATATCATTGCCTAGAAGGAGCCAGTTCAGACCAGCCACTCCAAATCTGATGGTGTCACTCATTCCAACCCCAATTGCTTTTTGTCTGTATTGTTTTCTTACTACAGGACAACATTTGTTTTCCTTTCATATTGCTAAATAAACTTCTGGTAGAAATGTCAGTAACAAGAAGAGGGGTTTAGTACTGCTTTGGCAGATGGCTCTCACAATTATTTCCTGGCAAAAGCAAATAAAATTGGCTGAGATTAATTTTGGGGATACTAGCAGTGCTTAGTTAGGCTTCCTAGAATCTGCTGTGTGAACTTATTTTGCTTATCAGTCTTTGGTTTGCCTTTTTTTTTTTTTGCTTGGTTGGTTTTTTGTGTTTTCTTTTGTCTTGTTTGTTTGTTTGTTTGGTGGGTTTGGTTATTTTTGGATTTTGGGGGGTTTTTTTATGTATTTAAAGTGAGTTTTCTACTGCAAAAAGCCCCACAGTGGAGTTGGTTGCAGACACTTGCTCAGTCACTGAGCCATCAGCGAGTTTTGTCATCAGGACTTCAGGAACAGAATAAAAACTGCCAGAACCTAGTCCTGGACACACTAAAATTACTAGCACTGCTTCCTTGGCTGACTAGGAGCTGCAGGAAGATCACTCTCTGCTTCAAATAAATACGTGCATTGACAGAAAATATTAAATGTGATAATAAAGCACAGCTTGTTGGGTCTTGTGCACAGACTCATAGGCAATGGTCACTAGGTGTTTTATATCACTCATCATCGCTGACCTGCATATTACTAGTTGTGTTGATGTGCCTCCACCACATTCTGCTTTGTAGCCACTCCTTTTTCCTCTTAAAATATTAAAATACTGCCCTGGGACCACCAGGTTATATCTGTGATGTGTGCTCATGATACGGCATAGTAAATGGATTTTAATTGATTTATTATCCTTTCAGGTTGGAACACTTATGTACAACTAATTTAAATGTTGACAGCAGATGAAAAGCTTAAATACCAACTGCTGTTCCAGGAGAAAAGTTGTTTTAAATTAATCACTTAAAATTCAAATTTAATGTAGTCAAGTTTAGCGATTGAGTACAGTATTTAAATAGAGCATCAAATTAATAGATCTGGAAGTCTCTAATGTTTGAATGAACAAATTAAGGCATCAATGCTCATTATTTAACCTTTTAAGGATGAACTAATGTCAAAGCTGAAGGAAGGCTGGCAAAAGTTACTTTTTTCTAGTACATGTTCATCATTCCTTTGTTTTATTGTCAGGAGGTGCAGTAGCCCTTCCTCTGGGTGATGGATTATATTTTCAATGGTGTGTGTTTGGATGTGGCACGGTGGTGTGTATCATCCAGGTGCTGTGTGAAGTTGATCCCCATGCCCTGACATGCACACAGTGAACATTATATGAAGAGTTCAGCTTATGTTCTAATATGGGTGAACTGTCTCCTTCTGTTCCAGATGTTTATCTGCCTGTGGGCATGTTATTAGAAATTTTATTCAGTAGAATCTGCAACAGTAAAATACTGTGGTAATGTTCACTTCTGGTTATACTTTTTAAATTGCTTTTTCTTGCTTCCTGTTGCTGTGCAAACTTCATGTGTGTATATCTCCTATGATAAAACAGGTTTGCATTGATTATGGCATCCTTAAAAGTTCAGTCCAATTTGTAGTAAATATTTTTATTGTGCTTGTTAACACACAGTATATATTCTTGGTATTATATTACAGTATTATGTCTGCCACTGTAACACCTACAAGGGAATGCAGATGAAATTAATCTTGGCATTTCAGACATCTTCTTCATGACATCTCTAAATTCCTTTTCCTGTACAGGTTTGTATTCCTAGTATAGTGTCTTTCTATGTAAACACATTGAATCTCAGATGATCTCCTTTTAAGAAATGATTGCTATCATGGGCTCTTGACCAATGTATGATTGCAGCTATAAAACTGAACCAAGTGTTACCTTCTCTAAGGCATGGACTGTATTAGTTGAGTGTTTGCACTTCAGATGCTTCTAGACTTGTTTTCTCAGAGAAAACCTGTCACAGAACATAAAATAATCCATATTTAAGTGGTGAAAATAATTTAGGGGCGCAGAAAGAATTGGTCTTTTTTTACAGAAAGACTCAAAAGAATATTTTCCCTGTAGAGGAAGGCGTGGAAAGCATCAAAGAGTTGTTATATACAAGAACACAGAGGTGAGAACTTTGTTTGTGGGGCATGAAGAAAATGGGAGAAGTCTAATGAAACTGAACAAGTCATGGAAATCAACAGCTGACATAAAAAATGTGTAATGTTTGATTACTTACACCTCTAGAATATTAACCCAAGTCTTTAAAAGAAGTAAAAGCAAAAGGTGGAAGGTGAGGTGCTGGGATTAGACCTTTGTAGGTCAATACTTAGACGTGAAGGGAAAAGCCTCTCAAGTTACTTGGTGTTCAGTCAAATGAATGAAACTGTGTTTCCTCTGGGGATGTGTCCTTTGTCACCTGAATATCCCCAGTGAATTAACAGCAGCTCCTTTTCTTTCTCCTGCCCTGGACTGCGCAGGAGACCCTTACCTCTGCTGGGTCAAAAGGCTTTGGCTTGGGTGAGGCATGATTTGGCTGATTGGCCTGTAAGTGTGATGTGATGGATTGTCCGGGTGCTGCCAAACGGGATGTATAGCTGCAGGCAATGGCCTGTCTCTCCCTCAGCAGATGCAGGAATGTAGGTGTTTCTTTAGGTCTGTCAGCTGGTGTTCGTGATACTCTGGGAGTTTAATTGTCTCAAAGACTTTCATGCCCTTTCATTTTAGTTTTGATGAAGTTGGCCAAAAGGTTCAAAAGTCACGTTTTGGTGATGGAAGAAGGGAAACTGTCATGGCCAGAGCAGTCCCATAAGCCTTTTTGCTATGTGAAACTAGATCTAAATGAGAAAAACTGGATTTTGGAAGTAATTTAAATAACCCTGCTTCAGGGCAAAAGACTAAGTTGGATTACGTTCACAAAATGGAGAAGATGTTTATCTTTAAGCATAATTTTATCCTTTAACTGTGTCCATCTGGATTTCTTATATCTTCCTTGGAAACATTTGGTATTGGCCACAGTTGGTGAAATTACACTGAAAAAGTTGAATCATGATCTTGTCTGGCAATTCCTAGACTGCTAAGTCTACCATGCTGTCCTCATTACCCTGATTAATACAGCTTACAAATATTCTTCTTTTACTAAGTAATTTGATTGTATGTGCTGATAATTTAAGACATTTTTATTCCTTCCAGAATTTTAAACCCAACTTCTCTGGCATTTGAGAGCTGGAGTGGTTTGTGAAGGGATAAGAAAGTGCTACCATGCTACCTTCCTTCTTAAACGTGCCTGAAGAGCAAATGGGAACAGCCGTCCCTGACTTTTGAGCATAGCATATGTTCTGTGTTGATCCAGCTCTCTATTCTTATAAAAAAAGGGGAGAGCTAAAAGAGATGCTGACAGACCAGCATAGTTTTTGTGGTGTGTGATATGTGCCAAATTTCCACTGATCCAACAAAGCCATCTGGTTTCACATTTATCAAAGGTCAGTACTTCTGCATTCTAGCAGCACAGCTGAATTGATTCACTGACATGAAGGTAATTATGAGCCCGGGTCAGAGTAAGGATGAAGGTGTAGCAGTGAAAAATTCTGTCCTTTGATGTCAATCCTTTAGACTGTCTAGACTGTACTAAACTGGAATGTTGTTAAATTCTGTCTTTTCTTCAGGGTGTATGAACTTTGGTGTCCACCAAACCACCAAACCTTTGAGAGAAAATCATTGACTTATTAGAAATATCCATATAATATGGGGGGTTTTTTTAGCAAAACTCCTAGAAATTAAAATAAAAAACTGGGAAACTTTAAACGTGATATTGGAAAGGGTAGGCTTGAAGGATCTGGTAGATGTCTTTCTGACACAAAAACCACAAGCAGCTCTTGATTTGGGACTTCATTTTAATGGTTCCAAGCATATAGACTGTATAATTACATTTGTCTGTTAAAATTCATTGATTTAACTAATTTTCAGGATCTTTATGAAACAGCTTTTTTTTTTTGGTTAAATTTTCATTACTCCTCATATAAAAGCAGCAGAAACAGAGCAGTTTTGCTCCTCTGGTTCACACATTTGTACCTAGTTGGCCTAGAATTTAAAGTACTAGAATCCTTTTATGCATAAACTATGAGGTTATGTGGTTTAGAAGCATCACAGCCATATGCCAACCTCTGCTTATAAACAGAGATACTGTATCTTCAGAGTGAAACGTGCTTTAAGACTGAAGGGATATACTTACATCCAGAAAGGATCTACCATCCTTGTGTGAGAGGTTGAACCAAGAGGATCAGAAGTTCCTTGATAGTATTATATTTTTATTCACTGATATTATTCCATGATATTACTCTGTTGATATCATTTCCATTTTACAGATGAAGAATGGAAAGCAGGTTCATCCTCCTGGACCTAACACAGAGGTGAAATGCAACGTATTGGTGACCACTATATGACTTCATTTATTCTAGTGCCAAGCAAACTAGATTAGTTTCCTTAATCCTCTCCCCAGAAAATCTCCTGTGCCAGTGTGCCCATGAAACCTCAGTTAAGTGCTTTGTAGAAGGTATTTTCCCCCGTAACACAGGGTTTTTCTAGGAATCTTTGAAGAATAAGGCCCAAAATCCATTAATTTGCTCTTAAGCTTGAATAAGTATAACATGTCCCATTTCTGCTCCTTCAGGAGGAAGGGAGAGAGAGATCTGTCACATAATAATCTTTACTGTAATTCTTAAAACCCGGAAGGAAAGATCTTTTTTTCTTTATTGTTCCTCATCATCATCTTCTGAAGAGAAATCTTCTATGGTCTTGAAATTCATGAAGAATTATTCCTCCATCCCAACTTGAACTTTTCTAAGGAGAACAACCTTGGCTAAGTCATCAGCATCCAAATTCTTCCCTTTCAACAAGAAAGCATTCAATCAGAGGTATTGATTACTTTTCTTCCTTTCTTTTTCCTCTGATATGCTCTAGTAAGAAAAGTTAAATCTGTTGCTAAGGCTCATGTTTCCTCAGCAGATTCTGCTGCTTACTGTGGAAACGTGTGTTATCATGCAGCCTGCTTGAGCCCAAGAATGTTTTGAAAGACAAACATTTACCAGGTAACCCATTTTTGTCCTTTGCGTTATAAAAGACTATCTGTCCCTCTGATTAAAGTTTTCATTTTGGCACCGAATTTGCCGCCTGACAACACTCACTTGCTGTACTTTAATTACTCTTTTAGAAAACGTTTTACAGGTTGGAAGATGTCTGTATAAAACTCCACCAGTCAGAACTGAGTGGAAGTTTTGCTGTTAACTTTAGCGAGGTCAGGATTGCATTTTTTAGCACTGTTAAGTAGAAAGACAAAAACCCTTCCTGTCAGTAACCATCAGTTGTGGAAGTGCACTGGAATTATTGCTAGAACTTTAATGGCCCAATAAATCAAAGTGGTTCAAGCTATTGAGGGCAGCCTATGATACTGCCAGGGTACAAACGAGGGTATCATGATTCCTTTCACTGTTTTTCAACATTTATTTCTTCTCCCCTTACAGCTCATTGTCTCCCACTTTTGGGGGGAGGCAGAGAGGCAAAGAGGGGGAAGAAGGAAGCCAAACCTGCACTGCAAAGTTAAAATTTTGTCATGATTGGTTTTTACAGATTTAAAGAATAACCATTAAGCCATGGTTGAATACATTACTGTAAAATATATTTATTGAGTGGTTTTGCTTCTTAGCTTTTACCTTTTCTCCATGAAGTTTCTGCTTGATTGGCCAGGATTCAGTGGAACCTCTCATTAGGGCCCCATGGTTCATTAGAGCTTAAAGAGGCATCACTGAAAATTGAATTGACTGTGCTGTGATTCTCTAGCTGCTGTGGTTAGTAATCGTCTGATGTGATGCTGTGTCCTTTGCATGCATAAATCTTTCTCAACTCCATAGAATGTGTTACGGAGTTAATTTGTTTAATAATTAAGCTCTGAAATGCAGAATCCATAGAGAAACTTTTTGTACAGTGTAAAAGAATATAAACAGGGAATGCATTTAATTCTAAAATGTTTTCAAGAAATGACTCTGATAATCTGTACAAAACACCGATTTTCACACTTGGGTTTTCTTCATTATCTTTTGATTTGAGAGATGAGACTCTGATAATTCCTTGGGCTTGTTACTGCCATTAGCCAGATTGATAGTCAGAGAAACTAATGCCATCATGAAAAATCAGTCTTTGAAACTTTTCTCCCCATCCCCCAATAAATGGAATAATAAAGCATAATTATGTTTTTTTAATCAAAGTTAGAGTCATGTTTGCCAGAGCATGAATGTGATTTGCATATGTAATTCATTGACACTGAAACTGAGTCTGTCCTGATTTGAATAGTGAAATAAAATATATGGAAGGGGATGGGCTGTAATTTAAGAAACTAATGGCTGAACTGGTGAAAACAGCAACAACAGAAATGTTTTTGCATATGCAGGCACAGAGAATCGTACTTGCCTCCTTGTGAGGACAACTATACCTATTAACACGTTCTTTTGGTGAAACAGGGAGGGGAGCCCGTGACATGTGAAGTGATGGTGCAGCTTATAGTGGACGTGTGATCTGGAGTGATGGTGATGTGACTATATTTGACCCAGGAACCGGTACCTTTTTGTCCTCCAGCTAAAAATCTGACATTTTACAAATTATTGCTCTTTTAAATGGCAGTGTCAAGCTTTTTAAACAGGCAGAAAATCATTCTTTCAAAGAACTAGGCCTTCCATGCCTTGCTGTGGAGGTGCAGAGTACCTGGAGGAGGACAAACATGGGATGGCTCTTCCTGGGAGCAGGGAGGAATCTCTTTGGTCTTCTTGTGTTAAAAGAAATATTAATTCATTTATTTTGTTGTTTTCATGCATAAATCATCTGCTAATTGCCAAGAAATGTAAGGGTAATACATGGGTGTAGATACTCAAGCGAGGTTTTGAGTTAGGTGAACGTGCTGGAGAAGAACTTGCAAGCCTCTGTGGTGGGTATCAGTATTGTTTAAATTTGTTGCAAGCAAGCTCCAAAAAGAATATTGTAGCATTTTTGTTGGTATCACATAAACTTGGAAAGAGAGCAAGAAGCAATGATAATCTCCATTTTAATCTGTGTACCCTGTGAAATGAAACATCATGCAAAATTACTGGATTTTGTCTCTGAGGAGCTAGAGCATGCTGAAACAATGACGTATTTAATCAGAAGGAATATATTTAATAAGAAGGAGTTATGTGTCAAAAACTGCGACTAAATGACACAAGAGCTGCTTAGAGATACCAAGACACAAAATTTACACTTTCTATTCCATTTCTATGAAATGAACATTTAAAGGTCAGGAAGAAAGGCTAGTATTTGCATTTAAATAGAGATATTTTAAGTTGAAATGGTGATTGCTGACCTCTGTCCTGACTCAAGTGGATTTTTGTTTTGTTTTTAGGACTGAGAATAAGGCACAAAAAAAAAAAAAGGGTTAAATTACTATAAATCAGTAAAATGCTAAAACTAGTCTCATGTTCTGCTTTATTACCACCTATTTGCACACATTTGGTCTTTGTGTAGTTTTAAATAATGTTTGGCCTCTAACCATAGCCACTGAAGAGTTTTCTGAAGGGGAATACTTCAGAAATTCAAGGAACCTGAGTAAGAAAATACCACGGAAAAGTGCCAATCCACATGTTCAAGCTCTGTGTTTTCTTGGAGCACACACACTTGTCAGCGTGTGTGTGAGACACTTGAAAAGTTTATGCTGTTCATAGGTCTGAGGTTCAGCCCAGTATGCACTTGAGAGAGTTACATTATTTTCGTTGTGCACTGGTGGTGCACAAAATGATGTTCCAACTTTGGAGCTACACCAAAGCGTCTCAAGGACTCAGGTTTGATGGGAAGCATATTTTTCTTTCTGCCTACTTGATGCTGGTGGGTGGGATGCTGATAGCCTGTAGCTGGATATCTCCACACTCAGCTCTGTGTTCCGCTCTGCAGCAAGTGGTCCTTGTACTGTACTGTGTGGTCAGGAGCTGAGGCCTGTTTCTTGCATTACCATGCACTGAGTGAAAATGTTAATGAGAAAATACTGTTTTTCCCATTCTCCTCTTGTTCTTGTTCTTGCTCTTGTTCACCTCCTGAGAGGTGTAGGCTAGACAAAAGATGATGATACATCTGTGGCTTCTCTGCTGGTCGCAGCTTGGGCCAGGTTGTGTAAATACAGAAGTCACAATCCTGAGATTCAGGTGTTCTGGTGCTGACACCTGTTCTGTGGCAGCACTTTAGGTAAGACTCGACTTGGTCTGTGTGCCAAGTTCTTGAGAGAATTTTCACTTTTTGTCACACCACTTACAAGTGTGTGCACAAAAAATGCCTTGTTACCTTCTGAGAACTGCCTCTGAAATGTCACCTGCATCATCTTCTGAGCTGTCAAGAGTGGCAGCGAAATTTTCACTTATTTGTTAAAGAACCTCCTCGCTCCAGGGGTTTGCTGCATGGGAAGTAACGCAGTAGATGGGAGAGATGTGGAAAACGCACAACCTGAGAGAGACTTAAAATATGTTAATATTTGAAAAGAAACCTGCTATTCTTAAAACTTTGATAAGTAACTCTGATGTTTGTGCAGTCTATTATACTGTAGATAATCTCTGTTATTAGGTAGCATTTAGATTGCCTGTTTATTTACTCTCTTTAAACATAGGCTATATATTTCAAATTTACTAGAGAAGGGAGATTGAGTAGTTTCTGGTATTTCACTGCTGATATCTTCCTGAAAAAATCTAGCCTTAAAACCACATGGTGTTGTGACTTGTTTTTATAATTCTGAAATATGAAATACTCATATGAACTATTTGGAGCTACCTGTCCAGACTGGCATGTGCACATAGTCATAGAACTGGAGAAAAAAAAAACAGCAGGAAAAGTTTTTATTACCCCTTGGTAATGATAATATCCTACGACTTATTGGTAATCAAATTTTCAGCTAGAAATATGAGTTTTTAATTGATCCTGCCCTTTTAATAAATCATGTCCAGGCTTAAAGATTCCTGTTCCCAAAGACTTGAGTAGGGGTGAAGGTTCAGCTCTCCCTGTAACTGCTCGCCTCTTGAAAAAGGAAGAATTCCTTCTTTGCTCAGCCCTCAGTTAGGGGCAAAACAAGATACTGAATTTCTAGTTTCATCTGTGCTGCCTCATGAGTGACTTCCAAAGCTGCCAGGGGGACTCCTCTTTTTTTTCTGAGAACACTGCATTGCAGTATATCTTAGTCTTGAGGTGTCAATACATTTGTTCAGTCAGAAACACACTTTCTTTTTTCACCATGATTTCTTGAGTCTTGCTGCTCTGGAGAAGTATTTCTTGCCTCTTGTTGATTTTGAATTATTAATTATATTAGTTATGATTAATACCGATCAAGGTTCTTCATTTTCTTTTGTCAGTTTTGTAGCGAGCACCCCATCTCCCCATGATGAACTTTTTCTTTCCTTATTAATGCTGAGAGATGCTGGACCTCATGGCTGAGCAGTCAAGTAACTGAAAGTTCACAGCTTCCTGCAGTTGCATTCCCTAGTGTCAGAATTCTGCCTAGAGAGATGCTGGTTTAGTGCTGGTAGGAATGGTTTGAAAACTAATGAGTTTGCTTTGCATGTATGGACCATTACATCTGTATGTGAATATAGGGATTGTTTGATCTTCAGCTGTAAAAGGAGTCAACCTGCAGAAAAAATGTGGAGTATGTTGATAAATATATTTGAGCTCTCCCACCTTTATTTCTTTAAAGATTTGTCATATTTTTTTGATACCTGTTGGCTTTTAGGGTGATAAAGAAAAAGGTAGATGTGTTGGCTGGTAAACCATCCATCATGTTAGCAGCTGGAGCCAGCGTAAGTGTTCTTACATGAGTAAGATTGGCATTTCCTATGCAAGAACTTAAACTTAGTTGTACTTTTCAAATTTTGAGTATCCAACACTTACTGTTGACCTTGGGCTTAACCACTGCAAGGTTTTTTTCTGGATGGTGTGCGTATTAAACCATCAGTGTGCCTGTAGACCAACATCTTTGCCCTAACTGTGTGACAGGAGGTTAGATTGTTCTTTTTAAACAAGATGTGCTTATAGACCTAAAATCTCTATCTACTAAAACATATTTCATACGTACACGTGAACATATAAATATTTCACTGCCAGGAAGTAACAATGTATTCTGTTTTATCTGAGGAAGGTGAGATTGTTTAAAACCCAAGATTGTTAGTATAGAAGCTTCTAAATTCAGGGCTCATTAATCAGAGCAGCAAAAATAAAGAGTATCATCTAGAGCTGTGATTATTTCCATCAATGACAGCAGTTTAAAATGTGACTTGTGTAACTAAGGTAGCAAGTAGGAAATTAAAAAAACAAAAAAAAATCCCCAAAGACTATAACATTTTAAATTGGAGGTTATGTAACAAGCAGGAAACAGCCAGGAAAACTTACGCTTCTTGCTTTTTGCAGAGTGCAGAGTGAACTTTTGACATGCTGACTTAGAGTCTTCATCTGAATTTGCCTAATTTGAGCTACTTCAGCTTCATATCTTGTGACATTCACCCAGGACTCAGTTACTTCTGGCCAAATTAATGAGTCAGAAGAATCCTTCTCTTTATCTCAGCCAAACCCATTTTTACAAGCCGCACTAGCATTTCACATTTCTACTCGGAACATTTGTGAGAGGAAGAAAATAAATGAAGTAATAAAAGAGAGAAGATAATTGTCAGGAAAGTGAAACAGCAAAAGAGGAAAAGTGATTTAAACCAAAAAGGAAAATCCAGCAAGGACTTAGTTATGTTTTCACTGGTTTACTTTCATTAATGTGGAAACGAACTTGCTGAAGGAATGAGAACCTCCTGTGTTAGTCTATGGAGAGAAGAAATAGCAGAAAATATTTGCGGTGCTGTGAACCTGGTCTTGCTGGCTTTGTTTTGATTTCCCTAGTGCTAATAGCTTAGAAAACAGCAATAAAGATGGACTCTCTGCTGCCACATCTTATTAAACACTGTGTGTTGATCCGACCTGAATGAGGTGGCTGGGCAAGGTGGCTTCTGACACCCTCTAGAGTACAAAAGGGACTAACAATCTTTTTAGTTTTATGAAAACAACACAAAGAAATAGAGAATTGTTTTTTCTTGGTATCATATGAAAACAGCAAGGCAGGGAAAGAGATTTTCAGTTTAACATGGGAAGCAGATCAGACATTGCTACCAACAGGCTCCTCAGCCACTGCTCACAGAGCTGCCCACGTCCTGAGATGGTGTTTTCAGGACAACCATTCTCTATCATGTACTTTCGAAAGATGTCTTTTGGGGCCATATTTGAAAGTGTTTAATACTAATGGAGATTCTGATTTTTTGGTGTGTCTTTAAGTGGTATTTTTGAAAACAGATGAAGTTCAAATTGTGCCACATTGACATAGAGTAGATCTGTAATGACTTATCAAACATCAGTGAAGTCACTGACCCTAAATTTTGCATATGTGATCCTGTTGAGGTTTTAAGGTTTCTATAAATCTTTTTTAAATAAGTAACTTTCTATTGCCCAGTACTTAAATATTCTCAAGTCTGGAAAAAGCTTAGTTAGGTGCAACATTCCCATGGTTGCATAAACATGCACACCATCTGGAGCCAACACCACAAACAGCAAAAACATGGCAGGCTGTGTGCTTGGCTTTGTAATTATGAGAAATTTCATGATCTTCTTTGCAGTGATGTTTGGAAACCATAAATATAACAAAACATAAAGCTGTCACAGAAGAAGGTAGTGGCAGCCTACTGAGAAGATAATCTTCATGCAATTAAAGTTGTTCATAGAGGGGTTTGGACCAGTAAGTGATTGTAAATTGAAGATGCAGCCGCAATAGAGACACATCAAATACCCAGGTCTCCAGCTGCCCTAAGGTGTGTATGCCAGGCAGTCACTTTTGCAATTACAAACACTGTAGAAGTCTCATTTGCTCAGCTATATATATTTTTTTTGTTACCTTTGTATGGACATGATTTCCATGGAAGAGTAGTCTTGCACAGTCAAAATAAACCACTGCAAAAATGAGTCCTCTGCCCTCTACTGATTGGAAGAAATTCTGGCTGAATACTCATCTTCACAGCCTTGTATTTCCAGTTCCTTTTAAAATATATTTTAAAAAAATTTAACAAAGCTTACAGATTAAAAGATAGATAAACAGAGATGTGTTTGATGGCAGTTTAAGGTGACAATTTCCCACTATACCATGACTTCATTGTGTGATGTCAAGAATAATTTGTTAAAATTTTCTTACTGTGAATGGATTTAGGTCCTGTAAAGTTTGAAGTCTCCTTTTTGCTCCATGTTCAGCTTTTTAAAAAAGTCTACTTCATAACATGAGGCTTCTAACTTAGTCTGGCAGATCAATGGAAATTTAAAGTTGTCTTGTCTTTCCTTTTTATGTTCCTTTTCTGCCAATGAAAATACTGCCACATGGACATTGTCAGTCATCAAATAGCACTAGGATAGGTTTCTTTGTGAGTTTTGGCTGTCAGCAGCATGTATGGCACATAACACAGAATGGTTTCAAATTCCCTCAGCCCCCATACATTACTCAACAGGAGACTAGGTCTTGATCCTTCCCCCCTTAATTTTAAATGCTTTTCCCAAAACGTGCTAGATCTTCATAGATTTTATTTTAGATTTGCTTACAACACAAGATCCTGATGTGATCACATGTTCTGTACAGGATTTTCCTGTGCATGGCCTAAATTTTGATTTAGTAGCTAGTGAGGTGGAATGAGTATATAATAATACAGTTGGCAATTAATGTTTAATGTCATCAAAAACTTTCCTATAACCCCTTTTGCATGGACTTGCAAGAAGAATGACAGACACTAAAGAGGAGATTTAATTAGATGTCGGCTTTGATAGACTAATTTGTTTAGAGACGTATCTGGCAAAAAGTTGGACACTGCACTGCAGGTTCCTGTTTGTATCTGACAATTTACATAGGGCTGCCTTCATCTGCTCTCCCTTCCTGATATGATTTCTGTCTGTGGTCCATCTCATCCCTGTGGCAGGCATTAGAGCTCAGCCAGAGTCCTTAACTTTTGTTGTCTTCACCTTTCAACTGATTTCAAGGAACCAGACTTCCATGGAAAAGCTACTTTCCCTGGACATCTGCCGCTTGTTAATTGATTTAGTTTAAGCAGCAACATCCTGATCTGCCTGGATAGATACTGAAAGTGTCCGTGGGGCTGCTGGTGGTGATGGGGGCGAAGGGAATTTGAATATGCAATCCTGAGAAGGCTGTCAAAGGCAGTGAAATTTTATCTTGCTGAGAGCCTGTGGCTACAAAAGTGGGTCACACTTGAAAAAATATGTAGGTGTACCATATACTTTGTCAGCTAGGACAGAAAATGTCCCGCCTTAGACCTCTTTCAAAACCAGCTAACTTAAACAGGACCTGAGGATATTGAACCATAAACCAGAAAAGGTCCATGACCTCTTTCATCCTGCTGGACCAGCAAGCGCTGCCCTGTCTCTGAGGCTGTGCCAATCATACTTTCCCATTTCAGCTATGCATTGTGTTAAATGTTGTTTTAATTAAAAATAAATAGGCAAAGTGACTCCTTAGAAGTGGTATCCCAGGAACAGAATTCTTCAGGGTGTTTTGCTAAACTTAGGCTTGTTTTCAGCAATTTTGCTGGCAGACCTGGAGGATAGGTGTCAGTTCTGTGATCTCAGTTATGTATGTTAAAGCTAAAGGAATAGTTAAAAGGTTACAGCCAAAATTGACCTTAAAGCCGTTTGATGTTCAAATCTTTCATGTGTTGACAGGCCTGCTCAAGTGAAGGTCGCTGCTTCAGCAGGAGTTTTCCACTTCTCTGTAATGCTCAGCCGCCTCTTAAAAATCTCACATTCCGAGTGGAATTTATGGGGCTGTTGACTTTTAGCTTCTGGATAAGTCAAACTGGGTCCCCCGTAGTAGTCCATTGATCCATTTCCAGACAAATACACATCTTTAAAGCTGGAATAGATGGTTATACTATTACCAGGACAAGTTTGTTGTCCAGTATATGTAAGTTTTCCCTCAGTAGATATGTGAGTAGTGCTTCTGTATATAGGTGATTTTTTACTTCTTGTTAGGCCTAAATTTTACAGTTCTTTGTTGAACCCATTTTACCAAATAGTATATACCCTCAGGTAAACCCGAATACTTTATCTTGTCCTTTCCATTGATAGCCTTTACAGTATGGAAATGGTTAAGCCCCAGCAATGCTTAATCATTCCCTAGCCAAGGAATGGATGGAATTTATTCAAGAGGCACTGTTCTGTATGGGTCTTATGCTACGCCGAAGTATGTCAGAAATGTCCAGCATTTCAACAAGCGTGGAACTGAGCAATGGGACTGATTCCTGTCACTCTTGTTTGTTCCCTACCTCTGCCACCAGTGGGAGAAAGGTGCAGAGACCAGAATTCTGTTTCTGCGGGGTCTTGTGCTGCTTTTCCTTAGTGTGCGTGAGCCGCTCCATCTCTAATTACGTGCTAGGTGTGGTGTGCAGTTATGAGTTTGTTCATTTTGTCATGGCAAACCTGTGCCAACCCCACTGGTTTTTTTTTGAAGTCTCATTTTGTAGCTTAGTCTTGCCAACCCACAGTCTTTGTTTTTTTTCTTTTTGAATCCCTGCAGTTTGTCTCCATTGTTTGTGGGAGACAGCATGGTGTAGAGGTTAGGTAATAAATCTGGGTTCCTGGCTCTGGCTCAGACTTCCCATGTGATCTTGATAAATCATTTACCCTTATTGCCTCAATTCTGAAGCAAAAAGAGGTAATATTTACTTACCTCAGAGGTGCTGTAAAGTTAAAACGCTTGAAAGCTCCTTCACCTATTTCTCTGGCTAGTTATGTATCTTTTGTCTTTGTGGTGTTTTTGCTTCCATACTGAACATTGTCTTTGGTGTCTTTTTCCCCCCACTTTTCTCCCTCAGTGGCCACTACCCATTTTGTACCCCAGTTATTTTCTCTATAGTGGAGGGTTACAGTCTCTAGCTTGTGATCTGTCACTGTGTGGGTCATCCTGAAACCCTTGTCTTGGAAAGTCTTGTTAAATCTTTTATTATGCTGTAATTCTTTGGTGCTTTTTTATGTCCAAACTTTGCAAAATTGTGGCTTTGTAATGTGTTTCTGCTTTGTTAGTTTTCAGTTAAGTTCTCATATAAAGGTTCAAAGCCGCAGTGCCCTTTCATATATTCTACTTGTGCTTTTTTCTTTCACTTAACCTTTTTATATTGGTTTAAGAAGCATCTCTAGGAAATTGCACTATATTGTCTGTTAGGGAACAGAGAGTTGTTCAGTAGTAATTACCTCCTTACAAATACACCTGTATTTTTAAACAAGGTAAAACCTTTTTAAGTTTTGAGGCAGAGTAGAAGTGCCTGAGCACCTGAGGTACTTCAATACAACTCTTTGTGCAGTTGTGTCATCAGTGAACACATATTTTATGTTCCACCATGAGCGCCTGTCACAGAGATTATGTAAAAGACAGATGGAAAAACAATTGTGTGAAGAGGAATATGCTTGAAAGTTGAGTACTATTGTTCTTTTTGTTGGCACATTTTTTTTGCATAATAGATTTTTGAAACAACAAATCCATAAAATTTGGGCTTCTTTTGTTCAATTTCCTTGGGACATGAATTACCATCTTTCAAAGATGTTTTTAAGTAAGTCTAGGTGTCTTCTCTGTATTATTTTTTGTAATGATAAAATATTCTAAATATTTGTAAGTTTTAGGGAGATTAATCTACACTGCCTTTTAATGAGGTTATTCCTATTTAAAATGCACTAATGATACCTGTCAGGATTGCAGGTGAAAACAGTCTTGTCCCTGGTCACTCAGCAAACAGGATGTACAGGATGTACAATTTTTTTGGCCTGCACTCCATACTTTCCCTGATAGAACTTGGAGAAATGTTTACTTCAAATCCAGAGCCTGTCAGGAGTTGCAGGCTTAATCAACAGACCCCATGAAAGATTACTAGGAAAGTGATTTAAGCGCTCAAGATTTAGACATTTTCTGCAATCCTTTGACTTCCAGGGCATGTGGTGGAGCCTCTTAACCCCACTTCTCTCCATCTCTCTGCTTCAGGGGCTTTGGGATTTAGCTTGACATACTTTACAATCTCAAAGGGTTTGGAATCTCACAGACCAGAATCAGACCTACAGAGCACAGAATCATGGTAGGTGCTTTTATTTTTAGCAACAAGTCCGTTCAGAGGTGGTTCATTTAATGATTCTGTCTCTGGCTGGAGTTCCTGTTCCTCTGTAACTCTCCCACAGTGAGGAAGTCTGATAGTTTGGCATTTGGAAGCTAAATCAATAGCATACATTCAGGAAGATAGAGATCTGCAGGCATTAGTGGGAGCAGTTCTTGCTCCCATGCCAGTAACTCTTGTGCCTTAAATACTGAGTGAGAGACACTTGAACTAGTGTGTGGGAGTTCAGTGCTCGTCGTTAGTCCCCCTTCTGTAGTGTTAACTCTAAGGTATCAATTAGAGTAATGATTATGCTGTTTAAACAGCACCTGGTTTTTTTCTTTTTTTCCTATTTTGAATTGGCACTTTAAAAGCCAGTGATCAAGTTATTGCTTTATTAATGTAGATTTGGTGAATATACTAACTAATGACTTCAGAATTTGATGTGACGTGAATGTTCTATTAATGCAGAGGAAAAATTAGGCTATCATCCCTGTCAAGCAAGAAACAAAGAGATGATAAATGGAGTGAATAGTTATCCTAGCTCCATGCAGCTTCATGCAACTTTGAGGTACCACCCTGAAATTATCATTTGAAGAGTTATTTTTAGAATGAAGAAACAATGAAATGAGGCAGCACTTGCCATGTGTTAAATCCCTGAATGACAATGTAATGGGACTTTCCTGTGCACACAGGGCAGGAAAGTCATCTTGTTTCAACTTCAGCATCCATCACTGGTGGTTACTGCAGTGCAGTGTTGCGAATGAGAGTTAATGCCACAGTTTTCAGTAAACTTGAGCTTTGTCTCGCTATTTGTTTTGTCATTTAAAAGGCAGTAAAGTCCCCCAGAATGAAATTGCATCTGTCAAGTGTTAGGGAGCTGTTCTGTAGCATCTGCAGCATTCTGCTAAGAACTGCCTTAAGGTCTTCCCTCCTTCAGGTACCATTTAATAGAATGAATACTGCAACCATTTGTTCCAGAGGTATATTCCTCTAAAACGTTTCTTTATTTATTTTTTTTTCCAGTGCTCCCTTTCTGTAATTTCTATGGAGTTTCATTATTAGCTCCAGCTATCCTGATTGAAATCCAGACTATAAGAAATAGAGGTTTAAATTGAGACTTGTCTTTTGAAGTGCTGTGGAATAGTTTTAATATAGTTGCTACAATGTATGTTCTTCTGTTTACACTGTTGAGTAAATGAGACAAAAATGAGAGCTTCTGTCTAAATTTTGGTATATGAAGCCAGAGTCCCAGAGCAAACGTCTGTGTGATTAAAGTGGTATTGAAGCATTATTAAAAAGCTGTAATTTCAAATATTTTATGCTTTGTTTCACATATAGTGCATCTACAGTGAAGATTAGTTACTTAATGAAATTCTGGTGCTTGCACTCTACTGAAGTCAAAGAAACTTTTCACTGGTCCCTGTTGGCTTTGGATCAAGTTCTTGGTTTAAAGTATTGATTAAAAGAGAAACTCAATCTGAATGGAAAGCCAAGAAAATTGATACAGCAAATGGGGTGAATTAGCAAAAAGAAAAAAAAAAAAACAAACACAAAAAAGTAGCTCCCAGAAGACTGCATCCACAAATGTAATTTGTTCCTTTGATTTGACGAACCTGGTTCCAGGTGCTTATTCAAAAGGCATCTAAGTAGTGACTTTGTCTGTACCTACCCATGCTTGCTTTTCTCCTCTTTATTCTTTTTCTAATAACTGCCATTTAGATTTTGTTTTCCTAGTATTTATTAGATTGCTATGCAGTAAAAATACATCCAGAAGAGACTTAATTAAGGGCTGCTGCAGCTACTGAACCTTAGAAAACAATATACTGTAGCAGTGAAGATTGTCAAGCACCCCAATAAAAGGGGAAGAGCCCACTGGGAGAACCAGTATTGTCACTTAAAATCTGGTAGCCTAGGAGGGAAAATCAGAATGGTTCAAAGTGTCTGCTATATTCCTGTCTTTCCTAAATCGCAGTCTTCAACAATACAGATGCATGTTTAAAAGGAAAGGGGAAAGCAGAACGGAGTAGCTTCCCAGACAGCTCCCTGAGGTCTGCCATATCTAAATACTGTGAATGAAAACTGCTGAATGAAATGCAGGCAATCTGTTCAACAAATCGTATGCTTATAATACCTGGGGTTTTATAGCCTTGGGAGGATTATGCAGCAGAGACAACAACTCAAAAAAATAATGTAAATCCAGAAAACATGACAGAACTTTGTTGTGCAAGCCTGCTGTGTTTCAAGCCACATTGACTGGACATACCAATACTTGTCGTTTAGAAACTAAATTTCAACTGAGTGAATATATATGTTTTATATACCCTTTAAGGTGGCTGGCATTTCAACTATCCAGATTAGTAAAATAAGAGGAAATTCGAAGGACATCTATAACTGCAGTCCAGGTAGAAAGAAGAGTAATGTGTGTATTGTTTGTTGCAGCCCTGCCCTCTGGGGATACGGTCAGGTTTGGATCTACAGACAGAAATACAGAAGAGAAGGATGCATTTTAGGGATGTACTCTTGATGATGGTTAGCCCTCCCTCTCTTACACAACACAGCCTTTTGCTTGTGTATCTTTTTCCTTTGGCAGATCTACCATGTCAGGAAAATCTATAACCCTTTTGACAGGAAAGCAGAGTGCTGCTGAATCGATCACTTTATTAGGCTGCAGATGAGACCCCTTCCTAACACACTGAGGCTAAACAATTCCTGGCCTGGTCTCCAGGTAGGGAGAGAACTTCGAAGACTCTCAGTGTGCAGAGAAAGCATCTGTAACAGCAGAAGACCATGTATTTTGGCTTTTCATTAGATCAGCTGTTCCACTGGTGAAATTAACACAGTGGGGAAGTAGAGTTTGGGGACAAAGAGAGGAGGAGAGAGAGGAGTTCTGCACCCTTACATACCCAGTGGTTTAGTCATGCACATCCATGTCTTCAAAATGCAGTTCATAAAGTTCAGTCCTGCTCATGGGAAGGGCCAATGTGACATGCTATTTCACTGTATGATTTACAAATTATGACACCCATCACTGAAATGTGGGTCCTGGTGTCCTACAGAAACACCCACATTTTGTCTTAATGAAGACACAATCATATTCTCCCAAACAGATAAAATGGAATCTAGTACAGGTTTGTTTTCCTATCGCTGAGTTTAACCTTATTTCCAAAAAAAGAAGGAAAATATGTGACTAACAGTAGACACATAGAAGGAAAAGCAGAGTTAGTCTTTTTTCTGAGAGAGCTTGTTCTCATTATCTAATGTGTCTGTAAAAGGAGGTTTTTGTTCCCATTTTGATAGCCAATGTTTGGTGGCTTTCATTTCTGAATAGTGTGTTGCAACCTTTGGTCCTCAGGTTCTGCTTTCTAAACAAGCACAAATATACACAAAAAAAAGATTAGCAGGTTTTTTTCTTTTCAGAACTTGAGGTGAGATCACTTTTCCTTTCAAAAGATTTGTGTTTTTAAAAGCAGTTGTGTATGTTTGCTGGGTTTTAAATGTTTTGTCATTCCATCTGATAAATTAAATTTCAGAGTCATAGCTAGAGAAGATATATTGTATTATTAGCTAAGTATCTTTAAAAACATTTCTTTCAGTCTGAATTGGTCTGGCCTCATTGAAAATTCGTGAAATCCTGTTATATAAGTCTGTGATTTTAGGCAGAGCTGGTCAAAAATTTTCCAGTATCAGTTTTTTCTCTTCAGAGCTCACCAGTTCTTCAGAAGAGAAAAATTTTCAAGAAATGTATTTCATATGCAGCTGATGGACTGGAATAAGTAATTGAGATGTATCGTTCTGTTGCCTGCTTTTTAAAGTTTAATAGTTTCGTCATTTTCTATCTGTTCATAATATTGATTGGTGAGTCAGGTGTGTTTCCCTGAATCTTTGCAGTTAAAATTTCAGTGGTCCATGAGAAGGGAAGAAAGTATATTCAGTGATAAATTGTGGAAAAATTCTTGATAGATAAACCAACTTAGAAATCAGTTTGCTTTTCTTCATGTCACCTTATCTATGCAACAGGAAAAGAAGTAGTTTATTCAGGAATGAGTGTGTGAAGTTTTGATACACGATCAAAATTATATACTTCTGATTTTTCTCTGCTATTATTTTATTTTTACTAGAGAATAAAAGTGTCTCTGAACATTCCTCATAATGTTTTGGGATAGAAGACCAATGAAAATATGTCAAATAAATTAAAAAATAAGTTTCATTCCTGTATTCAAAGGGGAGTTTAATGAGTTTTTCACATAGTAAACTGTAGTGGGTTTTTTATGAACAGGCCTACCAAGCTTGTGGTGAAGGTTATGTAAATTACACCGATGCATATTTATTCATGTACTTCTTGTGGGAATATATTTAGGGACCTATAAGCATATATCAGAATTTGTTACAGGGAAGGGAACTTACGAGGAAGGCTTATTATCCCAGGAGTGGAATTAAGGTGAAATTAACAAGTAATTGAAGTTATCTTTGATCATGATTTTTCATTCCCTTTTTTTCCCTGCTCTAAGGAAGTGAATATTTTTGATGTTCAGTGGAGCAGTACAATGAAGCACAGAGAGGCATAATGCTGAATTTTCATAATAATGTTTGTAATGCAAATGAGGGACACTTCAAAAACAGGTTGATTAGCATTTCTTAATAAATTGCCAGTCTCCTCCTTTTTTCTTCATTAATTCTCTCAGCAGATTACATAGCTAGATTTTAACATTAGTGAATGTGAAGTGTGCGGTGGCTTCTTGTGATACAATTATTTGGTGGCTCTAAATAGTTTCAGATTGTGCGTTTGCAGCACTTCCTCCAGCACTAAAGCACTACAGTGAATTAATGAGCTGCTTGTCACCTCTGGGACCTTTCCTTTGAAATCCAGTCTGGCTTCAAGTGAACTGACACCATTGCAGGCCAGCAGCTGGGAAAAGGTTAGAAAATGAATGAGCTCCAGGGACATTGCTGAACTTCCACAGGAGCATATATTTACTTTAGTGCTGTTTTCCAGAGATCAAACCTGGGGAAATGCAGAGCTGCTGTGCAGTTCCTCCCACTGAGCCCATCAGCCAGACAGACTATTCCCCATCGTGTGGCTCTTGGTGGTGTGCTGTGCTCTCCTCTCCCTTCCTTCCCTAGCTCCTGCAAGGGAGGTGTTGGCAGCACAGCCCCTTGAGCAAGCAAGTGGCTTCTCCTGCCTATGTGTCATTCAGGTTTCTTCCTAATTATTTTTGTTGTTTTTTTAATTGCCAAAGACTCCTCTTGTTCCCTCTTATCCTTTCTTTCATTTTTAAAATAATTTATTCTCCTCCTTATCTCCCAAATCTTGCTTTTGCTCAGTGCTTGTTTTGTAGTCTCCTTTTCCTCTGTCGTTTCCCATTGGGAGACCCAAAAAGCAATCATACCTGTGAGGAGCTATCTGCTGTCCTTTTTCTGTCCTCATTAGAGAGACTTCAGAGGATGAAATGCTCATTGTGCTGCTTTAATTTTAGAGGAGAAACAAGAGTGACATTGTATGAGCTGTCAGTTCAGAGCATCAGTTGGTGAGCATAAATCCCTGTCCAGTTTTGATTCCAGTTGAGCATCGCTCTGCTGGTCAGATTACTTTTCCTGACTGCTCAAGGCAACAACAAACTGAGTTTTCAGGGACTGTATTTAAATGATATGTGCAACTTGTGATAAGCATTCAGATTGCACAGCTGAAGTTGGAGATTTAAAAGCCATGGAACAGAATCATAGATTCATAGAACAATTTGGGTTGGAAGGGACCTTTAAAGGTCATGTAGCTCAGCCCCCTGCAGGGGACATCTTCAACGAGATCAGGTTGCTCAGGGGGCAAACTGCAACTCCTGAATGTCCCTGGAGAAGCTCTGAGTCAGGGATACTTTCATCTGCTCTAATTTTTGAGTCTTAATGCTGTCTTGCTAGTGGTTTCCACCATGGGGCTGGATGGCTGTGATCACACTCTGTAACTATGTAACATACAGCAGGTTTTTTCTCCAAATATGAATGTAAAAATAACGTATAACACTTCCTCTCATTAAGGTGGTCCTGGAGTCTCATCTTTGTTAGTAAATCGTCTTGACAATCTTCTTCCTTTTGTGTGTGTTGATTTTGATGAGGTAATTTATCAAAAGTCTGTTGTAAGCCATTTCGTGGGCCTTCTGTCATTTTAGCTGGTTGTAGATTATCACTCAGCAGTCAAGCCAAGGCTGGAAGCTCCATTCTCTGATTTCCCTTCCAATACTTCAGGAAAGTCATGTGTTACTCTCAGTTAACAGAGTCACTTAAATTTGACGTTTAGGATAAATCTGTGATTTGCGCTACTGATGATTACTTGTGGAGGGCAGTGAGCCCTTGGCACTCCCTTGGAGGAGAGAAGCCTGACGCCAAAAGGGCTCTCTCCACAGATAAGCAACTTACTTCAGGTTGCGGTGACCAAGTGAACCACCCCCAGCATACCTTGCTTCCTTATGGTAATACCTTGTATCCAGCTGGCTAAATGGTTTCTGCCCTGCCCCCTGCCTTTCCCATAAAAAGGCCCTGAGTCTGCCCCGAAATCAGGGGTGTATCTGTCCCTGGCCTCCCCTTTACAGGGACTCTGTGGAACTGCCGTACAGAGCTCCATGTCTCTGTCCCTGAGTTTGCCTCGGGTGATTTCACAAGGAGCTGAATCACAAGAGCTGAAATCACTTGTAGCTGAGAAATTGCTACATTTGCTGAAATCACTCGCTGTCCAGGGAGGCTTGCCCTGCCCCTAGAAGAGCTGTTCTTTGCAGGACTCTCTCTCTAGGAAGGTCGGGGCATACCAGTGCTGACCAGCATCAGACCCTCTGCGACAATTACTTACGCTCTTTGCTTTTGATTTCGTGTGGGATCTTCACAGTTTTAAAAAGAAATGCGGCTCCAAGAAGCTGTGTAGTTTTACAATACAACAGTGTGTGGCAAGTTACACTGACGACTTTTGCTGTCCTGTCCTTTTTTACTGGATTTGAGAAGAGAGGAGGATGTATTATTTTAAAAAAATACTGTTGCTAGATGAATTGAGTGAAGGAGATTTATTTGTGGAATTACCTTCATTTCAAGAAAAATGTTTTATTTTTTCCCCTTTGTTTTAGGAACCACAGCAAAGCATGGTTTGGAAGGGGCTTCCGGAGATCATTTGGTCTCTCTTTCTGTTGCAGGACTTGGATATGATTATTCAGAACATTACCAAGCTGAGCCTCGATTTTTTTCCAGCAAGAAGATTCCACCACTTCTTTGAGTGATCTTTTCCAAAGTTCAGATGTTCTTACTGAATATTTTTTCCCCCTATATTCATCTGTACTTTCCCCTGCAGGAACTTGTGGCCATCACCTATGTTTTGTAAAAATACATACTAATGGGAAGAGTACCTCTGCTTTCTCTATGTGTACATTTTTTTTAGGTAGTGGAAGTTACAACTAGATCTTCTGAGCCTTTTCTTCTCCAGCCCAGTTCCTAAAACTTTTCTTTATATGAGAAATTCTCCAGTTCTCTAATCATCCTGGTTGCCCTTCCCTGGACCCTATCCAATTTTTCAGTATCTCTATTGAAATGTTGAGGGGATCAAAACTGGACACATCATTCCAGGAATGACACAACATGCTGAACAGAGTACAGAAATCACATCCCTTGGCCTGCTGTGCTCTAGGATAGGTTTGTCTTCATTGCCTCAAAGGTGCCCTGCTGACTAACATCCGTCTTGCCACCTGCCAGGGCCCCTGCATGTTTTACAGCAGAGCTATTTCATGGACTTGTATGTCCATGTTGTACAGCTGGTCCCTAACTCAGCTCTGCTCTACAACTCCAGGCATCTCCAGCCTGTCTGGTTGGAGTGGTGTTGGGTCATGACTCTTAAAACGGGAGGTGCTGGGAGGGAATGGCTTAAACTGTGAGTGTTCTGGAGGAAGGACAGGATGTGTACACCTACACAGCCCCTTCTCTGCAGTGCTCTGATACTAATGAAGGGAACTGGTGGTTTAATTTCTTTATGCCTACAGCAGCAATCTGGTTTTTGATCAAAAAGAAATTGTAAGAGTAGGAACTGCTTCTGTGTTGCTTAAAAATGCCTGCCTGGCCTCAGACACTCCTGGAAGTGCTGTAGGAACTTGCCAGGCTGCAGGCAGTTTTTCCTGGCTTTTTCCTCTCCCTTTTGCAAGATGACCTGCTCACTTTGCCTGTCCTCCAAGCCAGGCATCGAGATCCCAGCTCCAAATCCACATACATAGCCTGTGTGAGCATGACCTTCCTCACAGGGCCCAAGGGCTCAGTGAAGTGGTTTCCAGGCCCACCTGGACTGGAGCACCAAGTAATCTCCAGTCTGTTGTGAAAGACCTGTCATATTTCTCACAGTGCCTCACCTAGCAAGGCACAAAGAGGGGAGGAGGCAAGAGGATGCACTGCACCGCCTCCACAACCACCCAGTGTGGCTTGTTCATCCTCTGCTACTGCCTCCAGCAGCTTCCTTACAACAGTTTTTTGGATCATAGGCAGCAAACTCAGTCTTCATGCAGCTCTGTCAGCAACTGTGTTACAGATTTACTGCCCCAAGTCTGATCATTACTGAGCTGACAATTGAATTCATTTGTTCTGTGGAAAATTGGGCTGTGCTGCCTGCCACATTAAGGTGAAACAGCTGGAAGAGCTGTGGGAGGATAAGCTGGCTCAGAGCATGAGGCTGGGATGGGAGGGCTGCCCAACCACAACATACACTGCTGGCTGACCAAGAAGGAGCAGTGATGGAGCTTCTGCTCCCTCCTCTCCTTTTACCCAAAACCTAACGGCTTGATGTGTTGTCAGGTGTCTGGCCAGCATTCCAGAGGGGGCTAAGAAACCAAAAAGTTATTATTGATTGTGAAGAACTTTATACCTGAGCTACTGTGAGAGTCTGTGGCTCTTTGATGCTTTATATCACTTGAAGTAGTTACACAGGACTCTTGATAGATGGGTGATACGGGGCCAACCTCTCTGTAAAGCCTGTGGGCTCTTTGTATGATTGGATTAGGTCAGTTCCTAATGGGATCTTTTTCCCTATCACAAGCCAGACTCAATACAATGTAATCAGAGAAGAGCAGCAAGAACGCTAGCAAGGCTTATTCTAATAAAGTGAAAAATCAACTTCACTTTTTCTTTGGTTGTTGTAGTAATTTATTTTTAGCAATTAAAAATTAATTCAGTCAGGAATGTGCTATAAAGACATGATAGTGTTGCTTAGAGCCGGAGCTAGGAAGTTTTCCTGGCTGCCCTTAGAGCCAGTGGTGAACCAAGAGATGATCAGCATGGAGTCTGACACACTGAGAGGCACTCAATAATATTCAAAGTCTGCGTTCTTGCTGGGTGTTCAGAACTTCGCTCTGAATGACTTTTTGTATGTATAGAGGGGAAACAAAAAAGGAAAATATGTAAATGTGGCAAGTTTTACTTTAGGCTTGAGAGGACAATAGCTTAGCCAGTTTATTAGCATCAAACTTCAGAAATGGTTTTGTTGTGTGGCCTCTTTTATATAAATCTTCAGTGAATAATGTTTCTCTGGTAACAAGTAAAGCACAATGTCCTTTTCCAGTAATGGAGCAGAATCAGTCCTTCTTTTTCCCCATCACTTTAAGTTTCCAATGACTTTAGCCTCTCTTATTCCTTCATTCTTAACTTAAAACATATTCAAAATGGTGCTCACATTGTTTGACGAAGGTGACATTTCAGAAAGTTAAATGTTCAGAAACAGGACTAATTTGATTTATGTTAACTGTCTTCCTGGCAGCATTGCTTTGCTTCCAGGTGTAAAGACTAAGGAAAGTCAAAGAGTTCCCATATATTCCCACTTTTAAACCCCCTGTATCTGATACTGCAAGAGAGTTTGGCCCAAGACCTGAGGGACTGTGACTTTTGCAGGCCTGTGACTGCTGGGAAGAAGACAGATGTTTTCATATTCTGATCATAACACCAAAAAGGGTCTGAAATGCCTTATTTACCTTGACAGTGTCCTTGGCAGAGCTGGACAGGAACCTACTAAATAAAAGCAGTAGCTAGGCCAAAGGGGAAAGAAAACATAAGAGTATGACCCCAAGTTTGACCCTGAAGTTACAGGAATGCTGGAATATTTTGAACAGGCTAATGACGGATAGCATATTCCTGCTAAGAAAAGATTTTGGTAAGCAAAATAAACTCCTCCAATTAGTTTCCACTTTGATTCATTTAGATTTAATTTTCAGTTGCACTTACATCTGGACTAATGTCAGCACTGGAAGGTCAGTTTCCTACTGAAGAGTATGAGATTGTATCTGGAAGGGCATGGTAGGAAGTGGGATTCATTTCATCAATTTCTTAGGAAATTAAGTTTTCAATTAAAATAAAATGAATTTATCTTCCAAGAGATAGGCCTGTAGAGACTTACATTTGGGACATTATTCAAACATCCACAAACAGATGGCTCCCATGTTTCTTAACTTATAGAGAACAAAGCCCCACCAAAAATAAATACCCACCAAAAAAACTGTAAATGTCTGGAACATCAAGACAGTTCTCTGAAACTGTACTGCCAGTTTAGGATACTTGATGTGATCTCCACTGGCGTGCAAGAAGAGAATATTGAAATAGGTAGGTATGTCTCAGTGTTTGGTATTTGATAATTTAAAAAGTTAATATTCAGAAAGCTGTAGTCAAGAAGGTCAGTAACTGTTTTTTGAATGTGTGCAAAAGTGTTGTGGTCTGAGTTGGAGGAAATTACTTGGTCCCATGTTGAGCTGGAAGCCTCCAGCAGAGCTTGGGAAAGGTGTGAAGTTTTCCACTTGGGATCATTCCACACTTCCCCCAAAATATTCCCATCCCATGGGTTTACATATGGCTCTTGAAGTATTTGCTAATGTGCAAAATTTCTATGGGAATCCAGAGTGCAGAGAATATTTCTCTGCCTGTTTTAAAGGATTTTACCCCCCTGAACAGCACTGTTTTTGACCCTCATCTGTGGAGGAAGTTGCCTACTCTCTGGGAAGAAGTAGAATCTACACTGGTGTGAACTAGATGATAGAATATTATGTAAGATTGTCACAGGGTGAAAAATTTGGAGTTTTGGGTTTGTTAATATAGTAAATAGAGAAACAGTAAAAAACTTCAAAATGGAGGATAGTTGTTGTTCTCCAGACCTTCTTCTTCTTCTACTACTACTCTATATTCTGCAGTAGAAGTAGTTTGGGATGATTGGATAAAGAATTCTGCAGTTCCTGTCTACGTGACAAAGTGATTTATTGAACATTGGTGGAAAAATAAAAATATCTTCCTTTTAAGTTTTAATTGGATAATTTACCTTTAAAAAGACTGTGCAATCTTGATAATTGGGGCTTTTCTCTTGCATTCTCTGCTTTGTGCTGTGTCTGGGTCATGCTAGGGACTCCATTTCTCTGATAAGACTTAATAAACAGCTATCTGAAAGCAGAGAAGGCTGAAGGTCCTGTTCATCTCTTGGACTTCTGGCAAAGACTCTAAAATAATCTACCCCATCAGGGGAGGTCTAGTTAAGGCACGGAAAGTGTCAATTTCCGAAATGTCCAGTCCTATTGAAAAGTAGTCTTTCTGAACCAAGGCTCAATCTCTTCTCCCAGACACAGCTAGATTTATGGCTGCGGAGGCTGGGAGTTCATATTTGCTCTCAGTTGGTGCTAGATAGACATTTGGGAGTGCTCAAACCCTCCCCCTCTCTTCATCCCATGCTTTCAATTCCACAAAGCTGGAAACACTACAGGTATGCCAGACAAATGGAAACAGCATTCTTAAGTCGAGAAGGAAAAAATAAAAAAATAAAAAAAGCAAAGATCAAATAGCAGTCACTACTGCAATTCAGTGTGAACAGCTGGAGGTGGCAAACAGAAAATGGAAGAATTAAGATAATCCTAGATTTGCATTCACAAATCCACGGCAAGAGAATTTCTCTTCAAAATTTCCCAATCCTTAGATGTGTGCAACCAGGGCATAAAATACATTATAAAGGTTGAAGGTATGGCAGAGTGGAGGCAAGCACTGACCAAGAATGTCAGTTTGGAGAAAATAAAACAGGGTGAAAGGAAAAATAAAAGAAGAATTTTGAAAGGAAACATGTTGAAGGATAAAAGCTGGCACTGGAGAGCAATCTAATGCTCTAAGGTATTGATCCAAATGCCCTATGAGCTTTGCAGAGAATGATGTGATGCTTTGCTTTCCCTGGAGGATACAGGTACGATAATTCTGAAACAATTCAGATGAAGGGGAGAAAAAGATGTATCTCAAGTCTAGTAGAAAGAGGAACCTTCTGTCATTTTCTAAACCCAAGTTATTATGCATTTTACCACACTTGAAATGCAGTCCTAATTTGGGAATCACTAGGATCTGGGACTACAAATCTCTCTTTGTGTGGTCATCTAAATTCTAAGAATTGTGCAAATGAATTAATGAGAAGCCCCCAAATTGGCACATAATCTTTTTCATACAAAAATATTGTAGAGAAAAGGACAGATAGAGAAATTCATATATAGAAAATAATACAAAAATATTTTTCAAGTAAAACTGAATTCCAAATACTTGCTGAGTATTGGTATTGACAAGAGTAGAAAGGGACCATTTGCAGTGAAGAGTGTATTAAGTAGTTGGAATGTGAAGTATTTACTAAAATAACAGTAATTATTCAAACCAAGCTAATGGCAGCGAAGTTGTTGGGAAGCCTGATGAATGTGATATGTTTGTTTGCGGCAGCATGAATGCTGTGGGTAAGTTGTTGTGTTTTGGTTTAGTTTGGTTCGGGTTTTTTTTACAAAATACTATGAAATTTAAAGGGTTATGTATTTATTTATTTAGAATGAGCTTGCACCACAACATAATCTAATCAAAAGGGAAAAATACAAATCGTTCTTCAGCTTCTTCTGTCTGGAGGCAATAGCTAACAATATATTGCAATACATTTGATTATGACATTACAGAGATTTGCTGTTTATTATAAGGCCTGCATCCATATCACTCAAATACAGCTAGAAGCCTATTAAAGAACTTCTGTGTTCTCAACTGCAAAACTAAACTGATTCTGTGGCTGCTGGCAAAGGCTGAAGTTTCCATTGATAAATGTGTACAATATGTAAAGACTTCGATTTTGTATTTTTGACAGCCAGAATGCTTTAATGTTGTAAAGAATGTATTAGAATACTGTCAAAAGGCATAATAATAATTTTATTCATTACTCAACGTTTTCTAATATTTAGTTTGTCTTTTGCCTTTTAGCATGAAAGGGAATCTATTATCTGCTATTATTATCTCTTCAGATACACAAATGTCTTCTTTTCCAGTTGCACACATGTGCAATGGAACAGAGAGTTACTTAACTATAAAACTTGGAATCCAACCCCAAGCAGTAGGTGCCAAATGAGAATTGATTTTATTTTTTCAATTTATATAAAGGCAACAAACCACTAACATGCTGTCTTTAGAAGAATTTTTATTTAAAATGATTCTACAGTTTTAATTATTCACCTTTTCTCATGTTGTTAAACTAGTTGGTAAAAACGCCCCTCATCCAGGTGTTGCAGGTAGGATGTGTTGTGGGAAACAAGGTGTTTTTTCTTCTAACAACCTGCTTTGTTCCTTATATAATTTATAGGGGAAGACATAAAGTAAGCTAATGAAATAACGGGGAATGGATTGGCATGTCACATGCAGGAGGGCACACAGCCCTCGTTGGAGTGACTGTGATGAATGATGGGCATGGGTAGATGAAGTGGTTGCTTGTGCTCAGTATGATCCATAACCTCCAGCTTCAGAAAGCATCCTTAATCATGACAGCTGTTGGAAAAGAGAGAGTCCTGTGGATAGCAGGGGGAAAAAAAATCGCTGTGTTTTCTCAAAATTTCTGTCATTGGTTCCTGAACCCCTTCAGCGTTCCGCAGCTACTTCAAAGCTGGGAGCAGTAGGAACAGCTGTCCGGCACCTGTGGGATCTGCCCGGCAGGGCCAGCACAGGCAGGATCATCTCACTCTTGTGTGGGTGTGAACAGAGGGGCCTCCCCTCTGCCCACCTGTTGATTTCCCAAACTGAAGGGAAATTAATTGCCTACCATTTTCCACTGCTCTTCCAGGTCTGTTTGAGGCTGACTAATGGTTTCCAAATGAGCTTGAAGACAATTTCCATAGAGAAGGAAGGAGAGGCAGGTAGATGGGAGGAAATTGCCTGGGCCTTGTTTATTCTTGGGAGCCAGGATCAAAGCAGAACCTGTATGTGCATTGTATGAATTAATATAGGATTGGGGTCTCATCTAGGGATGGGTCCATTGCAAACACCTCCCTCTCCAACTCTGTGAGTTGAGACCTCTGCCTCACAACTCTGCATTTTGAGTGGGACTGCTGCAGCTCAGGTCTTGGCAGAGTATTATCAGGTCCCATGTGTGTAGGAAATTAATTCTGAATGATTTTGCTACTGAGGGTCAAGTATTGAAAACTGAGACCTCCAGTGATCTTTGGGTCAGGTGAATAAACTGCTCCGGTTACAAGGAAGCACCTTGTTATTGAGAAATTGACTGCTGAGTAGTAGTAATTGTACAAATTAGCATTAGTTTTTAAAAAAAACATTGTATCAGGAGATTTTGCAAAACAGTTTAGCAAACATGCAAAAAGCATGAAATAGTAGGCCTCAGAGGTTAGGCTGGACGAAGAAGCAAAGAAAACTATTACAGTAACTGCTACCAACAGTGATGGAGGGTGTTTCAGACACTTGACTTTCTGAACATAAAAGGTGTGTGTGCATAAAAACGTCAAGATGCCAATCTAGGGGAAAGCTGCATCTCTAATTGTTTCTGTAGTATAGATGATAATTAATCAAGATGGAGCCAGCTGGTTTGCTTTAAAACATGTCCAACAAGTTGTGTATGGTAGAAGCCAACTCAGCAGAGCTCTGTTTAAAAGCAAAATCTGCCCTGTGTGAAACTCTACATATTTTCTGTGGATGTAGTCTCTTGGTGGCAATTTATATTTTAGGAACTGACATGTTCACTTTCATTAAACTTTCCTGAAAATGGAGAGCAACTGTTTAAGACCAGAGCTGTTGACCTTATATTTCACAAGTAATATGATTTTATTTACTGTAGTTACTGCAGGCTTACTAAAACTGGGAAAATATTTTTTAATACTTTGCCGTTTCTGATACATAAATGTAGATACATACACCTCTCCTGTACATTGTTCAAGCGAACAACCAAAAAATAGTTTAAAAAATATGAAACTGGGCTGAAAAACATCTGAATGCACAAGTGCTGGTCTTGGTTTAGCCCGGGAATTTTCAAGCCAAAACATGTACCAGTTTCACAGAATTGGGTTTTTTTTAAATTTTGGTTTGACATGCAAGTCCTTCAGGAAGCAGATGGACTTGAGGCATCAGTATCATCACCCTTAGAAAAAAACATTTGGCATTTTAGCCAAAGAGTGGTTAAACATATTTTTCTTCTGCTGTGTATATTTTCACGTTTATGCCTGTGATTTCTGCCTGTTGTTTTGCTGTACTATGGAGTAGCAGTTCTTTCACATGGAGTTTTATTTATAATTTTCCTGTGTTTGACTTTCTAAATCTTCCCAGTAAGCAGAAAAAAACCCCACATATTATTCATAATCTGAAATGATTTCTGGTTTAGGTATGTCCCAAAAGATTTTGAAAAGCTCATTAGTATTTTGTACAGGATTTGATTGTCTCTGGAGTTGTACTGACTTCTCTTTTTTCCTTTGGACTGTGTCATTTTGCCCAAGTTACAGATCTGAGAGAGGCTGGGTTGCGCTTCCAGATGGGAAGCTGCTGGGTTTTTTAATTTGGTTTTCATAGTTTTTGTTTTGTTTTCTGAGAAAGTACAGAGAATGAGGAAGCGCATCCAATTAAGTAATAAAGTAGTTTGCAATGAAGATACTTCAGTTTTGGTTTTTTTCAATCATCTGAAATGTCACAGGCAATTACAAGGAATTACTTTTCTTACTGGGGTGCTTCAGCTGGGGACCTGTACATCAAACTGTGGAGTAGGGATTTTGGCTATGTCCTACACGAGGCTACAGGATATGTGGAATCCCCCACCCTGCTGCTGTTTCTGACGTACATTTTCCAGAACAAAGCAAAGGGGCTTTATTTACTTTGACATCCATGGCCGATCAAAGAACTCTCATGACTATGACTGATCAAATAACTCCTGCAACTACACACTGCAGCTCTGTCAGAACGGGGGGAATTCAGAGAGGGGAAAGGCCTCATTGGCAAAAGCATACAGAAGGGGTTGGGAGAGGTAGGCTGAGGTGGAAAAAAGCAAATGAGTCCTTTTTGATAACGACGTGTCCTGTTTGAGTGTACCAGCAACATCATGGAGGAGGGGGAGAAAGAGATATTCCATGAGTTACAATAAATAGCAAATAGATTGCTAGGTCAAAAAATTATTTGCTTTTCCTCCATGATGATAACTGACCCAGGAAGATGCTGGCAGATCTGCTTGGTTGCTGTGTATCTTTCTTTCCTGCTGCTGCATTCAAAGTACACACAGAATAATTTACGGCAAGTTTCAGTACCAATCATTTACGTAACCCTGTCAACATTAACTGAGAGCAGACAGAAAATACAATTTTGTTTTGATCTTTCCATGACCTGGCTGCTTGAGGACATAAAAATATGTACTGTGATTATTATGGTTTTTTATTAGTTTGTTTATTTATTTAATTTTTTGATAGCCCTTTAAACAAGGGACTGTGGCATGACAGTATTCTGAATTCCTAAAACAGGCTTATCTTCCATTCTTTTTTAAATCAGGAAATTGTTGTTCTGTGTAACAAAATGACTAAAGCTGACAGTTTGATGGTGAAGTAAAGGCAATTGGCTTAAAGAAGTTCTTTTGAATACTTATGGAAAACCCAAGAGAATGGCTGATTTATACCGCACTCAAATCCCATGTTGACAATTTAGGTATCTCTGTCTTCTGGAAGTGTCAGGCTCGTGCTTCAACATGCAAAGTGACAGCTAAATTTTAACTCAACTCCGTTTAATTTCCTGAATGGATTCTTAATTGCTTGCCAAAACAATATTGATGTTAGATTATGGACTAATACTAGGTTCTCTGATGTACAGATTTTTAGCAAACAGGCAGGAGGTCTAAGGATGAAATATTTTAATATTTTGCATTCCCTCGTTCTCCCTCGTTGGCACATAAGTATATGCTCCCTCTCTTGACATTGAGCTGGAAGTAACACTTTTCAAAAATAACTTGACAAAGATGCTTTCAAAACTGTCACTTCCTTATGATAATGTAATTATTCCTTATTTCTTCAGATTTTCAGCTTCTCACGAACATTTTTATCTACTGCTTTTGGAAGCATAATATTACTGCAAGGTAACAGTGTAAGAAAAATCTAGTGATTGTCAGCTACAAAAGTAGTTTTTGGTCTTACAAATACACAGTTTTTGAAATTGAAAAGCAGTATTAAAATCTGACCCAAATGCTGATTTTGCATTTAAATTGTCAAATATTCACTTACCAATATAAACTTCATTTCTTACATATTAATGAATTGTATATTAATGAATACTAATAGCAACAGGCTAGATTATAATTTTCTAAGACTTAATACTGTGCTTCATAAAATTGTGCTTCAAGAAAGTAGTTTTTTATTATAAAATTATTTTTATTTTTTGGACAGTTTCACTTTCTCTGAAAGGCCCAGGAGAGAATTTTGGACTATTAAAGTAGAGTTTCAATAAAAAGTACAGATATGTTTTACATTACTTCAATGTTGGGGGTTTAATTGGAGTTTTTTTAATAATATCAGGTTAATTATGTGTAACAGAACTTGATAGTGGCAAGACTTGAGTAGGTAACCATTCTGATGAGACCGTTCTCTTCAAGAATACTGTTTATTTTTAATGCTATTCTTTGCTTCAGTGACAATACCTACGGCTATAAGAATGTGCATTTTAGAATTTCATCCAATTTGAAGGACGTGATGTTATGTGGAGCCTCTCTCAGTGTTTGCTACCTTCCTTGCAGGATGAACTGGAGATCCTCTTTGGATTCCAGAGCTTGAGTTGCCAGCCACAGGTTCCTGAGACACCTTTACCATGTGAAGTTTTGTGATGTTGGCTTTTTATTCTTTTATATGTATGTGAAGCCTGGTTGGTTAGTGTTAGTGAAATATTTGCAAAATTCCATTCTAGTTTCTAGGACAAGAGCATTATTTTAGTGACTTTTTTAAGCACATGCCTCCATATTTGGGTTTATCTGTCTACACACACAAACACCATGTATATTATTCACATTACACTCCATATAGAGTTATCTGTATTTTTAACATCAAAACAGTGATGGTCCTAAAATAGGTATTTTTTCCATAATATTGACAGTTTTAATTTATGGACAGACACTTACAGATTGAAAGGAAAAAGGGACACTTTCAGAAAACAGTAATGTCACAGTAGTGCAATCTCCACACAGGATGTAATACTGTATATACTGCATTGTAAATACTCCCCTCCAACGGGAATGGGATGTCTATAGGCATGTGCCTAAAACTCTTGTTAATTGTTAATGTCTAGAGTTACTGAATATTGTTGTAAAGACATTTTTTAAAATCTCCAGTAATGGAGGAGTCAGCTGAAAATAGCTGTGTGACATGCCTGAAACAGATTCAGACATCTCTGCCGAGCACAAGGAAAGACCTGAATACCAGGATTACAGATCCCACAAATCCCCTGCTCAGTTTTACAGAAGGATCAGGCAGTTTATGTATGCAGTTAATCTATTTTCACTTCAGTGGAGTGACTTGCAGCTGCAGCCCACTTCATTGGCAGATCAGAAGCTACACTGTAATATCTGTCTGGCCTGTACCATTTTTCTTGGAAGGCTAATTGTTTAGCTTATGGCATGTTTTATTTTCTCAGGGTATGCTTAGAAATAAACAGAGCTCAGGCAACCTAAGCCTTGCTCCCCCACGGTAACTTGGCCGTGTCTGTGGCAATTGAAGAGCAGTTAGAGGAGCCCAGGCATTGCAAATTTATCTCACCGGGCCGTGCCTGGGTGGTCTGTCCACACGTCTTGTGAGGACACTTCCACAGATCCTGTTTGGATATTTACTACAGCCGGTGCTTGAAAACCCTTTGGTTCACCGAAGCTGGAGATGCTGTAGGCAGGACAGGCAGGTGAGGCAGGTTTGCCAACTTGTCATTATCCGAAGTTAAGAGGATAACAGACTCCAAAACCACAGTGCCTCTTCAGGCCTTCAGTCTTTTATTTATTTTCAAAACATCCCTCTCAAGCTGTGTTATTTCATCTCACAAAGAGCAATTTCCTTTACTGCTGTCTAGTATTTGCACGTATCAGGGGCCAAGTCTGTCTGGAAGTCTGGCTCTGCATTTCAGGGAAAACAAACTCAGAGCCTGGCTGCTGATATACAGCACCTACAGTAGCTGAGCCATCATTTGGGAAACATGTTCTGTAAAGTTTCATAAAATTGCAGAGACTCTGATGTTTTGCTGAGCTAGGAGGAAGTTTCTTGGTGAGATCAATGAACTCTCAAGTTCTCAAGTCATCAAATGACTTGAAAATGAGAAGGTTCTTTTCTGACAAAGAAAATGTTCAAATATTTCAAAGTATGAAGTGATTTGAGCTTATAGAATTGGAAGTCCTCTTGGCATCCATATCACTTTGGGAGGTGGGACCAAGTTATCTAGGCTGTTAGGAAAATTCCACATCGAAGCTTCAGTGTGCCTATACAGACCTCCTGTGCATGAAGACCAGGATGGGCAGGCATCAACTTGTCTGTTTTCTGCTGGGAAACAAAGAGCGTCCCCTGCTATGAGCCGGTGCACACCCGATGGTGATGAGAACTTCCACATCCAAACACGGTGCCTGACGAGCAGGGCTCAGCCAGTGTTTATTTATTTGGGTGCAGATTTTCATCACATCAGCCTTTCAGTATTTGCATATGCAAACAGGAGATTTGAAGGGTAACAGCTGTGAAAATACATGCTTATGACCTACCTTATGCACGCTCAAGGCAACCTTGCGATGTGAATTTTATATGGGTTAAAAAATTACAAGCACACGTACATAGGCACACCATCAAGTTTCCTGCTTTGCTGTGTATATTTTGGACTTCATTAGCTTCTGTCTACAAGTAATTAGATGTACAGTCCGGGAATACTTAAGAGTGTTCCGTTTCTTCTCCTATCACTTTGGATTCAGCTCGCTTGGAGCTTGGCATTTAGTGCAAGCTCCTGCAATTAAGCCCTTCCCCATGGCATTTTACCACACGGTGTCATGCTACAGCGCTGTTTACTTAATCGCCTTACTTTGCTAGATGGCAAGTGTTTCATTAGGAACTGTTAGGAATTTGTTGTAATGCAACATAATCTAATGAGGGCTTGTCTCCAGTCAGGACACGTTTGCATTACTGGTTGATGTGATCGTGTAGGTAAAGCTTCAGTATAAACTGGACTAGGGAGTCTTTTGCACACACATTTAAAAATAGAATTGTGTTATTGCTAAATGAGTACCTGCAAGGCTTGGTACGGTTCATTTCATAGTTCAGCTGTGAAATACTGCAAAAGGTTTTTCTTTTAAGAAGTTCAGACAATTAATTTAATATGTAAACAGTAATTCTTTAGAGAGGTACCATGGCTGTGTAATATTAGTGTCATTCTTGTTTTATTGTGACAAATTTAGCATCATGTCATAAAGACATAATGCATGCTTTTAATTTGAACTATAAAAGCAAGTTGAAACATTGCCTTCCGGGTATTTGAACTGAGTCCTCATCTTTGATTTTGCTAAGAGAGAAGTTAGTGGTGGGAATTGGTTTAGAGATGTGATTCAAATTCATTTGCTGGCAAGAGCCTCGATTCAGGGTGTAATCTAGAGTCTGGCACTGCTAACAAAGGTGAAGTGTAATTATTTACCGAATGGCATTAAATGGCACCTGTGTTGAGGACTAAGCACATGCTGAATTACTTGCATAAAGATAACCTGTGCTTTCAGTGTTACTCGATGGGAAAAGGCTGCGACTTCCTATGGGGACCACAGGAATGTTCAGCTTCATTTCCACACTGTGCCTCCTTCACCTCCTTTTCCAGACTTTGTGTAAATCTCTGAGCCAGATTTACTGTATCTTAGTAAGAATGAAATGCAAATTTCTAGGAGACTAGGATACTTGCAAATGGGCAACTTAATATTTGGAAATGTTTTTACATCTTATTAATTGTATGTTGTCAAGAAACAGAGTTTTGCAATTTTTTTTTTCTACATTCTCTCACTTCTCAGGATTTTTGGTCTCTATTTTGCTCTTTTTAACCTTTTCTGCTGTCTTTGAATTTGCTTCCTTGATTGCACACATTTTGTAACCATAACATGTTGAGCAGTGAATCTCCTTTTGCACTGTTTTCACCCCGTCCTGCAGCTGATTTACACTCTGATGTGCAGCCCCGTGTTACCAGACTCCGGTGCGCAGCAGACTTGGCTTCGCACATGACAAAGGCCTTGGCAAGGACATGGACTACCACTTCAGCGAGTTCCCTTCGTGTGCAAAGCTCACACAAGTCACTGTCAAATGGACCTGGCAAATCCGTTTCTCCCTGCAGCATGCCAAGCTGGGAGGGGTGAGCTGCAGAGGAACCCAAGTAAGACATGAAGGACAGAGTATTCATCATTTAGGACACAGTTTGGCACTGCTTTGTGGCCTTATTTTTAATAGAAAAAGAAAAGGAAACAAAAAAACCCTTGACAAAAACCCCAGCTCCCAAGTCTTTACCTCCCTCTGCCTGAGAGCTGCTAGCTTATTTTCTAGAAAATTATAAAAAGTCTTTGGTGCTAAACTTCCTTTTAGATGAAAGTTTGAAGGGGCTTTACAAGATATGTGCAGAAATTACTGTTAGCAACAGATGTTTAAGCTTTTCCTAAATGAGGCATTCTTTAGCTAGATGATGTAGCTTGTTCTTACACTGAAATATTGATCTAGAATCATGACGTTCTAATCTGTTCCTGAGGCTGCCATTGCTGGATTCCAGATGTGGAAGACAATGTGTTAAAACAGTGCTCCTTCTTTTTCATCCCGCAGAGACTCAGTTATTTCTCTTTTGTACTCCATCTCCTCCTCTAAGATAGGATTTATGGATTCCTGAACATCATCAGAAGCAAGTAATGCCCTGTCCCAGCACCCTAATTTTGATATGATTGTATTTATGCTCAAGATTAACAGTTCTTTTGCAATTTGAACTCAACCTTTTGCTGTGCCCCTACACTTCAACTAACAGGTGCTTTTAGGACTTTTGCCATAGTAATGCTTTTGAACATCAATTAAAAAAATTTGGTATAGGCTGATTTAATAAGTATCAGAAGCATCAAAAGCAGGTATTTTGCAGTTTTCCTAGGTGCAGGTTCTCCCAAACCTGTGGACAAGTTGTTCTTCGCATGTTTTTGTTGGCAATTTAATTTACAGACTGTATTAAAATTATATGAGTCATTATTAATTATTATGAGGTATCATAAATACCTATATTTTATAATAAGTATATCAGATTCCAGTCTGTTAGCATTTATTGCCTAGAAGATTTTCCCCTACACAATGGAAATATATGGCTTTCACAGCATAATTATAGGCTATGGTTTCCTTTTTCTGATGCTATTCTTGGGATTGGTTAGTAGGAAATCAGGTGTATCTCCACTCTGAGGACACCTTTGTGCTCCTGTACATGTATGCATACAGGTAAAGCAGGATTTGAGAGCTGTTTGTATTTGATTCCAGCCCATCTTGTAGGATGTTGTGTAGACTAAAGGAGTACACGATATATTTTTTTAACATACAGTTTTAAAGTGTGAGGCAACTGCCTGTCCTTTTGTTTCTTCCCAGCTCTTCCTGGTAAAAACCTAACCTGTAAGAAACGGGTGGGAGAAGTAGTCATTTGAGTTTCATACTGTGGTATGGATGGCCTTAAAAGGATTTTATAAATTTATGGCCTGTATCATCCAAAGTTCTGCTCTTTCATGGCATTACAGTGGGTTGGCTGCCGAGTTCTGTGTTACTGTGCTCTACTTGATCTGTTTGGAATATTACTTTGAGAATTGGAAGGACTCTGGGGTGCTAAAACTGATTATGAGATTTTTCTTCACTTGACAAGATGAGCAGGTCCATGTGAAGTATAAGGCAGTTATGTGGATTGACGGCAGACGTGTTTCAATCACAGAATCATGTTGTGATTTGCTCATCTTTGAGGTGGGATGCCAGTGGAATTGAGTTTCAAGAGGATAATTGCAGCCCAGATTCTCAGTTCTAGTTTCATGCCTTTTTTTTTTTTAATTATTCTTAAAAAGATTCCTTCCAGTGACTCCGTGTATTCTGAGAGTTCTTCAGAAACTTTGTTTATAATTTGTGTTTCTGAAAATCAGAGTAAAAAGTGGTACATTGAGCAGAAACTCCAACTGCCCAAAAATCTTCATTTTAGAATCTGAATAATCAAGGATTCCCAGTCCTTATCTGTAAATATTTCCATCTGTAAGTGAATATTATCCTTCAGCATGCATTTCACAGTGGTTTTGTGTGCTGATACCTCTGCTGGGTAGGTGTCTCTACAGCCTGGTTAAGTGATCCTGGCTTGTTACTTTCCACCCCAGAGATAACCTTCCTTACTCAAGTACCTGACCCTCTTAAAAATCAGGAATTAATTCTGTGAATGAGGACTGTTTTGAGTGGTAAAATAATCCCTTTGGCTGAGCAGGATAAGCCCAGAGACCAGACAGAGCCCTTTTAGGAAATGACAGTTACACTTTTCCCAATAATTGCACAACTTTCACAACTCCCCATGGATCATGGTACAATTTATTTGGCTCTGCCCGCAGAGGCTGGGTGAGGGCTGTGGCTTTTCTTAATCTGCTTTCTTGAGAACCACTTGCTGCAGTTCCTGATTTTCATTTGTACCCTGGAAAGTCTCAGTTCAGGCTCCCGTTGCTTGGGTTTTCCCTCTTCCCAGCCCCTTTACACTTCCAAGCTGAGTCAGTCAACTCAAATTGCTTCTCTGGGGATCAGGCTGGGCTCCTGATCAGCCCCAAAATCCTTCTCCTCTCACAGCAGGTTTGTCCCTTCAAACCTCCTCAGAAGACTTTCTGACGTGATGGGAATATTCCACTAACACCCAGAAGTTTTGGAAAGACTGATGTCTTCCTCTGAAGTCCCTGGTAGCTGACATCCCAGTGCTGCTCTCCAGGGCTGCTGTTTATCCCACCCTGTTTTCTGGTGTTGCACGACAGTACAAATCATTTCACGAGCTGGGGGCTCTGTGTGAGGGTGCTCATCACCCTTGCAAGGTGACACATGATTCTTTAGATTTTGAGACTGTAATACACAGTTCTGTAATTTTAAGACATTTCTGTTACTTTCGTTAGTTGCAATCATTCTTTTGTACAATTCTGAGCTTTCTCTACTTATTCTTTCTTCTGAAATTACACCATGTCTGAGTTGTAGGAAGCTGAGCTTTAACTCTAAACGGATGCTGGTGTGATTCAGCCATGTTCCAGGATACGAACTGATACATTTTGTTATGCTAAAGTTCACTTTTGGTCTGGAAACCAAACTCCCAAGAAGCCAGTGGAGAAATTTAAATTCCTTGAACAGAATTTTGTTTTCACCTGCCCCAAACCAGTGAGATGGGAGCCTGGCATACTATATTCAATAGACTGAGAAATTTTTGGTAGTTGTGTACAGTGATGAGAATGGAAGCACAGAATCAGGGGAAAATAATGTAGCTTTTCATCACTTCTAAATAATCTAGAGATGGTGGACATTAACCCTGGGACAAAATTCAACTGAAGTGTACCAGTCAAGGTCCAGTTTAAGTGATTTTGATGTTTTTCTTTCAAATTCTTTGGTCGGCAGTGGGTAATTCTTTAATACAAAGCAGTTGTTTTCATTTCTAGTGTTGTTAAAGGAAAATTTATGATGTATTTGTACTTCACTGCAAATATTCAAGTGCTCCTCTGGAAGAAGGTATGCAATAAATAATGTCGCTTCATACACAGAGTGGACATGAAATCATTTATTAGTATAATAAGAAATCCTTGAACTAAAATCCCTGTGGATTTTCTAAAAGTACTTTTACTAGATTTTGCAGTTATGTTCTTTAATGGAAAACTTTCCCTCCTGCTAGTGTACATTCAGTCGTGTCTGAAAATTAGCATATGGCAAAATATCTGCTGTAACTACAAAACTGAGATATTCAAAAGACAGAAAATTTATCTGTATTAAATCATTATGCTTTAATCTAAAGTATTTACATGCCTTTTAAGAATACTGACAAATCTGAGTGTCTGACAGTGTATAGTGGTGCTTGCATTAGCTTAAGTTTGCAAATACCAAAATCAAAAAACAAGGTGTGCAGTTTTTTCGGGGTCCAGTGATTTCTTTCAATGACTTCAAACTCATGGTTTCTCAGAAAATGGGTTGTTGGTTTTATTTCTCAGGGCTACTGTTACATAACCCCCCCCCCCAAACCCTTAGTACTATAGTTTCTTCCTTAAGTAGGCTTAAAGCACACATGGAAGCTTTAACATCTAAAGCGGCACATATTCAGCAAGGACTGAGTGCAAGACTGACAGTGCCAAAGCCTCTGAGCTGGAGGAGTGACTTCATTAGCTGGCGTCACCAGCAGCCTTTTATCATCTTCTTAGGCCTCATCCCGGTGAGCGCTAATTCCATGCACCCAGACTATCATCCCTGCAGCCCCTTTTAGCTTAGTAACAATTCCCTGCATGGGAAAGCACGGTCCTAAGCCTTTTTCTTTCAGAGACATACTCACGCTCTGAAAAGTGGAGGTAGGGATGTAATTGTAGGTGCGAAGCTTTTGCAATTCATTTGTCTCAGTGATGCAGATTAAATGTCATGTGCACAAATAAAAATATTTGTCTGTAGGTGGCTATTCTTCCAAGAGTGACAGAGTCAGGGCTCTGTCCTTTCTAACCAGCTAAATATCATCTCCCTCTCTGGCCTCAGACTAAATTCTGGAGGCACATGCAAGAGATCTCAAGATAGGAGGAACTATCTTCAACTTGTCACCCTTCAGGATAAAATTGCACTTAGAAAATTTTAAAAACTGAGAATCAAATTGCTGTTTCTACTTTGATTCAAACAAGGGTAGAAATCCTGTGTCCCTTAGGGAGAACCTGGCCTCAGAAGAGGTGCATGAAACAATTTCTCCCTGCTCTGCAACGGTGCAAGGCTGGTATTGGATTCTGTCCCTGCATCCCTATATAAAAATACCTTATCAGAAGTGGTCAAAATTAGATCAGATTCTTCATCTGTGAGGGTGACATGTCAGAAGATGTGAAATTCCCAGTGAAATAACTTGTATATCAAACAGTGAGATATGCCTGCATACATTCTTGTGTACAGTGCAAACACCCACAGATCTGCTTTTATTGCCTTCTTTCCTCCAGCTGAAATCCTGTGAAATCCCACTCGGGGGGGGGGCAGATTTTATGACTGGATTTTATTTTATTGCTTCTGCTTGTGCATTTGCTCCATATATTTTTGAACTCCCTATGTATGTCTGTATACAGTGTTAGAAATTTGGGAATAAATTTACAACTAATCTTCAAGTAATCATTGCAGTGCAATGCTTTCCTTCAGGAAGCCTTTTTGGTCCTGTCTTTGCTTTTATGAAAATGTGGAAATAGGCTGAAATACTTAAGAGAAAATACGAGAGAATTTATCTTGCACTTAGTGTAGATTTTAAGCTGTGGCTAACAAAACCTTAGTGCCTTATGCAGCACAGCAGCTCCACCAGCCATACACATTCACTCTTTCAAGACATTACAGCATGAAGGACTTTGTTGTTGTTGTTGTTGTTTTTACTTCTGTGTCTTTTAGTCCCCTCTTTGTTCTGCAAATGTGAAGGGTGGTATGTTTCAATTCCTTTGCTCCCTGGAAATGTTAAAGCCATTTGCTGTTCTAACTGATCCCAGCTTGGAGTGTTTCATTACTGACGCAATCTCGAGGTGAGCATTATAAAGTGAAGTATTATTCTTGATCTCACTGCAAAGCGGTAGGGAGTCAAACTGCAGGCAGCCAATGTCAAAATCGCCTTTTCTAAAGGATTTTTTTTTTTTTTAGGGTGAGGGTGAAGTGCATTTAAGGCTGTGTTTGCTGATCTTGAAGCTCAGGATGTAACAAGTAAAATGACAGGGAAAAATATGACCTTGCAAAGAATGAGCAGAATAAAATCTACATGAGCTTTGGGAATAATGGAAATGAGGCACAGCCCAAATGAATGAGACCTTTAAAGGTTGCCTTTCCCTTCAAAAAAGGTTTTTGATACAATATGAAGCTTCTAACAAACCATTAAGAAAAGACAATTATGATACTATCCATAGGGTTCAGAACTCAAGGTGTGCAGACTGGCTGCAGTTTGACAGCCATAGAAATCGTTTCCCATTTAATCTATTTAACAAGAATGAAAGAGTGTTTTCGTGCTCTTAGTATGTAGAATATTTAGTCATTAATTTGGTTTTATACTGTTTTCACTGCTGAGATTTGAGCATATTGTGGAAAATTAATTATCTTAGCGCATACCATACTTATGAAGTATTGATTTGCCTTTTCCAGTTACAGAAAATTGTACCTTTCTTCCCTCTTAAATTGAATTTATTTCTTCAGAGGAGTTAGAATGGAAAATGCTGCATGAAAAGCCAGGATTTTGAAAGGGTGTATTGAGTGGATCTTTTGAAATGAATTTGAAATATTTTGGGCAGCTTCCTTTCACTGCCCCTCTTGTAATGTATCAATCCCCAAAGAAATTATGCAGTGCATCTTCAGCCATTAAAGAATGAGATGATGATGATGGTGGTTATTATTATTATTTTTACTATTATTATTATATCATGTCCAAAGCTTCTTCCTCTGTCCCTGCCTTCCTGTAACTGAACTGATGGTTTTTTTACATTCATTCTAGAGTGGCTGGTTTTGGAAAAGTGACAGAGATGGGAGTGGGAAGGAAGTTCATTGGTTTGATACAAGGGGTTTGTTCCAGTTGGGTGGGTTGGTTTTTTTTGGTTTTGTTTTTTTTTCCTTTGGATTTTTTTTTTTTTTTTTTTTTTTTTTTTTTTTTTTTTTTTTTTTTTTTTTTTTTTTTTTTGTGTTTGTTTTTTTTTTTTTTTNTGTTGTGGTGGTTTGTTTTTTTTTTTTTGGAACAAAATCTGTAGCTTTAGGAACAATGGAAAAAGAAAAGATGTTCACTTTAATTTTCCTGTTGATTTTTGCTTTCTATGCCAGCTGGCCTGCAACACCTCTTGTGACTGGCACCAGTTGCACATTGGTGCTCTTCTTGCACATCCTCTTGTTATTACACTGTGTGTAATGAACCCTCCCTCTCCCTCTTGCGCCATGCCGTGCATTTCCTTTCTCCTGTTCTACCAGATTTCACTTGTGATTTCTGTAGCTGACATATGAATGCTCAGAATTTCAAAACAGCCCACAGCTGCAATTAGCCATTTGTCAAGGTGTGCATGAACCAACGGGCCTGCTCGCTGCAGTTACGTCCTTCACTTGATCTGCTGACACACCGCAAAATTATCCTCTTAGCTCAGTGAATGAGAAAAGTCCCACAGCAACAGACGCTAGTCTGGGTAATATATAAAAAACCCATTGTGTGCATTCACCCTTCCCCCCTCAATGTAGAGTTGTTTTCCCCTTTCATCTCAGTGTTTCTAAAGGCAATAAAAGCTTTGTCCACCAGCAGTTATAAATATCTGCTGTGCCACACCCCCAGTTCAGTGCTATTATGCTTTGGCTTGTATGTCTGGAACCCCACAAGGCATTTTTAAGTATCTTCTCCATCCAGCTCAAGCAGTTCTCATCACTCCAGAAATGTCTTTCTTTAGCTTATAGGACAAAGAATGAGCTCCCTTCAGAGCTTAATAGACCTCTGCTTCACACAGCAGCTGAAGGGGTGCTGAGGTAGTGTAATGAGAGCACAGGCAATCCAAGTTGGAAGTAAAATACATTTTCTCTGTGATGTGCTCAGCCTTTTCTGCCCTGGGGCTTAAAAACTGAAATCAACTCTTTAATTTAGCGTTCTCCTCCTGTACACTGAAATGCCGCTAATGATTCAAGAGAGTTAACAAGAGGGTAGCAAAAATGATGTGTCAGAGATGTCTGAAACCATCAAAATTCTAGAGGCAAAGCAATTTGAGTCATGTCAATGGATTTTGAAAATACAATTGTCTCGCTACTGGAAGCCAAGGAAGAGAACATATAGAGTTCATTTGTGTCGCTGTATTTTTACAAACTCCTCATTAAATCAAACTTGAATTAAAGATTGATTTAACCACAGTTAGAGTGTTATTACCCTTATTTCTTTAGAATAGCAAAATAGATTAATTTTCAAGTTTAAAAATAATCTAAAAAAACCTAAAGCACTTCAAAACAGAGATATATTTTGTTGGGGATTTTTTTCCTGTAGAAGCAGTGCTCTTGGGAGAACGGCTGGGATTTGTGATTCACCAGTTCAATTGTTCTTACAAATGTGTCATGTGTGACAGTTTTTCTGGTTTTTTTTTCTTTTTCTTTTGTTTCCATGAGCTTTTACTGGGCAAACTTGCTGTGCATCATGAGCGCAAGGTTTCAAGGAGATTAATATCCATTTCCAGAAACATGGCAATTTGTTATGATTTGTGATTCATAAAGGTGGCTGTTTACACCATCTAAAAATGTTGAATAGGCCATCTATTATTTAACCTGTCTAATTTTTTTAAAGTGCTATAAAGAAGTTCATTTATTCAGCAAGATAGTTGCTTTTCGTGACGCTTTAACATCTGTTTCCAAATGATATCTTCAGCTCTGTAGCAACACTGAAATCTACTTTGAGGTTGGAAGCTATTGCATGTTAGCAATGGCATAGGATGCAATTTTAAGCGGTTCATGCATATTTAAAATAAGATTGATTTACATTAGTTTCTTTTCCTACAACTTAAACTAATTCTTAATGATCCAAACACATTTAAAACTGGTTCATAAAATCCTCCCTCAAAACTGCAAAACTCAGAAATCTTTCAAAGCCAGTTTACTCCAGCATTACTGTCATGGCTGAAAAAGCCCAGCTTCCTGGCAACTGTTTGCTCGGCTTGGTTTTTTCCCTTGATATTGCCTGTTCTTAGCTCACAAAATGTGATGTAAAAATAAATTCCTGCAATATATCCTTTGGTGCAAATCAGCTGGAGATACAATTGGGAAGGTAGACTCCTCAGAGGATAGGTGCGGGTTTTTAACAGAAAGCTTGCAGCTAAGAGCAAACCTCCAAACTTGCCTATATGCTCCTGTGTTCCACACACCTGTTTGGGATGTGTAATTGTGCCTGGTCCCAAACTGGTCTCTGGCTCGCTTTAGCTGTATGGGCCCAGCTGAGGAAATTGTCCTGAACTCACCATGAGAGTAAATTTTTCTTTTTTTTTTTTTTTTAAAGGAATGTACCCTTGGCAGCTACTCCCATCTCATGACGGGGCTTATATTTGGCTGGACATGATATCTGTTCCCTGGTTTCTTCCAGTTAGGCAGGGAGCTGTTTCAGCTGCAGCAAAGCCTCTATTTCTTTTGGAGTGGGAATGAGAAAGGAAGACAATGAAAAGCCAGTTAATCAGGCAAAAGATGATCTAAGCTTTTCTCCTGCGCTGGCTGGTGGGCGATCACTATTTCAGGTTCCAGCTTTGGAGAGGATATTGCAAAGGTCTGAACACAGGAGGGATGCTCAGCACAATGGATAACACTTTGGGAATACCTCCTTCCTGGGAACTCCGCAGTTCCTTCCTTGTGCCCTGCAGCGCAGGGCTGAATCTGCGCTGTGTTGTGACCAGTGTTTCACAGATCCACGGTGCGATGGAAATGCGGCCAAATGTCCTATTAGGTCCCATTGTCAAGGCAAAGGAAGACGTGAGTTGCTGTTGTCTGATTAACAGCACAGTAAATTGAATCTGTTAAGTCTAAACAAAATTTGCTTTGGTTCCCACTTTTGAACATACCTTTATGATTTTTAATGGATTGAAGCTGACAGGAGATTTGTGTAAGAAGATTTTGCAGAATTCTAATGAGAATGAGTTCTTTGTCAGCATGCGACAAAATCCTGAATCATTCACAGAATGTAAGATGGTGTTAGTGTTATCCAAGATTATTTACAGAATATTTATAAATGGCTAAATGGTTCTCTGTTGTGTACTGCAGACATTCGTGGGCTCTGGAAGCCCTGAGGCAGCAAACACCCCTCTAAACTGCAAAGGGAGTGTAGCGAGTGTTGGTAATCCTGCAGGAGCCGGGGAGGGCTGTGTGGGCATGGAGGCTGCACACTGTGCTGTGAAGGGCAGAGGTAAAGAAATCACAGAATCACAGAATATTCTAAGCTGGAAGGGACCCACAAGGATCACTGAGTCCAACTCTCAACCCTGCACAGGACAGCCCCAAGAATCTTATTATGTGCCTGAGAGCATTGGCCAAATGTTTCTTGAACTCTGTCAGGCTTGGTGCTGACAACTTGGTGCTGACAACTTCAGGCCATTCCCTGGGGCCCTGTCACTGGTCAGTACAGAGAAGAGATCAGTGTGTGACCCTCCTCCTTCCCTTAGGAGGAAGTTGTAGGCTGTAATAAAGTCTCTCCTCAGTCACCTCCAGCTGTACAGACCAAGTGCCCTCAGTGCTCCTCCATCCAACTTCCTTTCAAGGCCTTCCACCATTCTTGTGGCTCTCCTTTGGATGCTTTCTAATAGCTTAATGTCTTTTTTATATTGTGATGCTTAAAATTGCACACACACAGCACTCAAGGTGAGGCTGCACCAGTGCAGAAAAGAGTGGGACAATCACCTCGCTTGACCAGCTGGCAATGCTGTGCCTGGAACATGGTTGGCACAGGGCACACTGTTGATTGATATTCCACTTGCTGTCGACCAGGACTCCCAGGTCCCTTTCCACGTCTAGGTGAGAGCTGTATAAACCCAAAGGGAGACAGCAGAAACCCTCAAGGTCCTCTCAAAGTCGCTGCCTCCCACCTGGCCCCACACACCTTCTGCAGTGGTTTCATGGCTGTCAGGAAGCCAGCAGAGGGTCAGCACCTCAGCCAACCCGTGCCTTGGGTGCTGGACGCTGAGCAGCCCATCAGCATTTCCCCAGGGTAGAGGCGGTGGTGGTGGCGGCGGCAGCAGCAGCAAGGTGTCATGCAGGTCCAGTGCAGTGTAGGTATTTGATGGCCACTCCTGAGCACACCTGCTTCTCTCCCAGAAATTGCAGGTTTGCAGTAACCATGTGGTTGGCTCTTGTCTGAGGGGGCAATTGCAGTATCCTGTGTGTAGCCATGAGTGAATGTAAACTTCTGCAAAGGCAAGAAATACTGCATGAGGTATTTAATCCTTATTACACACATAGCCTGTTTTCAATACCTTTCTCAAGTCCTTTCCTGCTCTCTGGGAGCATATGGGCACTGCTAAAATAATGTATTAAGGAGGAAGCAGAATTTTCCAGCTGCCTCAGTAGTAGGCTTCAATTTCTGGGGTTCGTAGATTTGTGTAAAATTTATCTTATTAGTGTCTCATGTTTTGATGACTATTTAGTAATAACGGTCACCCACACAGTGTGCTGGGACACCATGCTGTGTGGTAATGAGCACTCCCGGAGTTCTGTGAAGGCCTCAATTAATCATCATAGTGCCAATTAAAAAGGCCATTAGAAATACTGTCCGTAGCCATCAATCCTGCATAGCTGTTCTTTCTCCAAGAGGAGCATGTGTAATGCATTCAGTTATGCACACATATGCAGACTCCTTTTTCCAGGTCGATATGACCTGGCAGAGCGATTGGGCAAAATATACTGGCAGTGCTAATGAATTTATATTCTGTCTTATATCATAACTGCAGTTAGATCCCCAATTTATTTTGATCTGCTAAATCTTAAATCAGGTTTTGTTTCTCCAAGTATTACCCGGGTCTTCATGTGGCACAGTTGCACTCCAGCCCTCTTTGGAGTTGCGTTGCAGTATTATCAAGGTATGATTTTTAAAGCCTACATACATTAAATCCTTTTAGAACAGTGACTTTGTTATCCCACAGCTCCTGGGGCTTCTTCTTCTTGTTGATGCTGTTGTTGCTGTTTTAATTAGGAAGCAGAGCTCATGCTTTGAGAAAGGGTCTAAAAATTCTTAAGGGGCTGTGGTTTTGGTTTTTTCTTGTGAAACATCTGCCTAAGTTGTTCAAAGTTACAGTGAAGCTCTGGAAACCCCTGTTTTCTCATGCTCAGCAGAGGTGAGCTGTGCTCTGCAGGAAGAACGGAACTGGATGGGATAGATCTGTAGTAAGTGCATCTTTATCAAGAATCTGGAACTGAACTCAGGATTTTTCTCTGCTGTTAGCAAATACTTTATGAAACAAGTAGCAGATATGTATGCTATTGCCCTGTTATCACAGAAGATAATCTGCTACCTCCATCTTTTACTTCAGTTGTTTAGGTACCAGATTTTTGATAAGTGGATCTTGTAATGGATGATATGGATGTCAGCATCAATGTGCTGCTTCATAGTGGGATATGAGTTTGGCTTTTTAGTTGACAGAAACAAAGCAAGAATCCGAACAACCAGTTTCCATAAAAAAATAATAATCCAAACAAACCAATTCCAAGTTTTTGCAGTTTCCAAATCCCAGAAATTACATACAGAAGCTATACATTAAAAGAAGCTCAAATTCAAGTTACAAATACTTGCAGAGTTTTGCTTAAGTCTTCGCCTTCGTATGTGATTGTCATCATTTAGTTTTTGATGATGTGATCAGGGAGCTCAAAAGATTTTTTGATTGCACAAGAGGATATGGCTCTAGGAATCAGGCTTGTGGCTCCAGGAATCAGGCCTTTGTGGTGAAGGAGCTCAGTGTCTGGTTTATTTGTGGAAATCCTGAGGTGGGAGTTGTGTGAAAGAGAAGAGATAAACCTGTTACCGTTTCATTGCATGGCAACTGTCCTTGCCTTGGTGGAGGACCTGGCATCATCACCTCGGGCAGACAGCACCAGCTGACATCCCCATTCCCGGAGTGAAGAGCTGGAGGCCAGGGCAACCACGGTTCCTACAGCTGCCACTGAAATCAGCGGGGAGATGCTCTGAACCCGATAAAATGCTAGCAAGTGCTGAATACCCATAGTGGGTGGACCTGCCAGCTTTTCACACAGGCATGCAGGAATCTTGGAGTCAATTGACCTTCATCTTGCTGTGCCCCCGTATCCCAGCTTTTATCCAGGAAATGATAAAACGCTTTTGTCAGAAGGGAGTGGGAGAGTTTGCAAACAGTAAATAGCTTTGTTGTAAGTAGTCACGTGTTAGCCTGCTGATCACCAGGAAAACTTGATGATATTAAGCATTTTGCATTCAGAGCGAAATCCAGAAGGGTGTTACAAGGCAGCCAGAAATCACAATAAGGCCAATTATTAACTAGTTTCTTTTCATTCAGTGAGACCCTGTGTTTGTCATTTGTAGCGGGGCAGAAGAAAGATGCAGCTTGTTAACAAATGTCGGGAGCTTAAAAGGCTGACATTTGAAATTAGTTTATTTGAATAATACAGGAACATAAAGCTTGTATCTGTTAAAAGGAAATTTTAAAATGGAATATCTTTCCTACCCTTTAACTGAGAATCTTACAATTATGTTAAATTCCAAAATGTGGCTTTATTATTCATTTCCTTTTTAACAGAATGTAAAATAACAGGAGCTTGAGGTTTTAGTGTATTAAAAAAGAAATAATCCTTTTTCATTATAACTTCTGGTAGTGTTTTAATTAAAGGTATTAGGAGAACCATCATGGGTAACACATTTCTAAATTCTTGCACATTGTGCTGAAGAATATCTAGGAAGGGGATTATGTGCATGACTTGTTCACTCACAGTGAAGTAGACCAGATTTTGTTATTCTTTACTGCTTATCACCTGCAACTTGATCATGTATATTTACATAGAAAAGAGGAAGAATAGGAGTGTCTTTGTGTGTGAACTCTTTGCAGTTCATAAAAAATCAAGACTGTGGCAAAGTTCAGTGTCGTTTTTTCATACTGAAAGAAACTGAAACTACCAAAGAAATTGACAAACATTTAAAGATAAGACCAAGGAAGGTGTTTACCTGGCTTTGTGGCTTTATTTCCTTCCTCATTTCATCCCACCACCTTTCCCCATATTCCTCCCAAGTATGCCCTCAAAGCTTGTTTCAGCCTGTATTTGCATGTACCACCTTCAGGAACGGATTTTGGCGATTCATTCCGATGGCCTTTGCTGTTCTGTTGGAATCAGATGGTGTTACCTGCCTGGCATCCTGGGATCATTCTGCACTGCCCCATGATGAGGTGCTACCTTTCTGCAAATTTCAACAATTTAAGAGAGTAATCCAACAGAATTCTTTGTGGGCGTCCTCTGATCTGGTGATCAGCATTTTACGCCAGTGTTTTTTTTCCCTTTTTTCTTGGAGAGTTTCCGTGATGTCACTGCCCTGTAAAACTGTGTCTTAAGTACTTTACAGGAATGACGGTGAGTAGTGCAGAGTGATGTATGAAAATTGCACTGGTTGCTGTTTGGAGTGAAAAGTTTGGGGTTTTAACTTCCAGCACTCTGAATGAGAAGAGGATGGAGGGAGCAATTTGAGTCATCCCCAGAAATTTTACTTTAATATTTTTTGGTATAGATTTTGAAAAGCTTAAACTTCTTCTTGGAAGAAGCTTCTAGGAGGATATTTTAAAAGTAGAATGTTTTTTCCACCGACTCCCAGGCATCCATGTAAGCCAGGAGTGTCACCACTTTAACAGCTGCCAGTGCAGCTGACCTGATTTTGAATGGAAAGATCTTGTTGATTGACGTTTAAACAAAATGTTAATTTGTTTACGTGCCCTGTGGTCCCAGTGGACTTGCTTAGATGACCAGATTCCTTGAAAAGCCAAAGTTTTAGACTATTATAAGGAATTCGTGCAATTTTTCTGTTTGTTCTTTGTACTGTTGTTTTCTTCCAACAGATCTGATTCACTTCTAAGGTGGCTTTAAGCAGATCTTTCTACTTTCATATTCAGCTAAAAAAGTTAAACTTGTGCCTGTATTCAGCTGCACTTACTGCCTATAAACACATACATTCAGTTATTAGGTGAGGCAGGGTTATCTTTCAAGGAGAAAAGTATACCCCTGAAATAATAGCATATGCTGGCTTCTCTGCTTGGATGAGAGTTGTGTGCTTTCACTACTGTTACACTCTTTTTGAACATTTAGTAAATAATCTGAGTTAACTTTTTCCTGTTTACTTTCTGAATTATTTAGCTGACTGCTGATTGACCAGCCATGCTGAAAGCTGGTGGGAAAATCTGTTTAGATGGCCCTATTTTTTCTTTTCGTACTTTTTTCCTTTTTACTGTTTTTTCTTTTTTCTTTTTTTTTTTCCCTTTTTCTTCTTAGGATCTCACCTAATTACAAGCTAGGTAGGGTGGCTGTGGCCTAATTGTTTTTACCCAGCTAATTAACATCCATTCAGAAATGAGGGTCTTTCTTGCATTTTTTCCCCAGATGACTGGTTCTCAAATTTAGTTACAATAATACAATAAATGCAAATTTATATTGCTATGAACATAGCAAAGGGAGCATAAAATAAATACATACTTATTCCCATCTGTTCTTGGTACAAGTGCTGATATACTCCTAAAGAAAATTAGGTCCAAGTGTTTAATCAAACACGAAATTTTGTCTTTTCGTATTAGGCAAAAGCAAACTATTTATCTTGCAAGTATTTGAAGATTTATAGAGTCCATGTGAAAAAATTTCTGCCCATTAATGCACATTATTAATGAATGTCTCTGGTTCATTTGGGAGTTTCGTATGTAGGAAACAACATTAATAGACTTGTGTGTCAAAATTTGTCGGAAGTGCCTGCAACAGTATTTACTTAAGTGCAGGTGTCCCGTGGATATTTAGCAATGCCAGCACTTCAGCAGAGTGCCCAAGGTGAAATTTTATCAATTATACTTTGGGGGTTTCAACTGATTGTAACATTAACTAACTACATCAGACATAATAGAAATAAATAGAATTGTAAAAAGTAAATAATATAATTGTTTGAGAAGTTACTAAGGGTAAATAGTTGTTATAATTAGTATTTGATGAGGTGATATGAGATGCTAAATCTGAAAGAGTATAGAATTCTGTAGTGTGTCAGCTAACGTCACTGTGTCATTCTGCTGCCCCATCTAATCACTCCAAGAACAGAATAAATTTTGAATAGCAGCCTATATCCTTTTCAAAGTACCCTCAGTTAAATGTTTTCTGCCTTTCTACTTGAGAATGTGTATACGCAGACAGAGGCACACTGTTTCTTGGACATCTCAGAAGACAAAACTGGAGTCTCTGTAATTTCCAATTTCATGGTCTCTCTCAGTTATTAGCAGTTTGACACTCATCAAGACCAGGTTTTGCAGCACTTTAGGCCATTGAGTGAACTGAAACTTGGCTTGACAACAGGTTTCAGAGAAGTCCAGCGAACTGTGGGAACTGGTTTAAAATCCCAGATAAGATAAAGAAACACCCCCCAAGGTGTCAAGTGTCTCTACAGTGAATTTGAGGGCAATTTTCATGTCCTCGTCAATGAAATGAAAATGGGGCTGGTTCCCTGAGAAAGTGGGAGAAAGCAGCCACAAAATGCTATATGCAATCACATTTTGCTGGAGAGGTAATGTCTTCTCCCACAGGAAGCAGGAGAGCAAGCTGGTGTCTGTCACCTTCGTCCCCTCCACAGCTGCACATTAGGCTGCTGTGGGTAGAGGGCCAGGCACTGGGTAAGTGGGGAGAACAAATAGCTCTTATGGAGTTCATTCCCATTATCCCTTCTGCAAAACCGAGGGAAGCCTCTGATAATTTACTGCTGGTGAAAATGATACATCCAGTTTTTACCACCTCGTGCATTTTCTTTTTGTATGTTCGGCCAAGTGAAGAAGCATAAAATTGAAGTAGGGACAGAAGAGGGAAGGAAAAAAGGAAGAGCAAGTCCTAAAGAATGTCATACAATGCCAGCCCTTAAAGCTAGAAAAACACTGTTCAAAATTGCTGAGTATGAAGCAAGCATCATCTGGATCAGCTTTCCAGCATGGCAGTGATAAACATGTGACGAATAATTCAACCCGACAGAGGAGACATTCAGGAATAAAAATGTCATGAATGCTCTGTTCTGTTTATGCACCAGAAATGGGATATGTGAGCTGGGATTTCCCTGACAGTGTGCTGTCTCTCCTGGCCTTTCCTTTGATGAGCATCTTCCATTGGAAAGTGCAGCCTTTCTGATCCCATTAGAGAAGAGAGGCTCTGTCTCTGTGGTCCTTTTTGCAACCTGTGCGCTTTATGAACCACACCGTCCACGGGGGATTTGTTGAGAGATGTATTGGGACCTAACATGTCACAGGCGGGCTTGTTACAGATGAAACCCTGTTGACAGAAAGGATTAGCTGCAACTGAGAGAGAAAAACAAGAAGTCATATTTTTTAAGGATGATCGTGGTACAAAATTTTGATTATTTATTGGGCAAGAAGATAGTCAGGGCTTTGTGTTATTAGAAATTCTGTACCCTAGGAAACTGGCAGCGATTTCAGCCTGGTGCTGCCAAACTGTACTCCAGAATCTGAGGTTTCATATGAAAGAGGGGGGGAAAAGCAAAACAAACAGAAAACCCTCTATACCCTGCAGCTGCAGAGAAAATGCTCAGAAACTCACTGTGACCAGGGTTGTGTTCTTGTCTTGAGTCAGCAATCAGCTTGAAGCAATACCTTTGAGAAGAGTGAACTGTGCTGGTCATTTCAATGCATGTGAGGTATGAAGCCTGACATGTTTACACAGCAGCTAGCTCATTTCAGTGCTCTTTTTGTGAAAATCTCAGCGTCATGCATGCTGTTTGAGAACGTATTTTCTTAGGACACAAGAATAGAACCAGAAGATTCTATTAATGAATTAAGAATTAATGTTAAGGATAACTTCCGCTCTTCTTCTCTCCCCACCCCACACCCCCAAAGAAAAGGGGGAAAAAAAAAACAAGCAACTTTTCAAATTGCAGAGAAATGGATAAACAAGGGTTATTTTCTTTGCTCACCGGAAAAAGCTTTAGTGATGTCCGGACTCTTGAAAAAAATCAAAACAAAAGCCCCTTCTTCCTACTAACCCTACATTCTCTGTAGTACCATATGCCCCAACTTACAATTATCCAGCTTTTCGTACATTCCGCTTCTGCTCTGACAGCTAAACAATGAACAACAATTGCACAGAGTGAGAAGGCAAATCTGGGAGGCACCAAAAATAAAGAATTCAGTGCTAGTTTAAAACAAATGTAGTGAATATGGAAGTAAATAACACAAGTAAAACTGGATACTGATGGTGTTTTTTCATTTCTGTGTGTTGGTCTCCAATTTATGTGAATAGTGCTGTGAATTTCCCTTTTTGCATCAGCTTTGCTGAATTTACATGTAGAGGCTGCAAAATGCAGGGGATCTTGAACCTTGTGCTCTTGATTGCCCCAAGGAACCTGTTAATCAGTGGAACTATTGAATGGTTATATGGCTCGCACCATGTTTGAGCATTGGAGTTCAACATGAGAAAAGCACTGTAATTGCAAACAATCAGTACTGGGTAAGCCTCACAAGGTTTACTTAAGAGTCCCCTCATGCCAGATTCATATCCAAAATGTATCTGAAGTATCTGAACCATTTAAGAGTCTGGGAGGTAATACTTTGTCATTGTAAAAGGCAGAAGACTTGTGTATGAAAGGGCAAGGGGATTGTGAAATAATTACTGGCTCTGCATTTAATTTGAGTCAATGAAAATGCCAGAATGATTGAAGTGTTTATGCTGAAGATCAAGGAGTTATATTGGAATAGGGTAATCAAAACCAGGGACATCTCCTTTAAATTTTTTAATATTTCTCAGGGAAGAGATAATGGAGGACTGTCAGAGTATAGCAAGGGGAGTGTTGGAAGGAAAGTCAGGATCAGAGGTCACACCTGTGTGAAGTGAGGGTTTGAAAATGACAAGTAAAAATAGAAATATGCTTCACTTGACAGTGATGAATGGGTTCCTTGACCTGAGGAGGAAGACTAGAGGTGGCTTTGCACTGTGGAGATGGTAATTTGATAGTGGCAATTATAGGTGAAAAAGTTAGCCAGTAAAAATATGGTGGAAAAAATGCCTGGTCTTAATTAGGCATGGTACTCGTGCCCCTGGGCCTCGATTGCCAGGGTAGCTGTGCTTTTCTCCAGCCTGGGATACTTTCAGTTTGCCATTTTTCGTGCTTTCAGTGTGACTCTCCCATCCCTGTTTTCATTCCACCTGTTCCCAGTATACCTTTTACTTCGTGTTTGTCTGTGCTTTGCTTACCTTCAGCGCAGGAATATTCTGCATCACTCACCTGTATTCCCCTTCTAACAACACAAAACCTCATAAAGTTGGTGAACTGCTGGGCCTGGCTCAGAGTCAATATTGCTAAACCAGGGACTGTACATACAGTTTCCACGATGTGGGAGGTAGGATCAGTCATATCTTGCTCACACATCTCTCATATCTCAAGGGCAGGAAAACATTTGCCAGTGGCCTATAACTGTGCCTTTCTGCAAGCAATAAATGCCAAGAGTCTTGTCAGCTTTTTACATACTGAGGCAAAAATATGTTATAGGCTGCTGGCGGCCTCAGTTAGAACACGAAGCATGGATTTTGAGGTTAGTAGAGGTTTTGCTTGCTTAAAAGCAGTTCTGATCAAGATGAATTATGAAAACAGCAATAAATCCTACGTTTTAAAAGGTAATAAACTGACTATTAATGTTTAAGGCAGAGCTCCAGGCAAACATGAGCAGCAGACTGAACCACCTACCTTTATGTACCTTTCTCCTCCACAGCACTCAGCATAAGAAGCTGAAACATCCTGAACCCTAGAGGGTCTTCCTAGAGGCCCAAAGAGTCAAAAGTGCTTCAGACATTACGTTCATAGGTTTTGTTCCTTTGTGTGTAGGTTTCCGTCTATCTGACCATGTAAGTCCCTTATGTACTTGTGATATTGATCCGTTTCTCAGCGAAAAGTACCGAGTGCGTTGCGGTTTAGTATGGTGCAATTAACTGTGTGTTTGGGCACCACAAGTTTTATTTTGTTGTGAAATAAGGTGGATGGAAAATTGGAAATAAAAAACAGTGAAGTGTCATGTTTAGCACAGCTCTTTTCTTCTACAATTCTTTGTATAAACGTACCAAAGGTTTCTTCTGAAGAGTTGAGTTTAAAGTGAATAATCTTTCCTGTGTCAGATCAGGGTTTGATTGCTTGCCCACCCAGTCAGGAGATACCAGCTACTTTCCAACTTCCAATCAGTATGCTACCAGAACACCAGTTTGGAGACTCTTAACTCCAGTGACCCATTTGGGGAGCACTCATACGCATAGTTCTCCCTCGTTCTTCTGCCCTGGACGTGAAGTCTGATAAGTGTTTAGACATTGCTTTGAGATAATGATAATGTGCCTTTTAATTAGCATCAATATTTCTAGTCTTTTGGGAAATAATAATGTGCTTCTTTTTTACTCCATGACTGTTGACAGATGGCCACTTATTAAACATCATTAAATTCTGATATCAGTCATTTTTGTGCTTCATAAAATATGCTCATCGTTTAAAGAAAATGATAAATATAGGAGGAAGATTTTCCTCATGGATTGTGGAGACTTTGATGCGGTGCTGCAGCAGCAATTGATGGAGGGAGGCCTTGTTTTTTAAGACATTATAAGTATAATCTCTGAGGCCTTGTTAACTCCCTTTCAGAGTACATGTATATGTTAGAAGCAGCTCTTGTATGGAAGTAGCCCGAATGCTTTTGAGACAAAGCCATTATTTAAACGCTAAAAAACATGAACTTTTTAGAAGCTTGTGTTTATGTGCAGAAAACATTTCATGCATTTACACAGGAATCCATATTGTATGTGGTTTTGTGAATGCTGTGAAAAAGTGAAGATGGATTCCTGTATGTCTGTAATTTGCAGCAAGGCTTTGTTTGACTTGATGCATTCTTGGCAAGAGCCTCCAATTCATTACTTGTGAAACTTTGTTTAATGGGTACAATTACGATCTGCATTGTGCCCTTGCTCATCTTAATAGCAGTATTAATTTGCAGGAAGGGACAAAAATCATCTTGCGGAGTTATCAAGCCGTGTTTAGGCTTTCTGAATGCTAATTAATTCAGAGCTCAAATGCTGTACCTGCTGTTTAAAAGGCTGGCAGCTTGTATTCATCACCTGAGTGACAGCTGTTCCTTGCCTTTTTTACTCTTAGAAAGAGAGTGGGGAACATTAACTCCTTCCATGCTAATGACTGCCATATTGAAGTAACAATTATGTTCAACATTTAAATGTTATTTCTTTACCAGATTTGCTGATTTTGACAGCATATTAGAGAAAGGATTGGTGACTGTATGTTATTAAGAGAAATTACTAAATATTTATCCAAATCACTGTTATTTTTTCTGAGCAGGGCAAAAAATCCCCAAACAGTCTCAGTGACATTTGATGCCAAAATCAGATCCTCCGTGTAAGCTAAAAGAGAACGAATTAAAATATTTCTAAGTCAGATTTGAACATTTAGGGTGAGTATGGAATCTGAAGAATTTTTTTCCTGGAAACAAATCCCTTTTTTTAATATTTATTGTCCAGAAAATATTTATTAGTTGCAATTAAATTAAATGTTCACTTAGGCCATTTAAATATCACAGAAAATAGTAAAATCACAGTTTTATACTTTATGTGCTGCATTCAAAGCTCATTGACTTGCTATTTTTTAAACTGAACTCCCCTGCACTAGGAAGAAGTGGTAGTCTTTGGTAGTAAAGAAGGGCGCTTAAAGGCATGCAGGTGATTTAATTTAATTTAGTCTGAGAAAAACTATCAACTGGTACAATGCAGATGTTCATATGCAGGTGTGAGAGGATTACACAGTTTGCCTGAGTGACTGAGGAAGTGAGATATAATATTGGATTAAGTTCCTTCTTTTTCAAAGGGGAACAGATAACTAAAGTGTGTATGTTAGCTCCATTCCTCCATTCCCTCTTGCCCCAAATCAAAACACTTAAATTATACTACATTTTCTTTCTGGTAGAAACATGAGACAAATCAGCAGTTGTTTCATGTCGAAGGGTATTGCTGAACTACTGACACCAAACAAAATTCCTCAAAATCTTCCGGTTAGTATTTTAGGGTAAATCCAAAGTTTTTTTATTTCTTACTTAAAAGACCTTTTTACCTACAAAGTCTGATATGTGTTTTGCTACATAAATATTTCAGACATACGGGTGTGCAGTAGACATGTCCTAATAATATAAGATTTTCATTCACATTTTGGAGGCCCTGTATCTTTAGGGAAACTTGGGGTGGACTTGGCTAATACCTCAGGGCTTTGATTCTGCTCACATTGGGTTTTATGCATTCTGACTCAGTAAATCTCATTAAGCACATGCTTAACTTAAGTATTCACTGTTCGTTCTGTTGACTTCAATAGCAAATTAAGCACATGCTTCAATGTTGTTTGGAGCCTTAGGGAAAAGTGATTAAACTAAATAACAAAGCTATGCTATTAAAACATTTTAACTCATTACAATCCAGTGGATTTGCTGTTACTAATTCACTGAAAACTCTATATTGAAAGTTAAACAATTGCCTTGTAACTGGCTGGCTGTCTTGTGCAGCTCAGAGCACCAACATCAGGATATGAGTATTGCTGTGACGATACCTTTCCTTTTACTTGTGACCTGCTGTTGTATTCTTACAAATAATTAGTGATTATAATGAGTGATTGAAAATATCACTGGTAATAAAAAGGTTTCCAAGTTTGTTTACCAAGTGTTCTTGAAAATGAAAATAATTTAAAAGAAATTGTTATCTTTTTCCAAGTTACTAAAATATCTTTTGTTATTACTCGTTAACTTCAACAGACGTTTTTTGTTCCCATGCACAAGGATGATTTTTGAAGCTTTAGCAGTATTGACTTAGCACTCTTTATGTGTGGCCAATTTCTCTGTTAATTTATGGTGGAGTTTGATACAGAGTGATGGTGCTTTAGCAGGACTGAGATACAGTCTTTGAATTAGTGTGCAAGATGCTCTAATGAGTCCAGCAAGGATTAAGAAAATGCACTGCAGTAGTTCTGGTTTTAATATGTTGTTTATTAAAAATTCCCTCAACTTTTTAGAATTTTGTGAAATAGTTTCTGTAGGGGAGATGTGTTTCTAAAATAACCCCTTTATGATTCAGAAAGCGGAAGAATCCTTAATTGTTTGGGGATGAGGGCATACGAGCAGCAGGAGCTTGGAGATTAGAGGGAAGAGCTAGGTGCTTTTTGTTTTTATTTACTTTACCATAGAGGAAATAATAAGATCAAGACTGAAATATTTTGGGAGGCTGGACATGGTTAACTTTCCCAAGTTCCTGTCCTGAAACAGTTGCTGTGTATGCGAAATCATGAGCTCATCGAGATCCTGGAGTGAGTTATTTGGGTTCTGTAGTCTGTCTGCAGCTTTTTGAAATAAATCTGAGTGATAAAGCTGCATAATTGTTGTTACCGTGGTGTTAAAATCTTGGGATGATTCAGTCTCAGCGTGCGCACTGAGTCAGACCAAGAAACCATCGAGTCTGCTGATTCGTGTTTGCCTCTTGACCTTTTGGCAAAGATCAAGTGCAGCATATGTTTTTATCAGTTTAATATCTGTTATGTCCTCAACTGGAGGATTTTATATTAAATGAGTTTGGGGACTGGGAGATGTACTAGGAGCTTACGCCATCCTCTCCATGTGTGAAGCCTGCTCTTGCTGTGTTTCTAGAACGGTGTGAAAAGAAAAAAGGAAAAAACGCAACAAGTCCCTTAATGACCATAAAGAGTGCAAAGGGAAGAGCAGGAACAGAGCAAACATAGATTATGCCTCTCCACGGTGTTCTCTTAATTCTCACCAATTTTCAGCTCAGGGAGTTCCCGAGCCTCCATAAAACCCCTGTAAAAATAAAATAAAACCCCTGTAAAAATAAAATAAAATAAAATAAAATAAAATAAAATAAAATAAAATAAAATAAAATAAAATAAAATAAAATAAAACAAAACAAAACAAAACAAAACTTCTGATTTCATTTAAATCTTGTTTTCACTGCCTTCTCAATCTGTATTAATATCTATTTTGTAATGTCCAGTATTATAAGATCAGATTATCATCCTCAGGGCTGGACATTACCTTGTACCTACTGGGTACAGTGAGCCTGCACTTGGTCTTGTCCTTGCTGAAGCGCCAGTTCTTGCATCAGTGCTGCTGTTTATTTTCACTGACCGCTCTTACAAGTGGTGGTTTTCTGAAAAATGAGATAAATAGCAATCAGAAATAACTGCAGAGTCCAACAGATAGGAAACACTCTGCATGATAATGAAATGGAACATTCAGGATTTGATTTGGTTTGATTAAAATGCACCGGAAAGAAATATATGTGATTGGTATCTTTGAGGAAACACTATTTTTTAAACACAAGTGTTTAAAATATAGCAACAGGCCAAAAACTATGGAGAGCTGGTGTTCACTTGAATGATTTTGACTGATTAAATACCAACTCCAATACAGTCCATTTTGTAAACTGGAGGTCCAGAACCGTTCATACATGCTGCAGGCAGTGGGTGGCTAACAGGAGCTGGTTTTATTTGGCCTGCGACAGAGTCACTGCTGAGGTCTATGTAATGCGGCAGGTGATAACAAGCATGGCTCATGACATCTTTTGAGACAGAACCAGGCCACTAAAGGCCACGTTGATATGACAGGGTGAAAACTGGGTGTTCTATTAGAAGCAAAATTAATACAGTTCAGATAGAGAGTGATCAAAATAACTTTTAGATGACATAAGAATTTGACCCTTCAAGGATGTTTTATTAAGTACATGAGGTAATAGAGAATGGAGGAAGCCATGTCATTGTAAATTAGTGTCCTTGAGTTAAGTCTCATTACCAAGACACCTTCACTTTTTTAGTTATTTGACCTGCTGTGGTTGATAAAAAGGAAGTTAATTTGTTGTGACGTTTTTGGTTGTAGCTTGGTGCACTACCAACTTAATTGCAGTAAAATAAAATAATAGTTTCCAAAAAAACTTCACGTTCCTTGCATTTTGAATCACTGAGTGATTTACTAGTCATTATTTATAGCCTCAGTATTTCAATTAGGACACATTAAATAAAGCTTATGTGGGGGATGTGGAAATAAGTGTTTGTTGATTGTAATTATTTTAATGTTACTATTTAATGGAAAATACTGTATTTTGATTCTTTAATATTTCTGCTTACATCCAAACCCTGAAATCTACAAGATAGAAATCCACTGCAGCAAAATGCCATCTTATTACTATGCATGCTATGATGCTCACAGGTTATTGTCAATATACAGTGTCTGCCGGTGAGGAAGCTTTTGTTTGTCATGGGAACAAAATGATTGCTCCTCATTTTTCTAGACTGCTGAGTTCTTTAAATGGAAAGCATTTTGATCCTGGAGTAAATATTGATTCTTTCTTTTCTCTCTCTGAGAAAATTAATTTAGTGTGTGTTATATGCAGCCAGGTGAGGTAAGACCAGCTCAGGACCCCACAGGCTACTTAAACCTGTGGCACAGTGGTCTGTGGCATTCAAGAAGTGGCTTCATTACCCCTAGGTCAGCAGATACATTGCTGGTTCTTTTGGAGAGTGTCTCCTGCAGCAGAGCAGAGAAGGATTCGTGTGCCACTTGCCTATAGCAATAGGACCCCAGATTTCTCATTTTCAGCCAAAAAGTAGTGGCATCAATTTGCCTTTTTCCCCACCCCCTTCTGAGTGGTTCTGTGCCTTAAACCCAGGTGGTCTGAGTGAGGCCATGGGTACTAATGCATTGTGCCTTCCAGAGACAGCCTTTGGAGAAACACAGAGATCTGCATTTTGCTGTGCAGACTTTTAGCATGCAGAAATCCTTTTCACAGTGCATTGGGGCAAAAGTAGAGTGGTTGGCAATAGCCAAGTCTTTCCTTTATAAATAGACTGAAAACATGGAAAATGGAGTTCAGAATGTTGAGATAATTCATTTATGAAACTGAGCATCCACTGCTGTTTCCACTCCTCAGCTGACTGAGGGCATCCTGGGAGAGGGGCTCATTGGCACATCCTTAATGCACACACTGAAAGAATTGGCAAGAGCGACAGAAAGAGTTGGACAGATTTCCTTAAAGAATTGTGCACTGCCACCTCCTCTTTTTAAAGAATTGCGCACTTCCACCTCCTCATTTTTGCAGCTCTCTTAAGAAGAAACTGAGAAATATCTGAGTCTTTGCAAATGACCACAGTATGTCTGCTGCTATCACAGTGTTTGATATCAATCCCTGTCTGTGTGCATCCCTGTCGGATTCAAAGCATGAGCTCAAATTACTGTGAAACTGTCATGCAAGTGCAAAATTTCTGCTCCCCAACTTAAAACTTAATTTTCATTAGTAAATTAAGAGTTAGACCAGATTGATTGGTTCCCTTTAGAGAGTGATACTAAGGAATCATGATTTCACCATTACAAAAGCAACAACTAGCATTCTAAGAAATTAGTTCTAGTGGAATTTATTGCAACATGATTAGCTTCGTTATTTGTAAAGTCTGTGTAAGCTTCTGACAGCTTGAATTACTGAATATCATTGTGAAACTGTTCTTTCATGTTTATGTGCTGTGCACTGGGTTTTGCATTAAATTATCAGCCATTTCCTTAGTAAAATGTTTTGAAAGAATGGAGAAAAATGGAAAAGGAGAAGGAAATTTTAGGGACTATACATCTCTAGCACTATATTAACTGTACACCTGAGACACTGTGTTATCATGCCTTTCTTCCAGAGCCAGCACTGTTGAATTAATGTTGAATTCACATTTAATTTCATTTTTTATTTTTGACTCCTAATATTATTTTTTAAAAACTTCCACCGCAAATAGAAAAAAATTTACAAAAAGGGCTAACATATAACTTGCTTCTTGTGTGCCTCAGAAGGCGCAATCCTACTTTCTGAAAACAGTTAAGATTGTTTAACAAGGTTTGAAGCTAAAACAGGGACTTCCATATGAGCTGTATTACCTCTCCTCAAGGGAATGCATTTTCTTAAAGTGATGATTTATGAGAGTCAATACTAATGTCAAACTTAATTCTGCCATGTGAAGTAACGTAATTAAAACACCAAAATAGCAGAACACAAGCAGCAGAACATTGTTGAACTTGTAGGTATTTCCACATAGGTGATGTAAAGTTTGATGGAAAAGTGATATGAGTGTTTTGGGCATGTCAATGTGAGATGTAAGAAAAACAAGCCTTAAGCAAGTCTGCTATTTCCCTCAGAAGGATTTTATGCAGAGAGGAAGATGGAATATTTGTGTGCAATAGCAGCTGCATATTTTTAGAATAATTTTGAATTCTTTTACAGTAAATCTCTGTGTGATTAGAAAATAGATACAAATCAGATGAGGTAACAGTTTGTCCCATTTGTGTGAAGTGGTTTTCCAGGATAAAATTACAAGTTATTTCTTTCTAAATGCAGTATCCATTTGGGAGTAAATTAATTAAGGCTGAGTGGATAAGTATCTGCTGTCATTCTGCAGTCATGACATGGCAAGACTCTATCTACGTGCAAAACTCATTCCAACATGAAAAAAGTAAAGTGCCTGTGCCTGTGCCTGTTACTTTTAATGCTGTTACTTGATACTTTGAATAAATAACTTAATTCCATGTTTAAAATACTCAGAGCTATAGTATTTTATTACTGGTATTCTTAACTTAGATTGCAATAGTGTAACAACTCTTTCCTCATTTGAGAGCTTCACTCATGAGACAGGAATGTGGTCTCTGCGCTGTGCCCTGTCAGGTTTATTATTTTATCTGTGCTATGGCTTGAACAATTGAAGATGAACATGTAGATCAGGCATCCCACAATGACTGTCAGGTTGGGCTCCCTTAGTGATCTTCATTGATGGGTAGGATTGATGGAGAGGTTTTGTCCAGGGGTTATAATTTGAGTTGTTTAATTCCTCTGTACACGCTGGAAAACCGGGTGGTTTCCTTTTTCCTCTTCGAGAGGAGATTTCATGCAGAAGAAATGCATGAATTTCTGTCACGTTTGTAGCAGTCCATTAGAACAAGAGAGAAGTGCACATTGGCTTTCCATTGAGCTGTTGCAGATCCCTGGCTTGATGTCTTACATGTGTTTAAATAAGATTGCTTTCTGTGCTTGGTCCAGTCATCCTGTGTCATATTCTGTTGAACTGCTTTTCTACCCTAAAATTAAACTAATTGCAAAATGGTTTTTACATAACAACATTGGTTGTAAAGTGGTTCTTTATGTGTTTCTACATAAGTGTTCTTTTGTATGGCTTCTCTGCAATACTATTTCAATGAGGTGGATGAAAAATCAAGTGCTGAATCTTTGCTGTCTTCAAGTGAATATTATGAGGGATGATACAGCTGGAGTTTAATCATAAACTTTTCCCTTTCCTGACAGTACTGACATTTATTTTCTAGACAAACAGATGAATCTTAGATAACGAGTTGTTTTGATCATGTATGGTGTTGATGCAAAACTAAGGCCCATATATTCTGAATTGTCTTTAAAAGACTGAAAGCCTAAAAGCTGGTCTTGTGCAAAGACTTTTAAACTACTCTAAAAGTTACTCCATTCAGCTGGTCTGGGGTAACAAAGCACTGCTGATCCATGTGTAGGGCAATCCATCATCCAGTGGACATGTCCTGGCACATAGCAGTGGAGGCTGAGTATTTAGTAACATTCCTTTTTTTTTTCATGTGAAATTTTACCTATGGCTCTTGCTGTGAGTGAAGTTGAGTGGTAATTTATGATCCCCCTGAGTCTGATTCACACTAAGCTTTCTGGAGGGTTTCACAGCACTGTCTGCACTTCTTACTGTTTAATTTTCCAAAAAGCCTCCACCAGAACAAGAAAAGAAACTGTGGGTATGTGAAAGAGGGAAAGACAATTGAACAGAGGGATGCTAAATACAGAAAATATGAGGGGAAATCCTGATCAGATTGAAGCTGAGAATACTTACCTCTTTCATTTTTAGCATCCCATTTTGCATGAAGAGCAGAGTAAAGGAGCATGGAAATCCAAAGTGTGGGGATTTGCTTCTGCGATATGTTGTTGGATACTGGAACAAAGTTTTGGTCCTGTGGTTGGCTTCCCTAGTCGGTTTGGGAAGCCTGATGTTAAGCATTTCTTTGTGGAGGATTATTAAAGCATGTGTAGTTCAGCTAAAGTAGCAAATTTAGTCCTTGGACCCCTGTGTTTCTGTGATTTTAAAAATATTTTGCTGTGTGTAAGGGTTTTTTTTATAAAAAAATGGGATGTCTAACCTAAAGGCCACATACAAGCCTTCAAGTCTAACCTTTTCATTTTGCTTGACACTGTTGAAGAAGATAAGAGGGGAGTGCTGTCAGAGAGTTTACACAGAGAATGGAGAGTGGTGGTGGTGAAGGGGGTAATGACTTCGGCTCTGATTTTCTTCCTCCTGCTGCAACAAGGCATCTGTATTCTCTGCTGGCAACCAGCCTGCAGGAAGCTTTCCTTCCTGCAAGCAACAAGTAAGTAAGTCAGGAAATCATCTGGGAAATTAAAGAGACATCAAAGCTGGACTTGTGGTTACTTGTTTAAAAAAAAAAATTAAAAATTGTGGATGGATGATGAAGGGTAATGATGGGGAGAACATGAGGAAGGACTTGTGTATAATTGCATCTGCAGTATTGTAGGATAATACTGCTATGGCATCAGGTGCCATGAGCTTCCAGCCATCCATAGTGACAGATCTTTGTCTTCCGTTTCACATACAAAGGTGAGAGCTCAGTCCAAGCTCAACTTGCAGCTGCCTGGCACTTCAGGGGGACCACTGGCAGTAGTGAAGGAAGAAGATGGAAAGTTCCTGGGCCGAGATTAGCTGAAGCCTTCTCTTACCGTCTAATAGATTGTTATACCATCCTATTCAGGCAAATATGTACAGTGTAACAGTATGTCAGTTTTTTGCCTATCAGACTCTTTATTTTGTGCTGCAGAAACGAATGACTTTTTTTCAATTGCTTTAATATGCTATGCTCTTTAATTGGATGGTCTATAGGCAGCACATAAACAGCACTCTCCAATGTTGTTTCAGAAAATGAATAGCATGTGTGATGCCTACCCTCAGCTACAAGAGAAATGCAGACGGACATAAGTTCTTGTTGTTTGCTTCCATATGAACAGCTCTAAGTGTCCCTTCTCAAGAAATGCACATTTGCTGCATTCTGGCTCAGGGGAGGCTGCATGTCTATTTGACATGCTCTCAGTGGAGAATTGCTTATCCATGCCTGATCCTGATGGGTTTCACCTTCCAAAAGTAACTAGCATAGGTCAAAAGTTGGCAAGATAGATTGAAAAGTGTTTCCAGTTGATGGAAAGGCTTCTGGTAACTAAGTGGGGGAATTTGAAATCCAATCTATTCTCCATGGAAAACCAGCAAATAGTCCATGTTTCAACACAGACAAGCTATTACAGCATCTTAAGTGCTGGCATACAGATGTCTTTCAAACAACACAGACTTGAATCAACTAGTTGTGCATCAAAGTACAGATTCAAAGTATCTTCTTTAATGGTTTGGGATATGCCAAAAGAACTTAGTTTACTAGTTCAGTGCAGTGTTAATGGTCACACCTGGATGTGTATGTCTCCAGACTCCCCTTCCTCCTCCAGGTCTTACATTCATCGATTCTGGCATTCCAGGTTTCTCATTTCTTTCCCTATCTAAATTCATAATATTTTCCCTTCTGTAGCTGAGTCTTTCCTTCCTTTGTCTGAATAGTCAACATTTTCATCTTTCCTATTTTCTCATCCAAATTCTTTTTTCCTGTTTACTTTTTTCACTCATGCCTGTTTGCCATGTTTAGGTTCCTCCATATGCCATTTCTTCACAAGTTGTTCCCATATTGTCCAATACTTTGAGGAAAACACAAGTTCTCAGTTGTTACCTATTCCTCTACATGAAGGAGTGCATGCTGTGAGCGTGGGATGAAAGAGTGGGTCTTGTTGGGCAAAGTTGATTTTATTCCTCCGTGATTTTCATAGCTGCTTTTCTTTGCCTTCCATTCCTTCCATCTGTCTCTGACTGTAAGCAGCGTGTAAAGCAAAGGAAGGGCCAAGTGTCTTTTAGGTTTCCTGTTAAAATACCTTAGGTTTTAGCTTTCATATTTTTCAAATCCTGTACTGCCTAGTGTGTAACTCTGAAGTTTCTTGTAGCCTGTTAATGTCTGCTCTCTCATGCTAGGTAGACATAACAAAGCCTTTCCAGGCCTGCTGTCCAAGGACACCCAGACTGTCCTAGGCCCAAAATGTGTAAACCAACATCTTAAGAGGGGGGTGAGCTTGGGGAAACTACATCATTAACTGAAGCTTTAATTGGAGAATTAACCCTGATATGCAAATGAACCAAACTTATAAAAGTGTGAAGAACTCGTGACCTGCCATCCGTCTTGGGGTCCATCTTGGCAGTAGCCTCTGGACTCCCCAGGGTGTACCTTTGAAGGCCCTTTGAATAAATACCTACCTTTATTCCCTTATTCTTGTCTAGTCTCTGTTGTAGGTGGCCTCTTTGGGCATCAGTACAGGATAATGATGAGGATGTGAGTCAGAGACTGGGCACAACAGCATAGAAGTGCTTTATGTATATTTCTTCATTATGGTTTTCCTTTATTTTATCCCATTGTTTGCCTTTTTTTTTCCCCCTGTTTGTACCTCTCCTAGCTCATGTACATATTGATGTATTATAGGAGGTCTTTAATCAAAGACAGTTACTTTCTCATTTGCCTGGAACTGGGGTCTACTTTGGTATAGGAATTGTACCAGGAGTGCCAAGCTGCCCTTCATGGCTTTGTGCAGGGCTAATGAAACCCCTTGTTACACCTATACTTATGCGTCCTCACCCTGCCCTTTGCAGATCACGGATTTCTTTCTATCAGACTGGGATATGCAAATCTGTAGTTTAAATTCAGAACTAAACAAGGCGAGGAGCTCTTACAGTTGTTTTGGTATAATCCTTAAAAACAGTTTCAAAACCTACATTGTCCCAACAAGGACAATCAGCAAAGACAGATTTCCATAGTACAGGAGCAATCTTGTTTGACAGTCTTGAGCAAATTCTCCCGCTACTGGCTGACTACTGAGATCAAGTGGAATTTCTAACAAGTCTGGTTACAATGGGTCAAGCACCATAGCTCTAGTTGTACTTATGTATTGCAAGCCTTGTGTGTTGCAGTAGAGGTTTATTTTAGCACAGTCATTTTATGGTGCTTGGAATATTTTTCTACTCTGCATTGCTGCTGCTAGAGATAATGGATGACCACTTGGTTAATGTTTGATGGCAGTTACAATGTACCTCTCCCAACATAAGTGTCCTTATGTCTTTATACTGGAACTGACCTTCAGGGACAGTAAACATATTGTTTGGCAACAAGTTAATTACAGACTTTATCTTCCAAAAACATTCATGTCATGGGTGGGATAATTAAGATGTCCTTGCAAGTGAAAAAACTTTGTGACTTATAGTAATGCTCCAGTGTAGGTGTTAGAAACCGAGGTCACAACAGTATTACAAGAGCTGTGTACTCATGTTATTTTGACTAAATAATTCTCCTCTTCAGGCTATAAAAGTGAAAGATGGACTTAAATGATATGTATGGCAATATATATTTTAAGTCTGTGAAGAAAAGCAAAGGAATTGGGTTGTCCAGGGGTACAATGGGCAAGCAGAACTGATTGTATTTGGTTTACTGTGGTATTCATTACTAGGGTTTATTTTGCTTTTCTCCCCTTTCCTCCTTTTAAGGCCTCTTTTGTTAAATGGTTAGAATCATATTGACCCTCTCTGATTTTGTAATGTGAACTTCATGGTGATAAATAGCTAATTATTTGCAATTGAATTGGGCTATGAATTTAAATATGACAGAAGCAGATGTACCTGTGATTACCTTCAGCATGGCTCAGGGGGTTTAAGTTTAACACAGTATAAATACTTTGCAGAAATATATTTTCTGAAATGGAGCACTGCAACTAGTGGAGACTATAATAAAGATGTTAATGAGCTCTGTGGTACATGAATTTTGTTGTGTTTTTTTTCCCGAAAAACTTCAGCGGGGGAGGGGAGGAGTGTCTGCTGGTGACATCTGAAGTTCCACTTCTGGAGTGTTCAATCTCTAAGCTGGAAGCATTTAGTTTGGGTGAAGTTACAAATAATTTTTTTCATAATGTACATTCAAAAGAGGACACTGAGCATTCTCAAAAATTGGAGGCCCTGGAGGGGCACAGTGCAGTGTTATTATGTGAGTGCCACTTGAATGAGAGTCCTTGTTGGCTGGCTGAATTAGGGTAGGATGCACACCTTAACAGCCTCAGCATGTCTTTGGATTACCATGAAACTAAGGATATGCCCACATCAGTGTAATTTAAAGATCTTATTTGTAATGTGTGAAAAAAGCATGGATTCTGCACGTGTTCTCTGTCTCAAAACCTGGTTCAAGGAGATCAATAGGTCTGCTAATGAGCTACTTTTGAGCTGCTGTTTTCTGTTTCAAGTTTTCTACTCGGAAACTTACATTCTAGCAGAAATAAGTAGTTCCTTTTTTAATGGTCAGTATCATTGTGAACAATCAAATAACTTCAGAATTAATTTCATTTTCTTCAATAGAAGGAAAGTCACAGTACAGCCACAATATATGGCAGGTGATGAGTCATTCCTTGCCAAAATGTAGCAGGAGTATGAAGGATTGAAACACACATTCTGAGATCTTTTTCTGTGTATCTGTTTGTTAGGATGAAAATATTTAAACATCCCAGCATTAGAGAATAAGAGAATAAAATGGTATCTAAGCACAAAGACTTCGATGGAATGCTGTCATTCATGTGTGATGCAGCACTGTTAAACATCCTCATGTGTAAGTGATGCAGTGACACAGAGTGTCCTGGCTGGGTGTAAACTGACTGCAAAGCAATAGAATAACACCTTCAAAATGATTAATTTTGAGGCTGTCTTGGTGACTATCTTGAAAGGTAAATCCCTCTATCTTTGCACTTATGAAAATGTTGTCCTTATATTTGGGCATGGTGTGTTCAAGAAAAGTCAGATAATCTCTTCCAGATTCCATCATTATTAAATAGCACTGGAATGTGATTTTTACTGTGCAAATTGATCCAGGGGTTCCATATTTTGAAATTCCATCTCCAGCCCTAATCCGGAAGCTAGTTCATATTTGTTTTACCTTCTGCAGTACATGAGAGCTGAGTAAGCCAGCTGATCTCTCAGTCAGGATGAGGTACATCTTAAAATGAAGTTATCAATGAACATCGCATGCACCATATAGCATTTTTATTTTCATATAAACGAGACAGTTGTTGGTGAGCAAGCTTTTCACTTTTGCGTGTTTTAACTTTTTAAATATCCAGTTTCCCCTTTGATTATTTTCTTTTTAGAAACTTCATAGCCTATTTTCACATTGTCTGTGTTGTTTATGAGGTTTGCTTGTGTTTTCAGCATGAAATATGGTTCTGTTGAATTTCATTTGAGGTGATTTTTTCTCCATAACTATGTGCAAATAAGGGTTCTGATAATCCCTTTCTTTTTAAATCAACCAGTTTAATACTTCTGTCACTGTTGCATGGAGATGAGAGACTTGACCTATTTTTAAAAATGAGCTTTTTAGCTTTGTTAGCTACAGGAGAACAGAATTTTAGAATTTTTAGAATTTATTATTTAATTAGTTACCATTAGGTTTGCTGGTGCACACATGGATGATATTTTCCTTTTAATTGTTATCATTTGCAATGGAACTTAGTGGAATTTTTTTCTTTTTGTAACTCCTTGGTGCTTCCTAACCTTGTTGGTGTTCTTCAGTCTTTGATTTTGACCTGCTGTATCAGCTTCAGCTTTGCTGCATAAAAATTGCTTGGATTCTTCTGAAATATATAGATTATTCCATTTCATATGCATTCCAGCAGAATGCATGAAAGGTGATTCATATATGAATGCAATTATTTCTAATGTGACATTTACCATGGAACTATATTAAGTTGTTAGCCATGGAAAAAAAAACTTAATGCTATTCTGTCTTCAATGGCTTTGATGGTACTTTTTGCAGATGTTTCAGATTACTGTCAAAACTTCATTATCAGTGATAATAAATTAATACAGTAAGTTGACAGAGGGGTTGACTGAATGACTATTGCAATATATAATTAGGTTGGTGTAATATGATACCTATCCACTGATCCTCTACAGCCTTTATATGAAATCTGTTAGACACTGAATTCCCTTGCTGCACTGTTACCGTTCCCAGAGTGACTCCTACCATTTTTTTCCTAGAATTCTTGAAGAGGGTATGCATATGTTAAAGAAAAATTACAAATATCTTTTCTTCCAATTTTTATTTCAATAGTGATATCACTGAAACTAATAATATCGTTATAAAGTTAGCAGAATGTGTAGCCTTGCCTCAGTCTAATAAACCAGATCAAAATACACAGTGTTTATATTATATATAATCAGTGTTCCATATATTACCAGTATTTACGAGTATTAAGTAATTTGAGAGCTCCTGTAGTTTCTGTACAAACAAAAAATTGTTTGCAGAGATGTTTGCAAAACAAAAAAATAAGAAATTTTAATGGAATCCTTCCAATAGCTGTCAGGTCCTTCCTTAGAGTTTGGTAATTGAAAGATTTGTTATTTTTGAGGAAGAGAAGATGGTTTCGATTATCCAAAGGCAGTGGAATGTTCAACTACCCTTCTGCTATCAGTGGGCTTGTTTACATTAGGATTTTGACTAAATAGAGGTTGTACATATCCAGATGTTATCTGCCTGGGTGACTTTTTCATTTACTTTGGCAACAGATTTGATGGTGTATTGCTGCCATCCCTTTGTCATTTTTCACATCACATTTCAGGCTACACGTAGCATTTCCTTTTCTAAACTTCCACTAAATTTTTAACTCCTAAACTTTTGCTCTTTTTTTCTAAGGATGACTCCTTACTGAAACCACTAATGGGATTTTGATCTTTACTGCAGGTTTTCTCATTGGGTGTCATGACTAAAGCCAAAATCCCAGAGAAACCCAAGATACAAGAGAAACTTTTTTTATTCTTGATTTTTATCTTGACTTTGTTGTGCTGAGGGGCAAGAGATGTATCTCAAATGCATCTACTCTGCAATGTCCTTCAGCAAGACAGGAAAGACAAAGCTCTCCACCAGGAATGGCTTTCTTCCCAGCACCCCATGACCTATGGTGCCAGTGGCTCACACAGAGGAGCAAGGGCTCCTCAAAAAAGTAGGTTACAGGAGGATAACATTCCAGAGAGCATCAGCGGGGAATTGTAGAAAACATTCGCCGGGACTACTCAGTATCTAGTTTTGAAACACAGCGACAGCTGGACAAGACTATCATTCAATTCACTACTGTCATGTCATTTTTCAGCACTGGTGGGGGTTGTGCATGGGTAGGGAGGGAGAAATTCCCAAGACCAGAAACCTGCTGCTTAGGATGTGCCAGGTTGAGAACCAGCTTGAATTAAGAATTCCATTTTTTATGTCTTTAGAGTGCTAAAGATGTGAAGTGGGCGAGCGCTCAAGCTCTCAGCAGTGATCAGACAGAGCTGCAGCCAACAGAAACAGACGTTTGAAAGTGTAAGATCCTAACCTATGTCCCAGTGAACCTTTCTGCAGAGTTGTTTTACCTCTTTCAACCTCCAGACCTTCTGGCCGCAAATTAAAAAGAGTTCATGCTGGTCTTCACATGACTCACTGATACATTAGCTCTAAATGGAGCTCCACTTATTGATGTTTATATAGTCTTGGTAGATCTAATCCTATTTGCAGGCCTTTAAAATGCCAACTTTTTATTTTAAGCCTGGTTTACTTTTAACTGCGATATTTAGCCTCAGAATGTGTTTGTGGGATTTTTCTTCAATGGCGTTTTCCCTCAATGGCATTTTTAAAAGTGTGAGGTTTTAAATCAGTAAAAGTAATGAAATTTTTTGTGCTCTTTTGCATATCATTTAAGCAACTCTATGGTGTAACCATACATTGGAGGGTTTGAATCAAGCACATCTAATTGTTGCTAATAATGTTTGTTTTGGTAATGCCTAGAAAACAGCTATTATTAGCAATGCAGAAACATATGGTTTATGTTCTCTTGTAGTAGCCAGGGGTGAGTGATATTGGTAGAAGTTTAAGTTAAAATCCACAGCGTTGATGTCAGCAAGTATCAGACTAGTTCCAATTAGAATATAGGAGAGAGAAGAGGAAAGGGAGAAGAAAAATTGGTTATGAAGATGCAAGATAGTTGGAAGGAAATGTGATACTGAAAAGGGAGACATGAATAAACAGTGAAACTGAATTGAATGTGGGGAGAGCAAAGATGATCTGCCAAGCAACAAAGCAGTTAGCTCAGGAAAACATAACAAAACCAGACACTTAGGGATCACCAGAAGTACCTCTCTTTGGCAGCTGTTGCTTTTACAGGTTTCTCTCTGAGTATTTTCCCCCAGGACAAGTGATGGACTGAGATTTGACATCGGCAGTGAACTATCTGCTGTCAATAAATTAGTGCCAATAATGAGATGGTTTTAGATGTGTGCCTACAATTTGCACAGGGCTGTGCAAGAGGTGAACACAGAACTTTTTCCAATGACTTCCCAGCCTACCTGACAGGCACAGAGCAAACAGGTTGTGCGTTATGCTGGTGGGAGCTCTACCTCCTTTTCTTCCTTTTTGTGAATTTTGTAAGAGAGCAGGGGTTTACTCCACATTGTGAGTGAGTCATGTTTGCAATAGGCAGCTGACTCACTGTATAAGGGCCTGATATCTCTATGAGATTTGTGAGATTGAGAAAATTATTTTTAAATGTTGGGTCTAAAAAACAACATGAAAATAAGTCTCATGTATCTTAGGACATCTGCTGAGTGGGGAGCTGCCCTGCAGTGTTAGCTTTGTGCACATTCGAACAATCTCTCATTTAGGACCAATGGCAGACTATCATAAAACTATGATGGAATCATACTTTTTCCATTGGCATCTCTGAGGACATGTTTGTTCTCCATAGATTTTTTTTGAAAATGGTGTTGAAAAGGTTGGAATTTTGTTTTTGTAGTGTTACTTTACACAGAGAGAGTAAGGCTTGTGGGCAAGTGTCATAAACCTGTGTTTTTCCTCTCCCGTAGTCCTTTACAGTGGCACTGATTGGGTGCTTGGTGTTTAATTGCACTGGATCTTTGGCAATTATGGTGTGGTCAGAAGGAAAGGGCAAGGGCAGGGGAAAATTTACCAGTGTTGCTTTTCAGTTCAGCCAGATTGCCTTCAGGAGATCCCAGTAGATCATTCTGCTCTTTGCTCCTTGCCTTGGATATAATTAATTTGGGCTGAGTGACTGCTTTTAAATTGAGTTTTGTGGTAGCTGATGGTTCAGAGAGCAGGTCTGAGCTGTCAGCCTCTGAGCTGTTTACTGCTCACAGGTGTCTTCTCAATTGATGGTAATAATTCACTTAGAACAAAATAACCCATGGGTTGAGATTCCTGTGTCCTCTTTGCCTGCAGAGGTGGGAGTCTTAAGAAGAAAGTGAATTTATTGAAAACTGGAGCAAAGCGAAGAAACCAAGATTAATGGTGGAATCAAAATTGTTCTGAAATATTTCGGGAGATGGAGCAACGTGGCTGGAGGAGAGAGGGACACTGTTGCCTAGACAGAAAACAGTGTGCCAAAGGACAGCACTAGAAGGTTCTGCTAAATTCCAAAGCCATTCAGGAGAGAAGAAAGTGAGGCTTTGGGATGGAGGGGTGTCTGTTTAATTTTTTTTTTAGACCCTTCTGTCTCTTGGTATGTCCAAAGTAGAGGTTCATAGGACGTCTTTACAAAGCTGTGTGGCGCATGTATCATCCAGCCCCGGTTGCTGGAACAGTGAGGCACCATAATCCATGGTCCTCAGAAGGAAGGAGCTGTGAGAAATGAGTAGATTTAAGCAATCAGGTCATTGATTTTTTGTGTGAGATGTTGTGAAGGGAAGCTGGGGATTATCCCAGTAAAGCTTGCCGGAAGACTGAGCTGGTAACCAGTTTACACCAAAGGAAACTTCAGAGCACCTGGATACGTACCATGTCTAGTTACACCATAAGAACTGCAACTGACACTATTTCCCTGACAGCTTGGCAGGTTGAAATAACAGTGGGAGACTGGAAAAGAGCGGAAAGAAATAGTGTGCAAAGAGCTGCATGGCTGGTTGCATTGGTGCCTTTACGTCAGTGAGTCTTCCCCATGAGACATACACAAAGGCTCTGGAGCTTGTATACACATATGGTGGCACACACGTCTTGTGAGGTGCTGTTAACAATAACAGCTCTTTCTTCTTAAGATTTCTAGGAACTGTATTTAAATAAAATTATCAGTATCAATTGCTACTTGAAGCAGATTTTCAGACTCTAATATTCAACACACCATATTTCATTTCATGTTTTGTTCCTGTTAATATTCCTGTCCAGACAGACAAGATTAGTTGGAAGCAAGAAGGCACAAACTGTTTTTGAGGAAAGGTAAATTTTTCAGTATGAAATGCGTAAAACTCAAAGAGAATTCCAGCTTTAAATTCTTAGTAATTAATTACTTTGGTTCTTGACTCTCTGAATTGTAGCTCACAAAAGCAAAATGAAACAAAACTGTTACCAAAACTTTATCAATCCAAACAGAATGTGCAGAGGTCAGGAAGTGCCAGAAGACAGCTTCCTTCAACCCACTGCAGGTCAAGGAAGTCTGCAGATACCAACTGTAGTTCACCAAGTCCTGACCTGGTGACTTGGCACCCTCTCAGTCCCATTTCACAAGTGAGTTCCCTGCTCCCAGGTAGGCTTTGGAGGGGTGTTCTGAGCTGTCTGCATCTGACTGATCTTGGAGATTGGGATATCTCCAAGCCTTTGACTAGGAACTGAAAAACAAAGGAATATGCTCCCAGATGACTTTCTCGTATCCCCATTCCCTCCACTCTCATATTCCTTTAATTTGGCCTTTTTATAAAAATGCTGTTAATCCACTGTCTTTAGACTAGATTCAGTAATTGTTCACCCACTTCATAATGGCACTCATCTATATTTATTATTATTTCCCGAAGTAAATTTGAACTCAGTGTAACGGTATAATGCAAATGCAACAAGGACAAAGTAACATGTATAAATTCGCTGGCTGACATTTGCCCTTGTTTCTAAAAGAAAGGCATAAATTCTTTACTGTTTAATCTTACTAGTTTCAAGTTTTATGCACAAGCTTTTATCTTTTGTAGAAGCTGCAAAATCAGTGCATACATTTTGAATGCTTTAGAACTAGGAGGTGTTCATCTTTTTCTCTTGAGTTCAGATGCTTTTCACCTCTTCCTAAAAGTGTTTCCTTAGTTCAAATTTGCTATGCTTGTCTCAGCCACGGGAATGTTGCCTTGGATCATTTGCAATGAACAGCTGCAAGGAGATCTCAGAAAGAGAATATGCTAAGTAAATTAGAGGGTTTAACTGCACAGCAGTCAGCAGTCTTTCATCTGTGATACTGGGTGCTTGTCTGTGAATTTGGGAATAAGTTTCCAGAGTTCCAGAAAGCTCTTGGTTTTGATGTGTGGAATCCCAATGAGCAGGAACCTCTGACAGCAGCTTTTCCCAATATTTAATCTTCACAGTGTCAATGAAGGGAAGCTCAGGTTTTATTTTTTCCCCCCATCACCCCTTTCTGCACAGTTAACAGTGACTATTCAGAAACTCCCTTCCTGAAGGTGGGCTTTACTGATGAACTTACACCCACCCAGAACATTGCAGCATGAAAGCAACATCCCTTGACCTTCTTTACATCAAGAAGGAAGGTGTTAAAACAACCATATTTTATCCATACAGCTGCTGCCTTGGCTGCCACTCATGCTTTAACAACGCTCTTTGATGTTGGAGAATTTCAGGGTAAAGTGACAGCCATAAACATTCATATTGGTAAAATTCCTGTAATGTAGTCACTACATGCACTTTATTGTATAGTCTGTACTTTAGCCTGCTGATGAAATTAAAAGCGTTTGGGTGAAGGAGGGGAGAGAAAGGATTGGGTGGATTTTTTACATTTTTGAAGTGAAAGAACATTTAATATATTCATGTCATTATAGTATATGACATCATTTCATGGTTATTTATGTAAGGTAGTAAAATAGCTATTCCCAACTGCTTCTCCATTGTGAAGTAGCACGAACTGTTAGGATAACTCTGTGAAACAGGTTTGAAAAAGAATGCTGTCAAAAAATGGGTTTAAAATGCGTAGAAAACGCAGCATATTTGAGATTTGGGGCTATGCAGAATTTAATTTTCTCTCTTTAAAAAACTGAGAGCAGAGAAGTTCTGAATTCACTTGACAAATGAAAAAATTAGGAAAGTATGAACTGAGCAAAACTTGTCCTTGATTTGCATGTTGTATGTCAGGATAGAGGCAAATTAGTACCTTATGACTAAGATGCTGATAATAAAGGTTATATAAGATATATAAGTTTGTGCCATCTTTCAGAAATTTCTGAAATATGCAGAGATTTTGAAAAATAAGAGTAGTTGCTGAGCCACCCTAAGAAGCACCATTTTCATCTAAAAAATATGGATAAATCTTGTTTACCTGCAGAAGTGTAATTTGTCATCCTAAGGTTTATCTGTCATTTTATGTAGGCACAGCAGCATGCTTCCTCCAATATTTTATCTGTAACCATCACAAAACAAGCTGGTTTTCATTTTCAAAGCAGTATTTTCATTGTGTCCACAACTAGAATGTACCATATTTTCAATTGGTATGTCAGAGACATTGTTATAAATACCCTTTATACTCCTTGAAAAGTTTTGGCTTTAATAGAGATCATGTTTTAGAATGTTTTCCTATTGGAGCAATGGATAGGATGGTTCTACATTAGCACTTCTGGGATTTATGCTGTATTTTACACTACAACTGTTAAAAGTTACTCACACAAGCACCTGCACATGCAGAAGAAGAATTATCCTAGACCAGTAATAGTTCCGAAACATGTTATTTTGCTGCTAGGAACCAGGATTTCAATGCAGTATTCCAGCTGCTAATGGATATGCAGGGTGCTTCCGGATGAAGTCTTGATTAGTAGATGACAGATTAACAGAAGAGCTGTGTTTTATGGCTAGGGAGGTTAAACAAAACTCATGTTGCCTTTTGGATGGAGAGGAAGTAGGATCATTCAGAGACTTCACAGGAAGTCACAGGAGGAGAATGCCATGGTGATTGATGGAGGTGGTCCATTATCAAACACTTTGAGAAAACTTTTATTTCCTCTGAGTAAATCACATAGCTTGTGCAGGGCACAAGTAGAGAATTAATTTTGTTGCCTTTTGCTGGAAATATGTCAAATGGTATTCAAGCCAAAATTTAGGAATGGAAATTGCATAGTGTATTTAAGCCAATTGTGTGGTTAATGTTCCCTTTGAATTTAGGAGCTTTTATTGTTTGGTAAATTATGTTTTGTTGAAAATTCTCTTTTTATGTAAAGGTCATTTAGATTTCTATGTCCAGACACATGTAATAGACCAACAGAAGTTGAAAACTTTTCCTGTAAACTAAATGTGTAAATAGGTTGATTATTTTCATCTAACTGAAAATACTGCAATTTTATTTTATTCATACAAAACTCTATTTAAGTAGTACTTAAGGAAATTACATTCTCTCAGTTGCTATTAGCATTTGAGCCTGGTCTGTTCCCTAGGTAAGGAAATCCAAGCTTGGAGAATAATAATTTTGTATGTGCCACATATTGAGAAAGTGTTCTTTTGGCTGGGGAAGCTGTGAAGGAGTTCGGACTCAAAAAATACCTTTGGCGAATCCTTCCAAACAAGAATGGTACGGGCAGCCACCCAAGGGCTTTACGGACTGCTGAGTCTCCAGCGACTGCAGCCCTTGATTGGTAAAATAGGACTTGTTTTGTTGGATGGCCCTGGAGATCAGGATTGAGATTTTCAGCTTGAATAAATGTGGGCTGGAATCTACCAGGAGCATAAGGTAATATTCACGATGGAGTGTGAAACTATTCCCTTCTAGTTGCAGAAAGGCTACTGAGTGTTTCTGAGCAGCCGCATTTTGCACAAGCTTGAACCTTTGTATTAATTCTAGGTGTGCCTCTGTATGGCAGGAGAATCCATATGGTGCATGTCTGAATCACCATTGAGGGGACCTTGTCTATGAGTAAAGGATCAGGTTTTAAGCCATGTGCAGTCTGGAGAGAAGCTTTCTGCAGGCAATTATTTTAGTCTATCATCTTAAATAATAATTTAAGTATGATTCAAAGCTTCCCATCACTCTAGAAGAACAGATGGGGAAGACATTCCTCAGGAAGTCCTCTAAAAAATGTTCACATCAGACTTATTCAGGTTTATTTTGTGCCAGGTGTTTCTTTGTGCAAGAAACAGATACTCCTGGCAGTCCTGAATAATCAGGATTTACACATCTTCTTTTAGACTCTGGAATAGCTTGTAATCTGTGAGACAAAAGAGAGATCAGGTTTAGCTCTTTTTATCTTACACTGAGTTTCTGTGACCTACATGTCTTGTGGCAGATAGCTGGAAATCCTAGTGCAGTCGGCTTCTTTTTACACCAAAGTGTGTTATCAGCTGAAATATGCAAAATTAAATGTTGGCTACACATGTGAGCTGTGTAAGCATCCGATGTAAGCCAGAATCCAAGGGTTAAAGTGTTCCACTGTTCCCTTTAAGCCTGCCAGCCAACCCAAAGGTGCCAAAATTCAGGTCTACACTGCTTCTATAAAAAATTCCTGCATGGCTTCCTGACTCATGTAACACAGATTGTGCTCTGCAAGACTGAATTGCCGTCAAGCTCCTTTAAAATTTCAGTCTAATAAAAGTGAATAAAACGAAGGAATCTGAAGTTCAAGGACCTCAGAAGACAATACAGATTTTTTTCCTTGCATATATAGCTACTTGAAGATAATTTTGGAATAGATCGCAGTTGTTTGTCAAAGAATCTACAGCAAAAATCTGTGGGAGGATTTCCTTTGTAAGAGAAGGATGCAGGAAGACAGGTTGTCCTGGCCATTTCGTGTCCCAATACCAAGTTCTCATCTTTTGATTACTTAGCATTTTGCTCCAAGTTTTTATGAAAGAGATTCTACTGAGACATTAACAGCCTGTTAACGGATCTGGGTTTCTGCCTCAGAAAGAGGTGTGTGTTAGAAAAAGTCAAAGTTTGAAGATCTGATATGCTTTTCCTGCTTTTAACTTCAGTTGGATGTAAAGCCAATTCCTAATCTCAGTCACATGCAGCAAAAGCTTCTATCCTCATATATATAGACAGCATCATTCAGGCTGGAGAATTTCACTGCATCCTGTATTACCCAAAGCCAGATTCCAGGTAAAAATCTCTGGGTTTCTGTTCCTAGGAAGTTCAGCAAATGGAAGCACATTTATACTGAATTCTGATTGCAGCATGTTGCTTAGTTTTACTTTTCTCTCCTTTATTTCTTTCCCCATTCTCTAATACAGTTTATCCGTTACTTTATGTTTGTTTTTTCTTGCCTATTTTACTTCTTAATTTTTCCTGTCTTTCCTATTCTCCATATTTTCAGTGCTTTGAAAAGTAAATGCTTCTGTCTTGGTGCTATTCTTTTGTCTGTTGTCTTTTACTTCTTGTCCAAGTATTTTTGTTTTTTATTTACTCAGCCTTCTCTGGCGATTCTGCTCTGCCAGCTTTAAACTACTGGTGTAAATGGTTCTTTTTCAAAGGAATTAGTTAGTCTGGTCTCCACATATTCAGCTGTACTCTTTTGTCTCTCATGGCCTGTTCTTACCTCTAGTAACACTTAAATAACACTATAATACATTAATTATTAAAGCATCATTAAAAATAGCTAAACAACTAGCAATATTCTTGTATTCTGGATGGAGAAGCACAGATGAAGGGAGAGACTGCTCATGACAGGATTTTTAAGTGATAACTTCCTGTGTTTTCCCCTCTAAGTTTCCTCCCTGCAAACGTGGTGCCTTTGAAAATTTTGCTTTATTGCCATGATTTGCCTGGAGCAGAGTGTAAATGATGGAGTGAATAATACCTGCAATTGCTCCATAAATTGTTCTGAGTTGCCTGATCCCAGATGAACAGCATTGCTGGTGGGGTGTTGAGAGAGTTAAGAAGATGCAGGAACTTGGCTGACATCAGGCAGGGTACTGACAGCCACGGAGCTGGTCTTCCCTTGCTGGAGTAGGAAAGCCCTTTGTCAAATACAAGTGAGAATAAGTGGTTTTCAAGAGCCTGGCATGGGCTTACACAGCATAACAAAGGTTTTCACAGGTTATGAAAGGTGCCTTTAAGACTTCAGTGAGAGATACGGAGATCTGCAACAGCCATCCCACAACCACAGTGGGCCGTGGGACTCCCCTGCCCCTCCCTGCTCATTAGGAATTCCTAGAAGTTTGACTGTGTGCTTATTTTCAGTTCCAAGACCCACAGTGCCTTGCTCGTGTGCAAATGCTTGGAGCGTTTCAGGGTGTTCCTTCACAGGGAGTGAGGGGGTTGCGAAATGGCCTTTTTTCCGGTGCAGTCCCTGGTTCTAGTCTGTTCTGTCAGTATAAAATGCTGAATGAAAATGAATTTAAAAGAAGCTTTAAAAGAGGCCTCCATTACATAATGATGGTTGAGTCCTCTCTATTGTGTTTTACCCTATTTGACACCTAACAGTTATTGGCACTTTTAAAATTTAAGTGACTTTGGCTTTTTAACTTTAAATGCTTTCTCCCAATTAATATGACCAGGTCTTGGATTGAAGCCAGTTTATCCCAGTTGATGGTCCTCTGTGTAATTCTCCTGACCAAATTTCCACAAAGACTTTTGGAGGGGAGCAAAGAAAGGGATTTAACTTCTCTTTTTTAGTCTTTTTGAAACTGACCTCCCTGTAGAGATGCCTTTAATTTCAGGAGGCATGCAGCATAAATCCTGTGTGTTCTATTGCTTGATGTAGTGAACAGGCTTTCTGAGCCTATGAGATCAAGTGTTACGGTAAAACAAAGAGCCTGTTGTTGCTGTATTTTCATTTTGTGTTACTAAAGATGCCGACTGACTCAAGCCATTAAAACTGTAGAATTACCTGGTAACCAACAACACAGGCTTGAAGTCTGTGATAAGAAAATGACAGAATGTTTTCTACAAATAAAGGAAATACTAGATGCAAAAGACTCTTTAAAGTCTCCAGCTTTTCTATCCAACTGATTCACTCCACAGTCTACAGAATCTGGAGAATTACGTTCCCTTTATGGTAGGTCTTCATGACCACACCCAGCCTAACTTCCTCAGGCTGTATAGTGACTTCTTAAAATTTTTCCTGTGTCCATGTTCCCCACCAATGCTGCTTTTAAACTTCACTCGAGCAGCAACACCTTATCTTCCACTACTATTTGCAGTTCTCGTCATTTCTGTTTAGTAGAAGGAGACACCTGGAGGTAGAGCTGTAAACCGATTTTCCACAGTGGTTTCCATGTCCTGCCTACCTCCATCTTCAAAAAAGAGGCTTCCAACTTGAATGATATTTTAGTAGCAAAATCAATTTTCTGTTAGATTCAAACTGGGTTCCTCATCTATCAAACTCTCCATATGTAGAATATTTTGAACATCTTTTGCACCCATTTTGCTATATTAATGAGAAACTGTTACAAAAGGTTACCAACAGCAATAGAAGCTCTTGTAGGGAAAATGTTATCTGAAATAGAAATACAGATTTTTATTAGTTACTGCTCCTAGCAGTAAGCAGCTGATTTGTTCCTGGTGAAAGGAATTTTCAGTGTGATCTGTTTGGGCAATGATAAGGTGCACCTGAAGACAATCCAAGCCTTAGTGCTTCAAATTGCGAGACACCTGATGATATCGCATATTGCACAAACTACTCAGGCTATAGCAAAATCCATAGTAGCTTGAAAATAAAATCTTATGTGGATGACAATTTTGTCAAAAGATGATCTCTGTATTCATGAGAAACTTCATCATCCTGGCTCATGATTTGAATTTTGTTATGTTCCGAATGCAAAAACTGTGACTCTTTAGATTTACTTACATGTGTCATGTTTGTTTCCTTTGTTTTGACAGCTAGCCCTACACATTTGCTTGTAAATAATTTTTGAAAAACCCATATGACTTCTTTCACATAACTTCTTTAGGATCTACTTAACGGTAAGCATAAGGCAGGTTCAGATGGTTCAGATAGAAGTTCACTTCTGAATAATCATATCCTTAATTGCTTTGCTAAATTGAGCAATGGCTTCCAGTCAGCAATAGCATGTAAGCATGTCTCTGCTTAACTCCATGCTCAGATGTTTTTTTGAGTAGGGATATTTTGACTGTGGGCCTCCCATCTCCCTAGGAGCTGACTGATCCAGAAGAAGGAGGTAATATGAAGAATTGCTTTTCAGAACAGAACTGTGGACTGTTTTTTGGCATTACTGTTGCAGAATTTCCTTCTTTCTGAGCTTCACAGGTACAGGCTGGTCCATTTCCAAACCAGCACCCTTCTGAGTGGTAGCCCAGATCTAATTTTGTTTTGTTTGTAGCCCTGGCTTTGTTATTTTGTCAGCTGGTTTTGGTTTGTCCCAGAAGTGCATCCAACTGGGGTATTGTTCTGAACCTCGAAATACACCACAGTTTATCACGTTACATTTACGATGATAAAAGTCCTTCCTTTTTGAGCTTGTGAATTTTTCACTTTGACTAATTAAGGGAAGATAAGTTTTACTACTAGCATGTAAAGAAGTTCGGTTTCTTCACTGCATGAGTGTACTGTTAGTGCAGTCTCTGCCATTCTTACAAGGGAAGAACAGCTGTGAAGAATTTTAAGACTTTGATAGTGAAGGTCATTGAATGGGCTCATTTTCAGTGTTTCCTTAGAAATAGACCTTAAAAAATAGCAGTAAGGTTTTCCCCTTATGTGCAGTGATTTAAAATGTGGTGTAGAGGATCTTGTGAAATCAGAGAAAACTGAGGGCTTTTTGTATTTATCATAGTTTTTTTTCATTAATATAAAAAAAAATCAGGGATAAAATGTTTTGTTCTGTTACTTCTTATAACTCCTTTCCAGCTCCCTAGATATTCTGGAAGGTGTGTGCAGGAGCCTGGGAATGTCATGAGTTACATACGACAAATTAAATACAGGGGTGACTTGGCAAAGTCTGTTAAAGAGTTCTGTAGCTGCACCAGTAAGAAGAGATAAGGGGGAAAATGGGGCTTTTATAAAAGCAGCTGTCATTTTGTGGGGGCAGGACTGCTGGAGGACAGGCCTGGAGTTTCCCAGATCCTCCTTCCAGCCCTTCTTGTGGATGACCGTCACACTGGCCAACTTCCAGTCATCTGGGACCTCTCCAGTTAGCCAGGACTGATGGTAAATGAAGGAGAGCGGCTTGGCAAGCTCTTCCACTGCCTCTCACATCACCCTAGGATGGATCCCCTCTGGTCCCATAGACCTGTGAGCATCTAAGTGTCCCAGCAGGTCTCTGACTGCTTCCTCCTGGATAATAGGGGGGCTATTCAGCTCCCTGTCCCTATCTACCAGCTCAGGAGGCCAGTTTTCCTGAGGCCAACTTGTCTTTCTGTTGAAAACTGAGGCAAAGAAGGTGTTAAGTACCTCTGCCTTTTCCTCATCTTTGGTAACTATGTTTTCCCCCCATGTCCAATGAAGAATGGAGATTTTCCTTGCCCTTCCTTTTGCCATTAATGTATTTATAAAAACAATTTTTGTTATCCTTCACAGGAGTGGTCAGGTTAAGTTCTAATTGGGCTTTCACCTCTCTAATTTTTTTCCTACATGACCTAGCGACATCCTTAAACATTTCCTGAGTTGTCTGCCCCTCTTTCCAAAAGTCATATACCCTCTTTTGTTCCCTTAGTTCTTTCACAACCTCCCTGCTCATCCAGGCCGGTCATCTTCCCTTTCACAACCTCCCAGCTCATCTTTTGGCACATAGGGACAGGCTGCTTCTGCACCTTTAAGACTTCTTTCTTTCTTAAAGTATGTCTATCATTCCTGGACTCCTTTGTTTTTAAGGGCTGCTTCCCAAGGAACTCTCTGAATAAGTCTCTTGAATAGGCCAAAGTCTGCCCTCCAGAAGTCCAGTGTGGAAGTTTTGTTGATGCCCCTCCTTGTTTCACAGAACATTAAGAACTCTTATTTCACGGTCACTGTTCCCCAGACAGCCTCCAACCACCACATCTCCCACCAGCCCTTCTCTGTGTTGAACAGCAGGTCTAGCAGAGCCCCACCCCTGGTAGGCTAACTCACCAGCTGTGACAAGAAGCTCTTCTCCATACACTCTAAGAACCTCCTAGATTGCCTCTTCTCTGCTGGTTGAGTTCCCAGCAGATATCTGGCAGGTAAAGTCTCCTACAAGACCAAGAGCTGGCAATCTTGAAACATGCTCCAGCTGCTTATAGAATAATTCATCCACCTCTTCATCCTGGTTGGGTGGTCTATGACAGACTCTCACCAGGATATTGGCCTTGTTGGCCTTCCCTGTGATGTTTACCTATGGGCACTCAACCTTATCATCTTTAATCTCAAGTTCTGGAGTGTCAAGAGCCTCCCTTATATACAGAGCCACCCCTCCACCTCTTCTCCCTCGCCTGTCTCTTCTGAAGAGCTTGTAGCCGTCCATTGCAGTGCTCCAGTTATGCGAGTCGTCCCACCACCTTTCCATGACGGCGACTACGTCACAGCTTTCCTGCTGTACCATGGCTCCCAGCTCCTCTTGTTTGTTACCCATGCTGCATGCATTAGTGTACATGCACTTCAGCAGGGCTGCTGATTTCACCCAACTCTGGCTTACCTCCCTTAGGGTCCTCTCTGGGGAGCCTGGTTTCATCCCCTTCCCCCTTCAAACCTGGTTTAAAGCCCTCTCAATGAGTTCTGCCAGCTCATGGGCTGGAATTCTTTTGCCCTTGTTAGATAAATGGAGCCCATCTAACTCAAGCAGGCCTGATGCCTTAGAAGTTGCCCCATGATCAAGAAATCCAAAATTCCACTGATGGCACCAGCCCTTTAGCCATTCATTGATAAGGTGGGTTTTCCTGGGATGCAGTGCACCCGAGAGCCCCAGCAGAGTGTGAGGGAGGGTGAACTGAAATCCTGTATGATTTTGATCCTCAAGAGAGATCTCTCTGGGATAGCTGAAGAGTTCTTGGATTGTTGGAGGAGACAGAGTTATACCTCAGAACAGGACTGGTAGATGACAGGTAGGGATCTGGGAGGGAAATACTAATTAGTGGTAGCATGAGCTGGCCCTTTTGGGGCCTCCAAAATGTAGATTCTGGTGCTGGCTTGGGGTGATGGGGAGAGAGTGAAGATGGAACTTAGAATGGTTATGAAAGGATTTATGTCATGTTGTCCTTGAACTGGCATGTTTTTAGTGGCCACTCTTTATGTTCCCATGTACTAACTGGATATTAGAACCTAATAGTACCAGTTAACCTGGCAAGGGAAAAGTGGTTTTCAAGGAATTCAGGTAAGAAGCCTTTTATGTACTGCAAAGTATTTAATGAATGTGTTCTACAGGTGTGTTTTTTCCTCTGTTACTTTTGCTGAGGAAACTTGAGCTTGAATTGCTTTTTGCGTGCTGTAGTGGGATGGGTTGAGTTTAGAGAGCAAAAGATAAGGTGAAGAATATGTACTAAAAATAAAAAAATGGTCGTTTGTTTATTTTGTTAGGTACTGATTATTGTTTTCTGATATAGTGATGGAAGTAAATTACATATAATCTAGTTCAATGCAGTTATTCAGATTCATTTGCTTTTTCATATTGTACTTAAAGTTCTCATCACAACATGAAATCTAACAAATCTTGGTTTAAAAAAGAAAACCCAAACCCCAACAACCACTCCAGCAGAGTTAAGTGTTTTGTTATGCCCTTAATTCTGTATTTTTCTTTCTGCATGCAATCATTTGTATTATTTGGCAATCATTATGTGGTGTAATGGAAGTGAGCCGAAAGACTCTAAGTGCAGAGCTGTCTTTTATAAAGAGATTTCTAGAAAGAAATGGGTTGTGGCAAGAGATTATTATATAAAATACATCAGCATACACAGAGTATCTTCTATATTTAGTGGCAATACAAAAATATTGATAATTGTGTTATGTGTTGAGTAATTCTCATGGGAGCCATTTCATATAATTAATTTCCAATAATTACATTACTATGTAATATCATGTCATATGTGAAGATGGATACTCTGTATGATAGCTGGCAACTATAAATGACTAATTCTTTAGTTCTTTAAAGAGAATAGATCCATACAGAAACAACTTTTTGCAAGGAGGATAAGGCAGATGAAGTGTTGCTTTCTCTGTGAGGAACCAGCATCAGGCTTTTTCCAGGTCTGTATTAGGAGCGCCGAAGAACTCATGCTTTGGGTCAGGGTATATTTTTATTTTTATGGTTTTGGAGCTTACTGGGTTCAAGTCACTAATGAATTTGGCTTTTCATTATTTTCGCCTCACTTTCGAAATCACAGTACATGAGAATTCTTTGAAGTAAATTTACTTATGTAAGCTGCTGAATATAACATTTTTTCATTAAAACATAAGTCTTCTGGCTTACAGTATATTCAAGTTTGTTATATGTCTTTTAATAACTAATAGGAGGCCTGATTAAAAATGCAAAGGGCTTGACAGACTGAAGAGGTGCTTTACAGAGCTTTTGGGCCGATTCCTAATAAGAAAAACTGAGACCTACCTTTCACAGTGTTTTTTAAATCTTCCATTTCTCCCCACCCACTTTTGTATTACCTTGTACAGTGATGGTAATAACAATAAAATAAAATAAATAAGAAATGTCGCTTAGAAGCCAAATCTCTGTCTATTATAACTAATGAAAATATATTAAATTTAATATACTTGGTTGGAGATATTAGTTTCTGACAGTAAATGATTGCTCACTAATTATGGCCATCCTCAAACCAGTAGAGTGAATTCTGGGTAATACCTGAGGTATACTGGTATTTGAAAATCAAAAGAAAATTCTTCTCTTCTCTTCTCTTCTCTTCTCTTCTCTTCTCTTCTCTTCTCTTCTCTTCTCTTCTCTTCTCTTCTCTTCTCTTCTCTTCTCTTCTCTTCTCTTCTCTTCTCTTCTCTTCTCTTCTCTCCTCTCCTCTCCTCTCCTCTCCTCTCCTCTNNCTCCTCTCCTCTCCTCTCCTCTTCCCACACCTTCCCGCACCTTCCCTTCCCGCACCTTCTTTTTAAAGTTTTTAAGCTTTTTTCCAATGTTGTTACTTTGTTGGCCACTTTAGGCCAAGTCCATCACAGCTTAGTACTGACAGGGAGGCTCTGATGCAGTCTGAATGACTTGGCTTGCCTGAGAAGGTGGAGGGAATAGTGCCGTATTGACTTGTTGGGTCTTTTCTTTTTCCAGATATTTTTATTTTTGCCTCTTAATTTTCACCATCTTCATTTAGTATGCGTAGCAAGTATCTCAGGATAAGGGGAGTGTCAGGGTAAGTGATTCAGTTAGTTGGGATCACAAGGGTCTTCTTCGATATATTGGAAGAGATGAAGGATAAATAGAGGAGAGAGAGCTAAGGAAATACAGCTCTCATGATCTGTTAGGATCTAAACCAAAGTACTTCAGCTTTGTTCCTGCAATGGAAAGGGGGGCTCCCATGAAAAAGTAGCGTTTTTCTTGTGATAACAGCCTAACTCACATTTGTTAAAGAAAAAGGAAAAAATAGTCTTTAGCTTCTGTTTTGAAAAGTTCGTGCTAATGAAAATGTCAGATCCGTTCCTTTGGCTGTTGCTTGGCAGACAGAGCTGTGCCAGTGCCATCCCTGCTCTGTCGATTGCAGCACAGTGGCTGAACAACATCTCTGCCCTGCTGCGAGGTTTTCGCCAGACTTAGTTTTCTGAGCTTCCCATGGGGAGAGGGAAGAGGAAGTATTTAAAATTCTACTTGACTGATGATTTTTAAGTGAATACTTATTACAGCTGGGTCAGCACAAGGTAAGTGTTGGCTGTGCCTGGTGACACTCGTGTGCAGCAGCTCTTCAGCTCAAGTGTGCGTCCCTGGCACTGCCCTGAGCCTGGGCTGGCCTGTGTCATCCACCCAAAGAGTGCCGTGAGTCTGCTGCTCTGGTAGGTGCTTCTCTACAGTGAAACAATACCAGAAAACATTACAAACCTATTTCTGCTAAGTCCTGAGAGAAATGGGTTTGAGAGGGTGAGAGAATTGGGTTTGTACAGCCTGGAAAGAGACAGGTTTGGGGTGACCTTAGTGCAGCCTTCCAGTACCTGAAAGGAGTGTTGAGGAATACATCTGGTGCAGGTAGCTGGAGGTGCAGGTTGAGTTCTGGGTGGGAGCCTGACACAAGAGGCCATGAACTTCCAACTCATTGGATAACAAAAAACAGGAAGATGGGTAGTGCCAGCCAGGTGAATGGACATGGAGAAACACAGCAGGAACTGAGGACTCAGGAGGAAGAGTGAGACTTGAGTAGGGGTAGACTGTGAAAGGGGTTCCTTTGTTGGGGTCCCTCTTTGGAGGCTCCATCTCAAGTTGTTGCTCTGTTCCTGTGCTGTTAATAAATTGCTTTATGGAATGAGACATCTGAGACTCTGCCATGGGAAACCTGGGGTCGAACCGGTGAGGAAACCTGGTCTGACTTTGTGAATGTGGGCTGTGCAGGGAGTCAAGTGGGAACCCATCGGGTCACTGGAGCCACCATGAAGGGACTTCGGTGCCAGCTGTGACAGTCTCTGGCATCGGGAGTGTGATATGGTGGTCAGAATGGGAAATTTCCTTAACAGGAACCTAAAAGAAAGTTGGAGAGGGACTTCTTATATGAATAGGTAGTGACAGGACAAGGAAGAATGGAATCAAATGGATGAAAGTAGGTTTTGATTAGATATCGGGAGGAAGTTCTTCCCTGTGAGGGTGGTGGGGCCCTGGCACAGGTTGCCCAAAGATGCTGTGGGATGCCCCATCCCCAGAAGTATTCAAGGCCAGGTAGGATGGAGCTCTGAGCAACCTGCTGTAGTGGAAGGTGTCCCTGCCCATGGCAGAGGGTTTGGAACTGGATGATCTTCATGGTCTTTTTCAACCCAAACCATTCAATTATTCTGTGAGCTTATACATCAAGTGAGGGGGGACAGGGGGGAAGCAGGGACAAAATCCAGGTATTGTTCTATCTCTTTTCTTCTACACAGCAGCACAGCTGTCAGAGATTATTATATCTTTAATTATTTCAAGTAACTTTATGTAGTGGCTTTCAAGTGTATAGGATCAAGAAAGCCCTTCTCCATTACACTGCTCATTTCTCTCTGGAAAGTGTTATTTGCAAACAAACGGTACCCTAGTACTGCTTTCCTATGCCGTTCTTGGGAAAATTTCTGATAAATCTAAATTTCTCAATTCGTGATTTTAAATTGTGTCTTTTCAGAACACCAGGGGTATTGTCCATAGGATGATGCTGCTGTTTGACATTCTGCTCTTTACAATAAGTTAAATTAAAAGTGGAATGGGAATTCTCAGGAAGATCTATGGAAAAATGTTCTCCTGAAGCTGAATATAAGCTGGCTTTCTGTTTAAGAAGCCACTTGGCTTAAAAAATTATTGGGGCAAAGCATTTTGCATGAATTGACCATTCAGTTTTTTGCATTGTCAGTTCAATTTCAAACAGAATCTCTGTCTTTGGCTGTGTTTTTAGCTAATGTTTCTTTTTTAAATATTCTGAAGTTCATGGAAAACTAAGTAGCATTTAATCTATAAACAAGGTATGACTTGATAATATCCTGTACTAATGATTCTAATAATGGCATAATATGAAGTCCATTGGAAGCTGCTGATAATTTCCAGCGTTTTTCTTCTTCATTGCATTTGGAACATTCCCACAGTCACATTTGTCCCCCAGTTAAGATGAGGACATGTTTGAATTATTTAATTTTCCATGCCCTGTAATACATTAAATCTTCTAGATAGTTGTGAAGACAAGTAATGGTAGAGACTTGGTACTGTGGTCCCTGGTTCTCTTCTTGTGAAGATGTGCCAGAAGGTAGGATTAAGTACTTTAGTCAGAGTATTTTCACTCTTTTTTTGAGCTTGGAATTCTACTTCCAATTTAGTAGCAGATGAAACAGTTCTGTTTGTGAGTAACCTTAGGAAGTATGTGCTTATTCTGTGGTAGTGTGTTTAGGTTTCAGCTTTACATGTGTTTGCCTTAATAAAAACAGCAAGATAGAAAGGAGAACTAAAAACTCTTTAAAGGTTAGACTTTTTTCCCTATCCTAAACTAATGGAAACAAGCCCTGTGGTCCCAGCCTACTCACAGATGCTTAAGACAAATAGCTGAACCTGAATGTCTTTGTAGTTAGGGGCTTGCTTTTGACTACCTTTTTTTTCCTTCTGATTTCCCTCCATACTTTTTTATTAAGTTTGTGATACCTATAGTTCATATAAGTAATAAATCTCATAAACTGTCAGACAAATTACATTCTACATTCTTCTTCTAAATATTTTGAAGTATGGAAATATTTAACAAGCAAGAGATTATTTTCAGGATAGAAGCTCCCCAAATTGGCAAAATATGAAATCATAGAATGGTTTGGGCTGGAATGGACCTTAAATATTATCTAGTTCCAATCCCCATGTCATGGGCAGGGATGCCACTTACTAGACAAGGTTGCTCAGGGCCCCATCCAGTCTGGCCTTGAACACTTCCACGGATGGGGTGTTTACAAACTGTGCAACCTGTTCCACTCATTCAGCACCTTCACAGTAAAGAACTTCTTCCTAACATCTAATCTAAGCTTACTCTCTATCAGTTTAAAACAACGTCTGTGTGTGACTAATAGAATACATTGGTATTAGCATGTGATTTTTTTTTTTTTAATATATGTTTCACTTTTTTATGGTAATAAAATGCTGAATTCTACATAAAATGTATTGGATATAACATACTTTTTGATTTTGAGAAAATCTTTGTCAGTGTCATCTGACTGTTGAATAACACTGCAATTATCATAGGGTAAATGGGATGCCTTTTGGAGATGAAATCATAAGAACATTTTTCCTTGCCCCTTCCCTCAAGGCCATGAAAATTGAGAAGAATTTCAGGGAGTGGGTGTGTGTTCCTGGTTTTTACGCTTGGTTTTTAAACAAATGCAGGATGAAACTGTAGGTTGTGCATTTTTAGGTTTGCATCGTTGGCTGCTCTTTTCCAATTTTAGTGCTCTGAAAGAATGGTTGCCTTGATCGTATTTAAGTCATGAGAGAGGAATGATTCTGGAAAATTGAGAATGTAAAAGAGATGTTTCCACTGTTTAAAAATGCAGGAGTATATTCACTGATTTGTTAAATCTTCATGTAAATGCCTGGTGTGTATTCATTTAGCCTGTTTTGTGGACTGGCAGGTGGATGACTAATGGATTGCTTCATGTTAGTCAGCAGACGCAGAGGTGAAGAACAGAAAACACCCAGAAACAGTTAATTCATCTGTTCATCCCACCTGAGCAGCTCTTAAAACTCCCGCAAGACTGAGTTTCATAATGTAATGTAGCATCTACATTAATTAGTGGTTTTGGTAAGAGGCCAAAAGGAATGTATTTGTTTCTTAATAAGAAAATAATTATTGTATAATTTTCTTTGGCTGCATCAGCATTTTGCAGTAGTTTTCATATGAGTTAATGAGAATCTCTTTGCAGAAGAATAATTTTTCCTCTTTTGGTGGGTAAAATTCTGTGCGGGAGTGAAAATCCTACTGGCCCATATGTTTGTAATGTCTGTAGCACTGAGTACTGCTCAAAATACACATATTCCTTTATGTTTAGTTTCCATGCTTTTTAGGAATTCTGTGTTGGTTGTTTACATGAGTAGTTAATGGACTAGCTTTTTTTATTCTTAATGGGTATGGCCCCTCCTGATGTGCTAAAAGGTCATCTGCTAATTTGCAAAGTGCATAACTCAAGGAAAATGAGTTCATTTACTGTATCCACATTAAAATTCATATAATTTTTATTTAACTATATTAACGTCTGACGCTTGCTAACTACCCCACCTTAAGTAATGGAAACCTTTCAGTCTGAAGGAAGGTAGGTACTGGTGGCAGAAGAATTTTAATTACCTTTTTTCCTAGAGGTTGTAAGAATGCTGTCCAAACCTATTTGAGGTTTTAGAACTGCTCTTTCTCCCCACTGCCCACCCATCCATGATTTGTGAACAGATCATTTAACAAATGATCATCTAAACCCTATGGCTCTAAAAAGAGGTAGAAAAACTGGTAGCCAGGAAAGATTCTCTAAATACAGGGGAATTAAGTGCTTGATACTGTTAATAATGGTCTGGCCATCACAGGGCTGACATTTCTTAGTTGACAGAAAGATGAAAAGAAAAGCAAGCATTTAGACCATCTGTATGTCTTTAAAGTGATTTGGGATCTAAGAAGACATCTGATTTCACTAAAGAAGCTAAACATTCCCAAGAAGATAGCAGTAATAGCGGGAGCTAAAGGGCGATCCTATTTTATTTTTCTCAAGGATAATGGGAAACAGCTCATCAGAGATAGCTCCCATTTTCTCTAAGAAGAGGCACAATTTGCTTAAACTGGAAGACTTAATGGCACCATTCTCCAGGCCTAAAATATTTTAATTTTCTTTAATGAGATTTTCTTTCTGCTTCTCCCCTGTGCACTCCAAAGTTTTGGCTTTGAATGGATCCCATGGCATCATTGCTTTGGTACAGTTAGCCTTATTGCACCTATTTACTTTTGTCACATGCTTGATAAAGAGTAAAATGGCTTCATTGTTTGGAAGAATAACAGGGAAATAATACTCTAAATAAATAATATACACTCTAAATAAAAAAAACCCAACAATTGCCTATACCCAGGAAGGGTAAATATCCCTACTAAAACTACCAGCAGGGCTTTCTTGGGTCAGAATGAGCATGAACAATGAATGTGTTTTTCAGATCTGTGGAAAATAATTTTGTGGAACTCTTATGTCATTATTATGCAGTGAGACATTTGGACTCTTACTGTGTGCTTCCAGATTGTGGATAGGTCATGGTTTTGGTGTTCAGAGAGCTTCAAGTTTTGGGGGGAGTGAAGTTCGCTTTGGCTTGATTTCTGCTTATGACAAAGCTGTGAGCAGAAAAGTCTATGTATTTCTTGAGTAGGAGGTAACTTGCAGGGTCATGGCTCTCAGATCATCTGGCACTGGGATGATCTTGCTCTACAAGACTGATGGTAGTGCATTTTCCAGCAGCACCCAGCAAACAGGAAGGATCTCTCTCCTTTTGTGTCACATTAAAGAGGTCATCTCTTCCATCTCTGTGCAGGGCAGCAGGTACCTGTGGCTCCTCACCACTGCTTAAACAGTCCAGCTTAAAGGAGCGATGTGTTGTCTGACTTGAAATTACAAAGATTTCCCACTGTGGTCTGGTTTCCTTTGGGTGTTTCTAGTTGATTGACTCATTATTGGAAGCTTTTGGCTTCTGGCAGTGCGTACATCAGCTCAGAGCTACAGATGTTTCCAGCTGTGCAAATTAAAAATCCTTATCTAGTGCTTGCTGTATCAATTTAGGATGGCTACTTCATGCAGGTGAAGTAGCCTATTATCCACCTAGTTCATGTTAGTGGATAATAGTGTGTGGTTGATTAGCAAGTAAACATGTAATTTCTTACTGTTGCCTGTGCTGGCACTTGGAAATGAACAAAGCAAATGCTCCAGAGAGGTCATCTTCTGAAGGTGATGAATGCAAATACTCATAAATTGGTGGCCTCATCATTTCACTGAAATGCAAAGAAGTAGGTCCAAATTTGGCAATTCTAGTAATATGATCTGTTAAATACAGAAAGGAACTTGAACTCGTGTCTTTTGAATCTTTCATATATAGGCCTGTAGGTTCTTTTGAAGAGTTATCAATGGGAAAAGATTAGTATTTTTTTATCAAGAAAGCTTTATTCACAGGTATATAAGTTACTTTATCTTTAAAAAGAACAGCGCTTACTCTTGAATGAATACAGTAGTTTCTGGCAAACAGGTTTAACCCAGTTTTTCAATACAGCATCTGGCTGGGAAGGTTGCTGGGATGATACCTTGACTTGTAAATGTCAATCACTGTGGAGTCAAAGTTGTGTGTTACAGATTTGTATTTCTAAAGGCAAATACTTTCTGTCACCAGCAAAATTATCATGGCCTTCAAACGGATTATGGTTATCCCTTGGAAAGAAGAACTTATATAACAATTTTTCATTGCAAAGGAGTGATGAAAACATTGCATATGAAGCTGAACTAATCTTAGGTTGCATAAGGTCATACTTGTACAGGTTTTCTTTTTAATCTGAAGTTCCCCTTCATAGGCTAATCTTGTAATAGTCAATATGGGTATAAAAGTCACCTTATCAGTGTAGAAGGAAATAATACTTAAAAAAAAAAAAGAGTTTTGGCTGAGTAACATTCGCAAAGAGCACAGCCTTGTTGAAGATGCCATTTTAAAATACTGCACAATTTTATACATTTTTCTTGGTTTCTGTCCAAACCCTTAAAATAATGGACCGGCTACATCGGGGACTTGCAAAGGACTTCCTTCTGTGTTGGTTTTTATCTACGTGAGATCATTTTGTGTCTGTAGTTCATGCTTAAAATGGTTTACCTTACAGTTTTAAGACCAAAGAGCAATCATGACATTATGTGATACTTTATAACATTTGTAGTTGTGTCCACATTTATGACGGTAAAAATTCATCGAGGGGATAACTGCATCTTAGTGAGCTTAATGGTATTGATAGAATATTTCTAGTCTTAATCAGTCCCTGGAGCAACCTAAATCTGTATATAATGAGCATTCTGGAAACAGTGTGTCTACCTCTATTGTTAGAAATCAGAGCTTAGTGGGTTTTTTTTTGCTTTTGTGATAGGTGTGATGTTTAACTTGAGTAAATTGCATTCACATTAACCTTGAAGTAAGGAGCTTCAAGTTGTTGATTGTTTTTTTTTCATGTCTCAAGTGTTTTGTTTCTCATTTCTTTGTGCTTTTTATCATAGGAAAATGAAATGGAGTTAATAACTTTTAGTTGTAACAATGTCTTTTGTATTCTTTGTTTAAAAAGAACTTATTTCAGTTGTTTGCATAAGGAATGAGAATTAAAAACAGGTGGTATCAGCTCTGTTGCACTTTTTAAAGAGACGCTAGCAAGGCTGCTGGGTTTATAGGCTTATTGACAGAAAACAAATGAATTTCATCCCTTTTCTTCTCTTCACTGCTTCTTCCTTCTTTTTCGTCTTAGTTGCGCTTTTCTGGGCAGGCACAATAATTGAAGTGTACAGCATATGATTGTTACTGACTGGCAGTATGGCAATGTGATCCAGTCTGCACATGGCTCTTGGCTTCGCTGCATGTGAGTTGGAGTCACTTGTTTTACAGCTCCCTTCAGGAAAGATTTGAAATAACTAAGGAAAGGTAGATTACATTCTGGTGCCTTACAAGATCCTGTTCCAGGAGTAAAATACTCTAACTTAATTTAAGGCTCTGAAAAATACTGTCAATATTTTAAATAGAATAGTACAAGAATTGCTATGTAACTTTTTGTCACTAATGTTACCCAACTTTGTGAGTTGTTTCTCACTCATAAACATAACTCAAGGTGGAATTCTCTTCTGAGGGTTTTTCTTGGCTTTGCTCTGTTTGTTGGGTTTTTTGGTTTTTGTTAACGAGTCCCAATGTACAGATTGTGGAGGACAACACCAATGTTATACAAAATAGTCCTTTAGCTGGTGCCATGGATGTTCTGTTACCCAAGAGAATTCTGTTTCCTGCTTCACTGACTTGTTTTCCACTTTTCCTTCTCAGCGTTCATTTTTTGGTGCCCTCATATGTAGGTCTGACTTTTAATAGAAGATCTGGTTTTCTTTTTTACATCAAGGCCTTGTTTCACATTTCTTCATCCTTTTACTTTGCTGATCTTGGGTTTTTTTTAAGAACAGTGTTGCAAGACCTTTAAGCATATATGTTTGTACATATTTGGAAAAGATGAGCTGTGTCCATGTAGGTTTTTCTACACAGTAAAAACAACATGAAGGATGTCTGGGTCTGTGCTGCAAGGAGAGGTGTGCTGTGGAGCATGTTACTAAACACTGTTTCCCTCAACATGTGTATGTTTATTGTCTTAGTTGTGTATTTTCCAGTTGTGTATTTTTTCATAGTTGTATATTTTCATACGGAGATGGTATTGAGCCAAAGAGAAAATAAATAGCAAAAAAGGAGGCAGAGAATATGCTCAATCCTTTGTATCATCTACTAAACAGGGTATTATCCTGTTGCAGACACTCCTGGCCAATTGAGCAGAGATTTATCTAATAAGTATTTTATGTCTTGCATGTATTGCCTTCACATCTATCACTGAGCTGGGATTTTTCCCCGTTGCCTGTGGTTTAAATGGAGGAGGCTCTTGCATGTGTCCTGTTGCAGAATATGCATGCAAAAATGGGATTTATCCTGGTCATCCTTTGCACAACAGGAATTATCACATTGCATTGTGTGTTACCATGTAATACAGGATATACTGTGTTCTGGTTTGGGTTTGATGTTCAGTGACAAAAGCATGTGGAAGTATGTAAGAGATCTAGTACACATTTGATTTTCAGTGGTTCATAATGCTTTGTTCTGGGTTTCTCTCGGGTTTGTCAGTTTTCATGTATGTTCTCTGAAATTGCTGATCATGTTTAAAGAAAAGCTTTAGGTGGGAAATGTCATGTCTTTGTCATGAGTTAAAATATTGCAAATAATATTTCTGTTGAAGGATTTGTTATGAAACACCCAGATTTTCCATATATTTTTAGTATATGAATTTATTTTATAGATGAGCAGGTCTTGCAAAATGTACATTTGTTTAATTTTTAATGCTATATCATGACATACTAACAAGTTGCTATCCTTTACAGGTAAAGACAAATCCTTTTCCTGTTTTACACATCATGTGAAACTTTGAGTACCATAAGTGAAATTTGCATATTACTTTTTAAAACATTATAGGAAGCTGCAATTTAATGATGTTTACAGCAATCTGAAAGAGGCAGAATTTCTTCTGGTGGTGCCATACTGAAGAACATTTGTGCATACAATTATGCTCATAACTTATTAAAGCTAGTGTGAAATTTAAATAAAACGGAGTTGAAATTGTACTGAAATCTGTTTAGTTGTGGAGGTTAGAAAATTACAAATCAGGTCTGCTAAGTAGAGAGGGTTTTTTTCCAGTTTTACATTTAATCGCATTTATTCCTTGCTCAGCCACATTATTTGCTTGTTAAATGCACAGGAGAATAGTTTTTGTAAATTATCTAAACTTTTAATAGCTTATGCACACAGTTTCCAAAGAGAATTAGTACTGCCAACAGAAATACATTTTAGATTAACTGCTAGTTAAAATGTCTAGATGCAGAGGTCAGGCAGATTTTTTCATGTGCACTATAGAAACGTCCCCCATAGCAGATCTGTGAACTGTTAAGATTCCCTGATCCAGGGTGAGTTGAATTGGAGGAGAGACTTCTCATCCGTTTTGGGTCTGTGTTTGCAAAGATGCAAAGATGAGGGGAATTGCGTAAAGCTTTTTTTTTTTGTGCAGTTCACACAATGCACAAAACCTATTACTTATTATTATTAGTGTTTTGTATAATGCCATGTTTGAAACCAGAACCCTTCTTGGTCATCTTGCTGGGGTTCCTTCTAATTATCTTTCTGATTATGGAGAAAAGCAGCTGTTTGACCTTCAGAAGGAATACTGTGCTACACGTGGGAATACTGCTGAGATGGAATCTCCATTTCCACTCTGTGGGCTGGAGCAGCATTAAGCACTTCCCACATGAATTTGCAATGGGAAACAGAAGATAAGTTGGATGAATGGAGCCCCAGCTCATTAGAAAAAAAACAAACAAACCACCAAAATGTTTTGTACAAAAAGCTGTTCTTTCATCTTGGGACTTACTGTTTTCTCGCCTGGTTTATTGTACTGTAATTCTTTTATTTGTTGTGCATAAGGAACTTCTCAATGATGTTTTTGTGTAGTTAACCAACATTTTTTTTTTAACTATCAGTCAAAGGAGTAAGAACATGGCTGTGCCTAGCCAGAATTTTCATTTCATGAAGCAAAACTGCAAGTTCACAGAATATTCAAGGTCAATTCATTAATTACCATTTTAAACAAGGTTTGTTTGAAAAAAAAAAATAATTAAAAAAATCTAATTGAGAACCTGACAGATTGATGCTCATAAAACACTTTGGAGGTACAGAGTGCTGTTTCCAGTAGAAGTCATTTAATCTGTTTGGGGTTTTTTTCATTATGGCATGGGTTTGGGTCGTTTTGATTCAGAATGAGCTGTTGCAGTTGGAGAGCTCACACTTGTAGGTACCAAAGGTGCTTGGCTTCACCTAGGAACCTTGGCTGCCCAACTGGGGATGTGTATCATCAGCACTACTCTGTCTTGCTGGTTAATTACCTCTGTGTGCAAAGCTGGAAAGAGAACACAGGAAAGAAAAATGTCTTTGCACAGCAATAATCAGTAAGACCAGCAGTATTTTAGGCCTCTGGTGATCACAGTTTAGTTGTTTTGAAAACAATCACAAGAAAGACTGATGATGTAGAACTTGTCATTTGCTGTTGTTGCTGACAATTTAGAAGAAATTGTGTTAGGAATGGGTTTAATTAAATATTCTGTTTATCTGATCTTGTTTGTGAATGTTTGAAATATTAACTGTAAATTGTACTACAAGGTTTAAAATGAATGGCCAGCTTTACTGCCCTTCAAGAAGAGTAAGAACCTGGGGGTCCCCACACACCCTGCCACGTCCAGCTCCTTTTTGACTACTGGGAGTTGAAGCAGCTCCGCAGCACAAGCTCCTGGAATAGTACTGATTTTTTTGCTTAAAGAGGTTAATGACCTTAATCTAAAAAAATTTATCTTTTTTTTAATGAAATTGGGTTACACTAGAAGTACCGGGATTATTTTTTTTCCTATTTATGTGTCAGATTGGAGGGAAAATGCTATATAATTTTCTTTAGGTTTCTGCTAAGCAAATTAACTGGACTATTGGAAAGTACTTTAGTTGTAAGTGAACCAACTAGTGCAGTCTCTTTTTTCTAGAGTTAAAATGCATATATATTTTTACTAGGATAACTTTTCTTCATTGGCCTTCCAAGGTGAGTGAGCCAGATAAGTGCCAATGGGTATTTGTCATCTTGAATGGTAAAGGCAAGTTTGCTTTTGGGAATAAAATTCCTAGATTGAAGGAATTACCAATGGGTTAGCATACGTCTTGTCTAGCAAGTAAATGCTATGTTCAGACCATTTAATATAAAGAGCTACACATAAATAACTTTAAACTCAGAGGACATAAAAAGTGCAGCCTTTGAGATTCCAAATAATGCGTCTGAAGACAGGCTTGGGAACAACATGCGATCTCCTTATAAATTTGTTGTAAATATAAAGTAAAATTTATTAAGAAGCAGTTTTGACTGAGCTGTAGAACTGCATAGCAGCAGCTGTGAGGACAAAAGCAGCAAGGATACGAAGCGTAGAAATGTCCAGTGAACTCTCAACCAGTTACTGTGGCATGAAGGCTATCATGGGCTGCCCATCGTCAGGGAGAGTGTGTAAAGGCTTCTAAAATGAACAATATCTATGAAGTTATGTTTTGCTGACCACAGTGTCCTCAGTATGATAAAGATGGAAAAAGTGCCCAAGTAAGCATGGAGCTAGGAATTGCATGCCTCAGTTTGGGGTGTGGAGCAACAGCTCTGTATTAGTGCTGAGGCTATTCACTCAGAGCTAAACTGCCTATTCTGAAGAAGAAAAGAGACTTTGTAGGAGATGTAGAAACCATGAATTAAGAGGAGAAAGTGTAGGAATCGTCTCAATTTACAAAAAAAAGAAAGAAAAAGGAGATAAGTATGGAGTGTAGGTCTTTCATATTAAAAGGTTTCTGTTTAAAAATATAGTAATCATTAATTTTCTGTGTGTTGTGGGGAGAGCTCAAGAAGCGATTGGTTCTGTTTGAAGCAAAGATGGTTTTCTGTGGATGTCCAAAACCCTTTTTCTAAGTCATAGAGTGAAAATAATTTTAATGGAATTTCCTTTATAGGAGAGAATTCATATATACTTATCTATTGATCTAAAGCAGCCTTGTAGATATGCAAATCTATTTCTATAGAAGTTAAATGGAAATGTATTTGCATAGAAAGCTTGAGACTACATAATGTCTTCCAGCTCCAAATTTCTCTGACCCTCTGGTGATTTCTTTTCTTGCTTTTGCCAAGAGAGCTACTTGAAATGTGCATTAGTAGTTACTTCTTGTGGTAGGTCCTTGAGAAAATGCACTGAAATTCATTTTAAGCTGCAGGCACTACAATCTGTAGTAAGTCTGTTGTGATTTTTTTTGCCTTGGAGATTGAAGTAGTACACAGGGCTGTGCATAGAAATGGAAGAGAAGCCTCAGGCTACACCTTACTGCTCTCCTGGACTGCTACATGCTCTCTTGAGGTGATGGGAAGAAAGCTGCTTATGTAAACTGTGTTTACAGGTTTAAAGGCTGGGCTTCGTGATCAAAATGTAACACATTACTGTGTTTTAAAACATGTTCATGTACTTGGGGAAAATAGTGGAAGGAGGATTCCTGGTCTAGTGGGAGGTGTCCCTGCCTGTGACAGAGCAGATGGAACTAAATGGTCTTTAAGGTCCTTTCCAACCCTTTCCAAACCATTCTGTGATTAATTAAGTTTAGTTTAAATAAGCAGCTTCTCATGCAGTTCTTTGATATCCCATTCTTTCTTCCAAGTAAGTCTCACTTATAGAGGAGCTTGCTGAAAAACAGGGTGGGGGGAGGGGGCTGATCTGGTTTTCAGCCCATAAATTTAAATTTGCATTAAAATCTGACAATATTCACTTCATCAGGACTTCCCAGGATGTGGCTCAATGACTCATGGCAGGAGTTGTGTGTAGTGCTCTAGTCCTTGCAAACAGTCACAAGCAAATCTTCCCTATGCTTGTTTCAGGGCTAATCATTCCAAACAATGATGCTTTTGTTGCTCCTTTGGAGTTTTACGGGACTGACAGTTTATAAATAATGCTTTTGGGCTTGTTCTTACCCCTCCATTATGTAGATTAGAGAGAAGCAATAGAAATTTTTTTTATTACTACAACAAATGATCTTTGCTCATCACTAAAAGGCTCCATTTCAACATAGTGTGGGGAAAGTGTTTGTATTGGGGGTTTCTCTGCAGTTGTATATGGAATCAAAGGCAAATTGGAAATATGTGGCATGCAGAGGGCTCAAGAATAAGAAGTGGCCTGTGCTCATTTAGGTCAAGAGGCCCGTTCTCTCGGAGCCTCAGGTTCCAAGCAAAAATGTTTTCCAGTGTTCTCTTCTTTAGTACTATTCTAGGTATGGGACAGGGTTTCCTTTTACCAAGAATGACAAGAAACACGTTGTATTAGGGAATGCTTAAAATAACAAGCAATCAGGCAGTAGAGACACTGATAATTTTTTTCCAATAATCTGCCTTCAATACTCCAGGATTTATTCAGAGAAAAAGGAAGTTAATATTTCGTGAGGCAACATAACCTATTGAACAAAACTTCAGCATTTAAAATGTTACACTTCTAAAGCTCTTTGAATTATTATGAGTAAGGTTTCTAGAAATGACATGCTGCTGTGCATCAGAACCTCTTCTAACATGATGTCAAATGCAATCATTAAAGTTTGAAAATAAGTGAAAAGAGTAATTGAGTTCAGCAGCAGTATAGATAGGCCTTGTGGCTTATCCTGGAACTTTGTGACATCTTTGAAATCTAAACTGCTGTTCGTGTCTTCTGTGTGTTGAATGTGGCTTCAGGAGGGTAATAGTATGTGTGGTGCCAGTATCTCCATAGTAAGGAAGATAAACGCAGGGTGAAAAAGGAGCTTTAACACACCACCAGAGTGGTCGTTTACAGTTACTGTCTGTATTTTTCTGTATGTGTGGGAGAGGGAGAGTAAAAATTTAACTTCCCAAATGAAAAGGAAGATGAAAGGCAGGGATAAAGTTTCACTGATTGAAAACAAGAGGGAGGGAGCCCGCTGTGCTGGAAAACTAAGGGAAACCTCTCAAGAGTGAAAACACTGGGAAGCAATTGAGGCCTTGTTACCAGTGTTAATGCTTAAGAGTGTCAGTGCTCTGTCTTGATTTTCTCTGATACCTGATCCAAGGGCAAGTTCCCTTTTTGGCATCTTTATGTCGCCCCCATCCCCAGACCTTGAGGCCCTAAAGGTGAAATGTGACTGATACATGCTGTGGAGATCCTTCCTTGTGTGGGATTTATTCCTGCAGAGTTTGGAAACCTATGAAGGCAGCAGGGCAGTGTTTGGGCTGACCAGGTCCATTTTCAGCTCTTGTGTGCTGCAGAGCTTCTTTGCTGCCCTGGCAGGGGTTTCTGAGCCTACTTGGCTTGTAGGAGAAGTCTGCAGTGTCAGTAATCTTCTAATGTAGTAATTGTTTTTCTACAGGCTGTTGTAAACTTTATGTTAAAGTTCTAGTGAAAATTTTAGTTGGGAATTGTATAGGAGACTTGGTGAAATTTGAGGTGCTCCGGGCACCTCACTTCTGAAACCTCCAACTTGAATATAAAATATATTTTCCAAGCAATATGCAATTGACTTTGCATACAAATATTTGCCTTTGCAAATATCTTTAAACTTTAATTAACGGGAAGGTATTTTTTGGCTTTACTGCTGTGGTTCAGTTAAGGCCAGCCTGCTACCAACATGGAAGAAGATACATTTACATATTGCGTGTTTGCATGTGTGCTTTGACTTTCAGTGTGTGCAATATCATTTATTGAGACAATTAGCTTGTGGCTTGTTTTTTTGGGAAGGCTCATGTTGAATATTAAGAAAAGAATTTTGGAAAACTTACTCTAGCTAAAAAATTTAATCGGTCACATATTTTGATGCTCATGCTTGTAGTTCAGTTTTTCCCAATGCACAGGACAGAAAAAACCTTGAAAACACTCTATCTTGATTTCTGAAAGTTTTCTTGAAATGTTCTGTTTCTAAGCCATGCTATTCAGGATTTGAATTCAGACAAGGAACATAGCTAGTATTCTGGAAACTTTTACATTGATTTTAACTTAGCAACATGACTAAATCAGGTAACTTTCTTCAAGGAATTTATTATTATTTGCTTAGGAAAAAAAAAACAAAACAAAACCTTATTGAATTTCAGTGTGCATTTCAAAATCCGGTAATAAAATAAGTAATATGGCTGAAAAATACACATTAGAATTAGATTTGACACCCTTATTTGCTATATGTTTATCTTTATCTTATGATGCATTATTCACTGGTATTATACAGACTACTCTATTAAGTCTTAATCAAATGCGTTTTATCTTAAGTGTCAATTCAATATTTTGCTATTGTATTTCTGTTTTAAAATACTGAGCTTTTTGTAAGGGAATGATAAATGTATGGCAGTTTGGTCAGGAAGGGACAGTTTTATATTGGCATTTTATAAAATTATCTATAAATTGCAATTCTACATTCTGCTCTAAAATGCCTGTGGATTCAGTCTGTCCTATTTGCTTATATGAAATTGAAAAATTGAGGAAGCAAAGTGGCTGATGCATGTTTATCACATTTGGATCTGTTGGAAAAAGTGTTTAGATGTGAATGTAGATTAAGCCTTTCTGATCAGTGCAGATTGTTTGCCCTAGAACTATTTGGAGTTATGTGTATGTGGCATTTAGGGTGTGTGTCCAGTGTGTGATTTTGTATGTAAAATTACGGACCAGGTAATTGTGTATGTTGCTGTACCCAGTTGTGTAATTGCGTAGGTAAGGATTACATGGTTTCATACATTCATACAGTCTGCTTTTTGGACTCTTAGGTATTTGGATTTGCATAGACTGTACTCAAAAAATCATTTCTTCTGCCTTGAATTGACTGGATAATGTAAAACACCAATTAGTAGCTGTTTTAAATTAGAATGTTGGCCCTCTTTCCTGCTTAGTAGCACAGCCCAGTTGTGCTCTAAGAACAGAGCTGTGCTCGAAGAATGACTCACCCCACAGAGGGCTGTAAGAAGGCTGGAGTTCTGCAGGCAGGTTAAAGATGATAATTCTGAATTTTCAGCGTCTCAGCAGAAGACTTGCATTATCTTTACAAAATACAAATAGGTTAAATGGTTGCTTAACAGTCTCCCATCTGGGAAGCAAGAATTAAGTGGTTTCCATGTCACTAATCAATTTTTTTTTGTAATTCCCATAAATTTACATTTCTCTGCAGCAACAAGGACTCGTCTAACTACAAAGCATGCTTAGAAGGAACTGCTATTTTTCATTAAGAGGCACTAAAAGACAGAGCAACCCATTTACTCAGGCTAATACAAAACCTTCATTTTTCTCTATAAATTCTGCTGTAAGCAACACTAATGCTGATGGGATTTAAGCCACGTGTATGGCCTCGGAGGCTGCAACAAACTCTTTCACAAACAGAATAGATGATGTTCACTGCTGATACTTTTTTTTCACCCCTCCAGGCTGACTGAGCTGTGTTAGGGGTACACATCATGACAAACAAAACAGTATTTATAGTAGCATTAAGAAGTTTATAAGCTCAGAAGCAGTGCAGCAGTTTGCACTGTTGCAAGTTGTGGCTCTTTTGTCTCAATTTTATAACCCTGAACATGTGGCAACTAGAAAAAATGATGAAATCCCGTCTTGAAGAAGGATTGGGAAGTGTCTATGTTTAATTTCTTATGTCATTTTTTAATAGAGCCAAAGTTAAGGTAGAGGATAACTGACCTGCCAAGGGCCTGATGCAGTTATGGCTGAGAACTGTGAAATACAATCATGACTCTCAGTGCTTCTTTGGGGTCTCCATCAGGCAGCGCTTTGCTGCTGATGGTCTGTGTATTTAATGACCAAAATAATGAAAAGCTTATATAAAAGCACTGCTGTGCCAATCAGATTTAGTCCTGCCGTTCTCAAATACTGAAATCTGCTTAAATGAAGTGATGCCTGTGTGTAGAAGCAGCTTTGAACTTCAATTCAATATGTGACCAGCCTTCTCTTGCATGGATGGTATCGGATGCTGTTTTTCCAAATGTGCTTGAGTGAATGAAATTAGGCCCATATAAAAGAAACACAAGAACCTTGCTTTGAGCTATGAATAGCAGATGGAATAGTGCTGGAGTCGACATACTTGACTTTTTCAGCCTTACCCACAATATTCACTTGGATGACTTCATAATGTAAATTTAACAGGTCTGTAGGGTTTTTAAGACAATATAAACTGAAGAATGGATAGCTGTAGCTCAAGAGCAGTTAGGAAATACTTCTGTGCTGAGAGCATTGGAAGTCTGCTGAAGTTTAGTTTCAGAATTTTAAGGGGTAGAATGGAAGTAGATGTCAGAAAATGTGAATATTTACTATGAATTTTATAGTGGTTTTTTGGGTTTGAGTTTGGTTTTTTTTTTTTTTTTTTTAATTTAAAAATACTAAAATGCATTCTGAAATTTATTCTCATTCAGGTTGTAATGCCTACATCTTCTTTTTTGGGAAAATGACCTATGGTTCATTAGGAGGCTTTCCTAAATTCTTGCTTAAGCTGCTTGGGCTTAGAAGGGGTTTTTTTGCTTAGCTGGCAGTGCTGTGGTCTGAGTTGTGTGGACATTCCATGAGTCGTCCTTTCTGAAAACAAGACAAAATCTTAATTGAATACTGTGATGCTGAATTTGCGTCCTGGGATATGTTGATATCAATTCTGACTTCTTAAAGATTTTGTTATTGTACTCAAGCTATGCAGAAGCTTCTCAGGCCTTCATAAAACATATATATATAGTCATGATACCTAAACAATCCATTCATAAAACTGCTGGTTTTGGTGAGTATTGTGTTCATACTTGATCCTTCTGGGAAAAGTGTTTTCTTTGAAAACACAAAGTCATTAAAGGGAATGAGGAGAGAGGTGAACATAACAGCCATAGAGTATATGGAAAAATTGGTATGGCTTTTTTTAGTTACTTATATTGCTTTTTTTCCCCCGGCAGTCATTGGATCCCTTTGTATTAAGAAGCTTGACAGATGTGATGATGTTTTCCTTGCTTTACCTACTTTGTTTTTATGGCTTCCAAAAATTCAGTCTCACTGCACTTTATAAGCTGGCACCACAACACATGTTTAAGTCTCGTAAGAGAAGAACATACAAGAGCTACCACAACCTTTTGTCTTCTGGCACATTTCTACTACCTAATGGACTTCAGCCTACTCCTTGCTTTTAGTATTTTGCCAGTGGGATTTACAGAGGATTTTCTTTAGGCTTTCTTCCTTGATTTGTAGAAAAAAAATGTTTTCAAATCTAACTATTTTTGGATTCAAAGGTGCCTCTGGCATTGCCAAAATATTTTTTTTTCTTTTCTATATTGAGATAAAAAGTAGTATAAAGCTAGGGAAGTGATTAACTGAAAATTTGTTCATGTTTTGTGTTTCTGATTTGGGTTCAGACAACAGATTTTGTAGCTTGAATAAGAGAAAACAGTTTGTAGTTCCATGCGTATGTATAGATATTAAACCTATTGGATTGTTTTAAAAACAAAACAAAATGTTTTATTTCGGGTTTCTCTGTTCTTTATTCTGGATTTATTTTAAAGAAGTGAGAATGGCGCTTGGCTTGTCTTGCAGACAAATTAATAGTTCTGTTTTGAAAAAAGTATACAAGTCCCACAGGTAAATATTAAGCATCAGAGATATGCCGCAGTTCACTGGAGGCTGGGAAGAGAGAGAGCTTATCATCATTCTGTGTGGCTCTGCCACCCTCTGAAGTAGGAGTAATTTCTAGGAATTGCACCCATTCTTTCAGTATTTTCTGTACCTTTATCTTCCCTTCCTGACCACCAACTATTTTCCCACTCTACACAATTAATCTGTGGGACCTGCTCGTGCAGCTCTGTACCCAGTTGTGGGAATTGTTCGTGGACCCCGTATTTCAGGTCCCCATAGATATGTGTGTTTCTGAACCCCATACTTTATGTTCTCAGAATTATTGATTATCAGTATAAACACAAGTGTAAAGAACTATAAATATGAAAACTATGACTTTTAAAATAAAACCTATAGGAGAACCCATGACGCATGTCCTTTTTGGGAAGGAGAATGACCTTTCAGGGTAAAAAGTCCTGATCTTACTTTCAAGAATGTCCTGGGCTTAGGATTTATTTCAGGTCTTCAAAACATGAACCCTTAGATCCTGGAAACATGATCTTTTATAAAATTATGATAGGATCACTCTTTTAAAATGTGTTTTAAAAGGTATGTAAAAGTCTAGGAGTAATTTGCAAGAGAAGAACATTTTCCCTCTGGGATGTTTTAATTATTTTGGAGACTTACTTTGTTGTATATTCCCCATGGAGTCCTTGAAATATTAGTTTGCTTTTTTGAGGTTTCTCTGATGAGCAGGGGCAAATTTGGATATTTGATCCTCCAGCTAGAGCTTTTGTTGATATGACAAATAGATCAATTTGTGTTTCTAATCATGCTGATAATGTCGTATTCAGATCCTTGATGACAAACAAACAGATGCATACATTGTGGAAGAAAATAAGAAGTCTTTTCCAAAAAAGCAGGATGTTTATCTGAAATTTTTTCAGTCATTATACTTTGAAATGTACCATTTATCTTGGCATTCAGTTTCATTCTGTAGTCTTGAAGGCCCCTCTCTCATTTATTACTGTTAGCATACCAGAACAAATGTCTTTCAGATGTGAAAAATCAATCATCTCAAAAACGTTGCCAGTAGTTATTTGGGTGGATTAATGCAAGGTGTTGGGAGAGGAAGGTTGAAATGAAATGTCATAATTGAGCAGCACAAGTCACCAGAGAAATAATAGTCAATTGATCAAGGTTCCAGTCTGAGAAGCCTTTTAATAAATAAAACAGGGGAAAAAAGCGCCACCTAAAAAATAACGTAAAACTCTCTACCAAAAAAAAGCAACATAAGAAGGAACCGGGACAGTGATATACAATACATTCAGTGCTGGAATGGGCACACACTGTGTGATTTAAGTTCTTTGAATACAGCATGAAGTTCTTTTCAGATTTTTATTCGTTGGTCCTGAATCTGTTTTCAGAGCTACTTCATAGTTGTCTGGAAAATAGAAAATGGAGGCCCTTCATGGACTTACTCTGTAATCTCTAATGCTTGAGTGTCAAGTCCAAAGTCTTTCTCATCAAGTCCATGTAGCTTTGCACCTGCAAAGGAGAAGATGAATAATGATGGTCTTGTCAAATCGGTTGCAGAGAAATAATCTATTTTTCTTCTACTAACAGCTTAAATCAGTTGTCTACAAATGGTGAGTGTTTTAGCTGATTTGAGGTAGGATAAATCCCATAGCTGAGAGGATGTTGTCCAGAAAACAAACAAATTGTAACAAATCTCTTTTCCCCTGTAATGTGTGAAGAATAACTCTTATGAATAAAAGATCACCCACATTTACACTGTTCTCGGAAAACACATTGCTGACTCCTGCCACATTCCCACTGTTGTCTTCAGTGACTGAAGCTTCCATGAGAGGGAGGAGGAGGGTCATTAATGTATTATTAAGATAATAATGTATTATTAATAAAGACTATTTTGAAAGCAGAGGAATCCCTCAGTATCCTGATGTTCTTAATTGAGTATGTAGATGACTTTTGCATCTCCCTTTGCAGCATACAAGTAAACGTGATGAAATGAGAAGTGCGTTATGTAACTGTGCTAGGGTTTCTGGTTTTCAGTTAAAGAATGTCTCCATTTTCTTGTATGGATGGACCAAACACTGAAGGAGATTTTGGGAGAAGAAATACTTGTGAAAGCTAAATGGTTTCACTTGGGGGAAGAGGGAAGGTGATTATCTTCCAGTAATGTTTGCAATCATTTAGATTTTAGAGCAAGAAAAACATGATGGGCTTGTAATACATAAGGCTTCATTGTAGTATATCCATTGCAGTAAAACACAGACTCATGAGAAGAATATTTTGGGGTTTGTTTGGGATTTTTTTTTTTAATAATTTATGCTAGTCCATGACACAGGTTATCTTAATTTGCATTGTAATTTATATTGTAATGAGCCATTTATTTTCCAGAAAACATCAGTGAGGGTGAAGTGCCTGTGTGCAAACTACCCACAGGTCATATTCTCTGAAATCACAGTGCTTTTGTGGAAATTGGGAAGCTAATTATTAAATGCCAGTTGTCATTGCTGCAAACTTGTAAGACTGCAAGAGAAACAAAATTTTAATATAAAACACAAAGCAGAATATGACAGATGTTTCAGAGTTAACCCTGAGTTGAAAGGGAGTAGGGGGGAATAAAGGCTCCGTTTGATAGTATTTTGACATAGATTTCAACTCATGGAATTGCATTATGCACTGTGATGATTTTTAGTGCAGATGCAAAAGAGGGTATTGAGAAGAAGCAAAGGAGAGATACAAGGTAGGGGAAAATAAAATGTTGATTTGTGAACTCCTTGTATACCTTTTCTCAACACAGGTTTGGCAGGTCTCTAAAGAACTATTCTGGGGGGCGAAGTTTAGGTCAAAATTCAATGTTTGCCCAGGCTGATTAGACGGTGGTTTGTTAGTGATAATGCTGCCAATATTCTGCTTCTAATATTCAGAATATTAGCTTGAGCAGGGAGAAACGATTGAGTTTAGCATATATATATATTTTTTTTTAAGGTTGGAAATATAACTGGAACTGCTACTTCCTTGTTTTCCAAGGCATATTCCAGGCAGTAACCCTTGGTCCCATTGTGTTAAATGGCAAAATTAATATGGAGTCTGAAGTCAGAATTTTTTTTTCTTGTATCTCTCTACAGCCATAGAAAACCGGTCTGTTGAATACAGTGTATCTTAAAACCAAACCCTTATATAACATGTTACTTGCAAGCTTTCCTTAGTTATATATGATTAAATTAACTGAGACATATATACAAGTTTGCTAAATGGTGATTTTCTCCTTCCGTGCCCTCAGATCACTTGAATGTGGATTGGTTCTTTTAACTGGGCTATCCCTGCTCTGACTTCAAGATCTGCATTCATTTGGGAGCGTCCTCCAAAAGGGAGCACCAAGTGATCTGTGGTTAAGTTCTATGTATTAATTTGGATTCAGCATAGCCCTGCCAGGAGACCTAAACACAGCAGGTCTATGCACCCCTACATCACACTTGAAAGTACTTCCTCCAAGGTGAACTGTAGCTTCTCTTTATGAAAAGCATTTAGAAATTAGTAAAGATGAAACAACAAGATTCAAACCCGCTAAGAAATTGAATAGTTTTGTTTAGATGCTAGGTAATTAATCATGGATCATTAAAATTAATTAGAACTGTGAGCTTATTTTGAAGCTGTAAGAATTCAAAGCAGATGGGATTTTGAAGGAAAGGATCATCACCCCTTCTGTATCTTTCAAGAGTTTTAAAAATAATTTAGTGATTTTAATGACACTCAGGCCAGTAGGTTCCTTCAGCTGGTGTGCTAATGGTGTAGTGGTGCCTTTCCCTTCCATATAGCATCCCTTTAGGTGCTTCACTGAGTTTTCTAGCTCACAGTTGAAGAACAAAGCTTTTGAAAATATTAATCTTCCGATTAATAAACATGGTATTTTTAAAAGTTTTTCAGGAGTCTCCAATTAGGGAATGCTCACTGTTATGGAAGAAACTGTAGCATGTGGACTGGAGCAATGATTTAAGCAGTATAATTAGTGACTAAATATTAAGATGCATTGCTTTGTGTCTTGGTTGGATTTGGTGCAAACCTGTGCTTTCAGTTTGCCATTGCCAAGCCTGGCTCAAGAAGCTGAAGTTGTAAGGCTGGATGAAGGCCAATATGCAGAATGCACAGGTGCTTAGTAAGTGAAGAAGAGCAATAAAGAACATCCTTTGGAATACCCACTTAATTATTTTATATTTTAGCATTCAAATTGCTCCCACATCCAAATGGCCATTTCTAACTTTCGGCCATTACTTTGTCCTGGTAAGTAGTTTGGCAAAGGGCACCAAGATTTTGTTCTTTGTATAGTAGTAGAGTATCTGCTATTAGTCTTGGAGGTAACATGGGTGTCTGTGGGATAGTGAAGGTCCAGACCAAGGACATCTGGTCATCCCACAGTCAGGCAGTGACTGAGAAGCAGTGTGATCATACTGGAGTATCTTCAGTAGACTGGATGTCTGAGGGAGCCTTTGGTTTGAACTTGAGCCCAATTTAGAAATAGTCCCCTAATTGTTCCATTTACTGGTGTTTTAGTTTATTTGCAGAACATCCTACATTCTTAAACTGTCATGCTTTTGAATTTGAAAAACTGAGTCAAAAGAAATAAAGATCTCTTTTTATTCAACATAGGCCTCACCAGTACTGTCTGTGGCCTTTCTAAGCAAATAGACAGTGGCCAGGTGTTTTCTAGGTGAGCCAAACTCCTTGCCAGGTGTTTGAAGCTCATGTTATATTTTCCATGTCCTGCTTAGTCTTAGCTCAGTGACTGCAAAGGAAGCCTTTGCTGTAGGCTGATGAAGATGTGAGCTGTCACTTCATAGATTCCCACTCACTTCTCAGAGGACCAGAGATCATAAAGTACTTTAAAGGTAAATCAATGGCTTCTATAATCTATTAATTGACACCATATAAGTTTAAAGGGAACATTCAGTGAGCCAGTTAGCCAAGTGTCAGTGCAGAGCCCTGGGAAGAGCAGAGCTTTGAAATAGAGCAGCTTTTACAACTGAAGCTGCAGGTTGGGGCTAACCCAGTCTATTTCTTTTTCAGTGTGCTTGTTCCTTACATATACATTATCTTCCTTGGGGGAGAACCCCCCTTTTCCCTCCCCTCAATTCTTCTGTGTTAAATAAGGTATGCAGTTAGAACTCCTTTAGTATGTTTGGAAATAAGTCTGCCAAACCAAAGAGCTATTTCAATATAGCTTTTTCTAAAAGGAGAATTAAGAGACTTCTCTCCAACAGCAGTATTTTTGACTTACTTATAGCCTCAGCTATCAGCTCAAACTGGGGAAGTTTACAGGAACTTGTCCCTATTAGGGTTGATATTTACCAGTTCTGAAATGTTTTTAAGATTGGGGAAAAGGGGTTTGAATTACACGTTTCCGTGTACATCTTTTGGGTATACACTGAACCTGTCCCTTATTTCCTTATTGTTTTATGGGGCTAGTGTAAACATGAAAAGATGTCGGTTATGACACCCCAATTTCTGTTTCCTTGGGAGGTGTTGAAATCTGTAATATGGTTGGATTTCATGAACTGGCAAGTGTCAGGGCATGGCTTGTCCCCCAGTCCTTGATTTCCTTGTAAGAAATGTGTATCACCAGGCATAAACCTGATCAGTATTTTCCTTAATGTCCTGGGTGATGGAATGGAGTGTGTACCCACTTGGAAAGAGAACAACAATTAAAAAAAAATCCAATGGAGAATGATTGGAGATATAGAAAATGTGACTCCATGAGGTATGAACAGGGGGAGGAGAGATTTAGCTTGAGGAAAAGAATAAAGGAGATGTAAGGGGTTTCTTTATTTGTCGTTTTACAGTTGAAAAAAATGGAAAAATTTGATTTGCCTTTGTGAATTGTAAGAGGAGCAGCAACAGGATAAAAGAAAGTCAAAGCCTAGAAAAAGCTGTCTGTTTATTAAAATAGCAACGGAATAAAGCAACATGGGAAGGTGATGGAGGACTCATCTTTGCAAATCTTTTAGGACAGTTGGAAAAAACACCTTATTTAGTTGATTTTATTTTAAAGCTGGTAAATAACTTCTGAAATGCCTGACAGCCCTGCTCTCCGATGGGGAACTATGTCCCTATTTTGTGTAAAAGGGGTTGCTGCACTGGCAGATGCTTGGGAGTGGAAGAGAATGACTGGGTTTAGACTTGGTGGGGTTTTATGTATTTAGTCGCTTTGCAGGTTAGAATCATAGAATCGTTCAGGTTGAAAAAGACTTCTAAGATCATTGAGTCCAACCATTTAACATAGAAGAAATGCAAGTGCTTACATATCTTGTAAGTGTTGACAGCTTTTTCCATAACTAAAGGAGGTCTTTTGCAGCTTCGTAGGAAGCCCTTTTGCTGCAGGGAATTTTGTAGCAGGGGAGCTACAAAATTGTCACATGAAAATGCAGATTAGGTTATGAAAAACTGGCTTTTGAAATATTTCTTCGTTAACACCAAGAGTGTGTAGTATGATGCAAGACTTGTCAGGAAGCTGACAGAGAATAAAGTTGATAGCCTTGCCCAGAGGTGAGGTCCTGATGGGCTCCCTGTGGTCAGTCAGATAGCTTGAAATAGCTTGAAATAGATTGTAGGATTTTTTTATTTCATTGAAGAATGTGAGATGAAGTTCATTACAAATACAGCAAGTAAGAAGGTCAGACACCTCGCTGCTTCGCTGAAGAGTCTGATTAATCAATTGTTGATCTATAGTGAGAGAAACAATGTAATTAGAAAAATGGATTAACTGTAAGTGAGCTTAAATCACACAGTTTAAAAAATTGCCTAGAAGAAAATCCTTTCTCACAAATTAAAATAATAATAAATTTGAGCTTGCAAGCATGTTGCTTTTCCTTTAAAGATGAAGCCTTGTCTATGTTACCAAAAGGGGTGGTGGGGAAGGAAAAAGGTGTATCTGTTAGCTAGGTAAGTGCGCTGATAACCATGTGTGCCGGTTTGGCCAAATTTGGAGGAAATATCCTCTGTAAGAAAGGCAGGTTACAACCACCCCTCCTCCACCAGGTTCGGGGAAAAAAGAAATTTTCCTCGAAGGAAAGTGAAAGAGATAAAACTATTTATTTAACCAACACACAGGAAAAAGATAATAATGCTAAATAATGAAATCTCTCGCTATGGAGAGAAACCTGGGAAGATGTCAGAGTCCTTCTGTAGGTGTGGTCTCTCTCCTCCTCAGAGCTGGGTCGGCGAGGCCGTGGGCCCACCTCCGGGCCTAGGAGAAAAATTCTCTCGATGTGTTCTGATGTTGTTGAAACAATCCAGAAGGAGAAGAAAAAGGGGAAAAACCAAAGTCCCAGGAAACAAAGGTCAGCTCTCCGTCTCCCTCCTGAGAAGAGGAGCCAAAAGCTGGCTGAAAAAAACAAGCAAGTAGCTTCCTCTGCTCTCGCCGCTGCAAAAACCAAAGAATCTGTGTCCGTGTCCTTGAACAATTGTTTTGAAAAGTTTGCTCGGTTTTTTTTGTTTCCTCTCCCCCCTCTCAGGCTCAGTTGAAAGGTACAGAAAGGCACAGAGTTAATTTCTGGACATAGAGCGGTGATAGGGGATATACATCATAAAGTCACCCCAAGACACCATGTCACCATTCCAGACTTGTGCAGTATGGATTTTCCTGTGCTGGGAAGGGTAAGTGCTGCCCGGAGAGGGTATAAGCTGTGCTAGTGTAATGCAACCATATCTGTTATCCTGGAGACAAAGACAAACGCACTTCTGGGGGTGGAAAACTTAAAAAAAAAAATCCAGCAACAAGGTATCTTCTAGACCAAACCAAACAATCATCAGCAATTAAAAATGCAGTTCTACCTCCTATCCAGAATGGGATTTGTGTGCCTGTAAGTGCTGTGTATTTTGGGAGCAGGAACAGTGCTGCACTGTGGAGGCTGAGGAACAGCTGATCTCTGTTTCCTAGGGCCCAGGCAATGTTCAGTTTGAGGTTACACCTTGTGACTCCAAGTTGGTGTAAATGTGGAAGGGAATGTAGTATGAACAGTGAGTGAATACAGCTTACAAAAGGGTCTTTTCTTACCGTTTTTTTACCTCACTATATAAACCACTGCATTTCCCTTTCCAACAGGGAAAAGCAGTGCCTCGCTCCTCTGCCTTCTCATTTCTTTATTTGCCATGTTTAGCTTGAAGCTTGCTGGGTTGAAGAAGACAAATGGGTGTCTCTTAGTGAAAGAGAGCAAAGCTTTCACTTATTTGCCTCTTCTGAACAGATGTGGATGTAAATGCTGTCCTACCTGACTGGGAAACAACATTGTGTTTCCCTCTTCTGCAGCCCTGAGGAGATGTGGTGTGTTCTGTTCTGTGGCCCCTCCCAAGGCAGACATCCATTGTGCAGCTGTCAGGCCAGCTGTGGCAGATTTAAAGAGTCACCACTGCAGCAGTTCAAGCAGGCAGCAGGAACTGAAGCACTAGTTTTGCTCAAAGAAAGACCCGAAGGAATAGCTTGTGAGCCATTGAAGCTAAAAGCTGTAGGAGGCTCAATTGGTGCTCCCTCCATCTCAGGACTTGACTTGTATTTGGTAGTGCTCAGTATTTTTGGAAGCTTAGCTTAACTTTGTTTCTGTTGTCAATAAATGTTTAATGTTACCCATTTTGCATTTGATGTGCATGATCTCCTCTCGAGCCTAACCTACTTACTCAGCCAGTGACAATGCCCAAACCTTTCTGTGTGTTGCTTTCTCAGTTATCATCACAGAAGCATCTGTGGGCTGGAAAGCCTTTCTGGTTACTAATGTGTGATTGAGCTCTCTTTGTACCTTGCAGAATTGTTTTTGGTTCTTGTTTCTGCTGGTCATTTGTTCCCAACTATCTTCCAGCAGGAGCCTTGTATTGTGTGCTGATGGTGGGACATCTTCCTCACAGCCTGTTTCCTCGTATGCGTTGTTTATCTCACCATTTTCCCAGACCCTTTTGCCGTTTTCTTTCTTTGCTTTGCAGCGACCTTCTCATCTTCCCCCTGTTGCCCTTTTCCATTGTTCCTTTCTCTTTTGGGGATTTTTTTCCCCATTTTGTTTCCTCTCCCTTGGCTATTCCCTACTCCCCCTCATGCCTTTGTGATTGTTTGCCAAATGCAGGACATCCAGTGGGGTTGGCCAACATGTGTTTTTGCAGCTGCTCTGTGAGTCCAGAAGGGACATTCTGGATATAGAAGCTGCTGTTTGCTCGTCACTCTGTATGCATGAGTTACAACCTTGAGCAATAGATCTGCTCTGAGAACCAAGGGAGAACGGGAAGGGGATTTTGAAGGTGCCGGCTCTTTATCCATAGTTTAGGGATTATGCCCACTGTGGGTGGGTTAGATATACAACTTTGCAGCTCTACAACTTTCATGTCCCCTGTATCTAGCAGTGCAAATTCCAATAGGATTTCAAGCAGTGAACGCACTTTTGTACTGAAGTTTAAATCTATTATTGGTTAGATTAAGCCAAATTCTGTAGAAAGCATGCAAAGAGCTTGAAAGGTCACAGACTGGGAGGTGGTCAGAAGAACAGACCATGCCTGCAGCTATTGCAGGTGCCAGGGAAAGATGGTTGTATGGGCTGAGGCAGGGCAGGGAGTGAGGCTGGGCACTGGGATTTTTTGGGTGGTGGATTAAGGATGAGCTGAGGTTTTACTTGTTAGTGTTTTTCATATGGTTCACTGCTCTGGCATGTCTGAGCTAAGGGAAGTATTGAGTGTTGTTAAGGTGACTGATTTCTGAGAACGTCTAATACCAAGGGAAGCCATGCAGCATGATCTGGTACGTTGGGTGGGGTGGTGGGAAGTGAAAATCATGGAATGGCTTGGAGACTGAAGCCAACAGATGCTAAATGACTTTCTGTTACACCTATGAGCTCGCGTTAAATTCAAAGAGTTGTAAATCCTCAAATGCAGTGGCTTGGATTGCTCTTAAGTTGGATGGGTTTTCGTACTAGTCTGTTCTTCAGCTGAACAGTCCTTAGTTTGCAGGGACTTGGTAGGAAATGTTGGTTGCTACTTGGGAAGAAGCTGTTGGTAGTTTCTGGCTGTTGGTGGATCTCAGTCTCTGGAGGTAGAGCCAGGCCTGGGCAATGCCTAAAAAGGGAATAGCAGCTGGTCACACCTGGCTGCCAGAGGGCACTCAGGGTCACAGTATCCATACACAGCTTCCCCAGAAAGGAGCTTAGCAGGGAGGGTTTCAGGTTCAGCTTCGCTTTACCCTTATTCTGCCTAGCCCTATTACAAATAGTTCTCCTATTTTAATTCCAAATTAAGATACACAATTAATTTCACAATTACCTACTATCAGGAACATGACATGTAATTTCTTTCTAACTCAAATACTGTGTGGACAGAAAATCCAGTGTCCTGTTTGGTGTAAGGGGTTTTGGTGGGGTTTTTTTATTTGTAACAAGAATAGAAGATGTATAAAATATATTGAGAGATATGAAGTTGCTTAAACCTTTGAGATACATTTTTCTGTGAAATGATGTTTGTCATTATTGTTTTCTTTAGCTGCAGACATTATTTGAAATGAAATCTGGCTGTAAGTTCTCTGGAGCTGTAGATGTTTAATTTCTATTTTCATGGCATCCCACTAAAATCAAAATGCAGTGTGATCTGTGATTGCTTAACTCTGCAATATGTCTTGTTCAGTCATGGTTCCTATCATATTTTTCAGCCAAGAGTCCCTTTTAAGGTGACAGGAGTAAAGTAATTTTGCATCCTTAGGTTACAGTAGTTTGAAGCTGATAGCTTCTCTTTCTTCCTTCCTTTTTCATGTTTCTATTTTATTTTGAATTTTAAGTTGGATAGGCCAGTTCTGTTGAGACAGCTTTTCCCTGCATTTTTTTGAAATAGGAAATTTTTCATTAAAAATGTGATTAATTGAACAATTTATTTATTTCATGGTTTAGAAAACTTTTTTTTCCCCTTTTAGTTAAATACATTTCCTTGTCTTATGCTGATGAGTTAAAGGGGAGCCTTAGCACCAAATTGTTCTGTGGTTGTCTTTTTTTCCCTAGTTCCGTACTCTATTCTATTTCTTGATCATTTTTGAAAGAGAGTTGCTGGGGGAAGCATGGAAATGTCATGTCTGTGCAATGTAGACCAAATCTGACATATTTCAAAAAAGGTTGAAGTTCTGACATTCTAGTGAGTTAAATTGCTCAACGTACCTGTGCAATTACTGCTGCTGCGGCGAGGAGGGAGAGGGGATTGTTGGCCACTGACCTTGCAAGTAGAAGGTGAACCCCCCCATGCTGAGTCAGGCGTGGGCTGGTGGCAGCTGATCAGTCAGTCATGTGTGCCAGTCCACCTGTAGTGCTATGGCCAGCAAATTAAATCACACTGCCTAGGAGTGACAGGGGCTTTAGATTTTTGGCCAGCAAACATCAGCTTTAATGGAAACTCATGTGAAAGAAGGAGGGCTGCCTTTGATGTGTGTGGATTGCTTTTTCACATTAATACAGTCTTAAAAAAAACAAAACCCCCAAACTTATCCATTGCAAGTCTGGTTTGGCTTTACAAAAAGAGAAAAAAAAAAAAAAATTCAGCAGGTTTTCTAGATAACTGAAGAAATATCAGTTTTTGGATATGCAGTGCTGTCTTCAGTTTTGCTCACATGCTAACATAGAAAATATGATAATGGAAGAAATCAATGCAAAACCATTTCAGTAACTAAATGGATCCCTATTAGTTTTCAGACAATTGATTTTTAGTGAGTATTTGAGTATGTTAGCTGCTGTACTGCTGGGAGGGAGGTGGTACTAGACTTATAACTGCCAGTTATTTACCAAGCATGTTTTATTATTGACTGTGCTCTACACAAGGCATGGGGGTAGAGAAAGGCAAAAAGTCTTTTTCTGGTCCAAATGATGACAACATTTTTCTGTTATGCCTTTGTTACAGACAGCTTTTCCAACACCTTGATTTTTCCCAGTGCCATTGCTTTTCGTTATTAGGTTTGGGTTTCTAGGGAAGTTTATGCTATAATCAGATTGGCTTCTTGGAAAATTCTGCTGCATCATTACAGTGGTGCAGAGAGCACCCGTATAAAGCATAAAAGTGGAAGAATGGCTTCAAATTTTATATTTGAATGTTACTGCTTTTCTGGTAGTAGCATCAGTCCTGATTAGATTTAGTGAAATAAACTCAAGGCTACTGTGCTGGGGCTGTGAAGCATAATGGAATGTATCAGGTAAATCCATTTTTCTACTGTAGGGCACAGCCACTACAGCTACTCTGCCCCTTTTAAGGCTTGTATTCATAATATATTATTAAAGAGAAAATAACACTTTGCATTCATATCTCACCTGTTAAGCCATCTGAGTTTCACCAAATGAGACTGAATTTGTAAGCCACTAAAGGTGACTAAAATGCCGGTGGCAGTAGCAGGAAAATCTTGCAGTGCAGTAAGCTAAGTCTATTGATCTTGAAATGAAAGTTCAGTGGAAAAGCTGATGGAAAAAGTAGCAGAGCACAAAAAGACAAGCTGCACAACTAATTCAAATGAACTGGCTGGCTGTGAACATTCATGTGAAAGAAATGCTAATGCAAACAGTGCAGAAGAAACCCAAAATGAAAAAAAAAAATACTGCCAGTATTGTCACTTCTCGAGCATACATAAGACATGGTTTCATATGGAAGAAGAAGTGTTAGTGGTTAGTAAAATAAACTGAAATGTTCTGTGATGCCTGTGGAGGCAAGAGTGGAATACCTAAGGTTTCTCTGCAAACTCCACTCTTGGCTATGTAATGATGGGAAGTCCAAAACTTCCACGGCATATTTAAGAGAATATTGTGAACGTGCTATTTGATCATAATGCTGTCCTGATTTGAAAGCAAACCAGTGAGACTCTGAGTCAGAAATACAATCTAATAGGAAAAGAAAATAAACTAAATGCAATAGCACAAAAGAAAACCACTGACAGGGTCAGAATACAACCTGACACCCTGTCAGTCAGGGTGACAGTAGCAGTCCAATAAAATGGTGGCTGCAGTCCTCCTGAAGTAGTGGATGTGGTTTGGTCGAAGCAGTGATCCTGTAGAAGGGTCTGCTCTTCCTTGGAACGTCCAGTGGTGGCTATGGAGCTCTTGTCCTCGGGGAGTCCCGTAGGTAAGGGCTGCCTGTGGTGCTCCATACCTCTGATTATATACAGATGGGGATGCTCAGTTCCTCCTCCTGGGCTAAGTAGAAAAAGGGATCTCACAACGGGACAGTGAGTCATGAGGTAAGGCGTTGATGGGCCCATTAACAGGAGATAGTCCGGAGGGAGTTATCGATGAGTCATGCAGCAGAGTCCTTGATTGCCCATTGAACAGAGATAGCTCCCGGAGGGAGTTATCAAGGATGAGTCATGGTAGGAGACAATGAACATTGCCCCACCTGCTTTAACAGCTTGTGAAGATGGTGATAGAATACATACCTTTGGGCACATCTTACATTGTAACCTAGGACACATGTGTATTGAAAGGGAAATGCAATCAAAGTCCATTATAGTTTATCATGGGGTACAGTAAAACAATGTCAACTCCAAAGACATTTTGAAAATAGCTGACAGCTGTAGAAAGGATGCAAATTTCTGTTCCTTGTTATGCACCCGTGAACATGTGGCTTACATGATGTAAAGAATTCAACTATGGGAAGGATGCTCTTCAAAAATACAATTGACTTTCCTGGAATGAGATGTAGGAAAATCTGACATGGCATCTCACACTTTCAGGCCAGTCTGCTGGTGAGTGAATCACATTCTTTTTCAGAGATGTAATTCTGAGTTTAGAGTCTCACCATGCAAAAGGGTGGGGTCGTTTCCCTACAAACTTAGCTGAACAATCAGGAACAATCAGAGGATGATTCTAGGAACACAGATTGAAGTTGATCAGGGAAGATGTCCATCCTGTAAGAGGTGCTACACAGGACACATTAAGAGAGCCTTCTACATTGTTATTGTCAGTGTAAAAATTCAAAAAGTGATGTATTCATTTTCTCTCAAATTGATCATACAACATAGCTAGTCTCCCGTAAGACTACTGAATTTTCTGACTTCAATATTGCAGGTAACAAATAGGGAGATAAAAAGAGATAGGGAAGATGATACCCGGAGTTATCAACAACAAAAAAACACCTTACCCAAAATAAATACACTGATGTATCTGTATGCAGTTGCCAAAAGCTAGTGTTACAGGTTATAGATTCGTAAAATTGCATAAATTCACACTACATGGAAAAAGGATGTGATATAAATCAATTCTTTTGTGAATTGTTTAGAGTCTGGATCTTGTTTTCAGGTCACATCCAGCCAGTATTGTCAGGAAAGCCTATGGTATTTGGGATTTGGATTTAGACTGTTACACAGGTTTTAAGTTGGTTTATGACTGAAGTTCTGATTTTAAGGGGCAAACTTCATTGCAGATAGGAAAGAAATAATTGTTCTGAAGTGTTTCAGTTTTCCAGTCTTCTGACCATCCTAAAAGCCCCCGATACCCCAGGCTGTTTCTTTTTAAGGGCTGATCTGCTTATGTTTTTCATAAGCACTTCTTGATCTTGTATGTATTCATAATGAGTTCTGTCTGTACTGTACATAAACTGCACAGCCACAGATAGTGGAGAAATGTGTCAGGATTTATTTTTAAAAATACTTTTCAGTTTTCATATAAACAGTCTGTGATGATCAAAATGAAAGACAAAGCATAACCCAGATGAAGGGTCAGCATCTGTGCAAACTTGTATGCTAAGCACATGTGTGGCTGGGTTGTATCCTGTGCAGGAGTATGTGTTATTTATCATGTGGTTTTACAGCACTTAAAACCCCCCCAAAACCAGCCCCCTCTGAAACGAACCCTGTACATCTCATTTTAAAATAGTATAGATATGTTTGCATAATGAACAATTCAAAGCTGACATCAGATAAAATATTGTCAGAAATCCTGAAAGAGGTATCCTAATGCCTAAGACAGAATCACACAACTAGTTCCTGGATCAAGACAACCAAATCAAGAGCAATAATGTGTCCCCTATCGTGTTATAGCTCTACAGTATACATTAACCCCTACCATTCTGTAATTCCATTTTTCTGCAGGAATTTAACAGCTATATATAATTAATAGAATAATTAACCTGTGTTTCAGCCTCTGCCTTGTGTATTAATGCAAGCAAGCTGACAGCTTTAAGCAGAGAAAAATATATAAAATGTGTTAGGGAAACATTTTGGATAGATTCTGCTTTAATTGGAGAGGATTTCATAGCATGAAAGCATGACAACAGAAAGTTCAGTGCTTTAATATCTAAAATTAGCTATCACTGCAAGTGCTAATTGAGTAGGAATGTGTTTTCAAAAAGCTGCTAGATAGTGTATACTCATCTGATGACTCCTCCTCTTTAACAGCTCTGCTTTTATCCGTGAAGGGTATTGCATCAGCACAGATCAAAGTCATCAGATATATGCTGTTTTACAAATAAAGGTATTCCAAATAAAGAGAGTTACTAGACCTTTCAAGACAATTTGAAGAAGATGATATTTGGTGGTGTTGCTGAGTTGCCAAAAACAAATGATACAGTGTCAACGTTAGAAGAACAAACTGTTCCCCGAACAGTCTGTTGGGCTTTTATGCCAATCAGGCTGCACTGTGTTCCATTCTCGAATACGGTCTCTAATTCTCTGATAACTCCCCCGGATAGTGATAGAAGTACTTCAGGAAGATTTCGAGTGCTTCAGGGTTAGGGAAGGATAGAGTCCCTGTTGTGTCAGTGCGGTTCAGGCAGCGTTGCCTCTGCTGTCGATGGCTGCTGCCGAATTTGCAGCTTCTGTAAGTGCAGATGGGCTGCAGGGGGCTGACACGGCTCGGATAAGTGTCAGTTTTACATCCAGGCTTATGAAGTTCAGGTGGAAATGGATCATAATAAGATTAAATTCCAGTGAGCTTGCCTTTTGTGTCTCTTGCCATGTATGTACAAGTAGCAGAAGAAATTACAAACCATCAGCCTTCAAGGGTTTATCTCCCCCCACCTCCCTTTTCCCTTCCTTGCATTGCATTCAGTGGCAGCAATCAGAAGAAAACTAAGTACCCAGATTATATATTATTTACATAGGTTGACATAAAGGAAAATAAAACCTCTGGCGTTGCTGCTGCTGCATTTGTGAGACTCTGCAGCACATTAAGACATCTCCTCTGGCTTAAAAAACAGGACTGGAAGTGAAAAGATGAACTGTCTGCTTGAGCAGAACTGTGCTAACATGGTAAATGTGATGGTTGTCCAAACAAATGTCATTTTAATTCTTTGCAGAGTGCATAAGGAAGCATAAGGAATTTATAAACTTTGCTGAGGTAATACAGCTCGAGTTTGTGATAGTACACATTGGCAGTGGATGCTGATGAGACATATAGCTGGACAGATGAGAAGAAAATGACTGGAGGGATGAAGGAAATGTATGACAGTGTGGCAAAGCGAGTGGTTTTGTACAGAGATGTATCGGTTTCATTTCCCAGCAGCAATCTGTTTAGAGAAGTAAAGTGTTTCAATTACCTTATTACAGATAGTATCTGAAACTGTCTTTAAAAATTAGGGAAAAAAAATTCTGATTGCCTTTGTCTAATTACCTGGAAGCTTATATGTTAAATCTGTTACTCTATAAAGTTTCCCAACCTCTTTTCTGTATCCACAGTTTATTATTGTAGGATTTCTGAAGAGATTTGACTTTGTTTTGTAAAGCAAAAGACAGTGTGGAAACACGACCTTTTCAAAAGAATCTCTGAACAAAATCAGATTGAATTCCAGCATAAAAAATAAAAGGAGAAAATGATAGTCTAGCCTTAATGTCCTGAAGGGCATAATGCATGTTTGGCATTTGGTGTCTGTTTTTGCAGGACAGAAGGCAGGATGGGTTCAGAGAGGGCAGACCTGGGGAAGGTAGACCTGGACTATAAAGACAGTCTAATCCTTTAGGATTTTTTAATCCTAATTAGAAGTTTGATATCCTAGAATTTGGAGGTGTTCCTCAAACATGTATACTAGGAAGGGATAATAGTTTAAATTCAGATTTTTCATGTGTATAGTCTGAAGCACATTGACTGTAGCTCCCTTTCTGTTTTCTGCTGGTTGTGCAAGTCTTCACTCTTTCATTCCAGAAAATTAATTCCTGTTTTGCAATAATATCAGAAAGCATTGGATTTTTTTTATATTTTGGAAATTTCTGAGTGAGTTGGACAGCTTTACGAAACATCCAATCCCGAATCTCTGACTGAAGACTATAAGAGATTAATTTAGAGGGAAGTCAAGAAATGTGGCACAAGGTAGTATTTTTTAAAAGAAAATAATTTGCATAGCTCAGGCTTAGTTGCTTTCTGAAATTGTACATTCTGCAAACACAATAGAACTCACATTTTTTCATAGTTTGCAGTTTGACATATTTGGACTCTGATAGTTTCAAAAAATAAAACATCCTACAAAACCAGTTAAAAGCAATTACTCAGATTGTAGCTGCAGAGGAATTGATTGTGCTAATGTGTCATAATGTGAGGGTATATCCATATTTTTATTCCAGGAAACTATGTGATTACTTTTTTCACCTCTTACTGTGGGAATGCTTTCTGGCTCTCCAGCACATGTATATGTGATTGTATGAATGTAAATGACCATTTATACCATAGTTATGATTATGTTTCTGTCCACAGGGGGATAGATAAAAAGTTTTGCTGAATTTTTTTTCCTGACTATTTATAGGAAGATTCTCTGTACAAAAAGACCAAAAATCCAAATCCAAACTTGAATTTGGGACGAGCCGTAGGAATAAAGCAGAAAAGCAGTTAAGAATTTCCGTAATGCCACACATAGGAGAAAGGGATCTGCACTCTAGGTAAAATAAATAAGTAGTCTATCCCAGCTGGTTGCATTGATCCTCTTGCACACATCTTTGTAAGCTGAGGAGCAACTTTCCTGTGGTGTGATCCTGAGTCTTCCCAGAAGATTGCATTGTAAAACCAAATTAGTTATTATATAGGAAGTTATAAATAAAGGCAATCACTAGCCATTTGCTCTTGCAAGAGTGGTTAAACTAGTCCAGTACAGTCCCTTGCTAAAGTGTATTTCATACTATGCTTACTTGTTATGCAAAATATATGTAAATTTATGTAGATATACATGCAGAATAATAGCTTTGACCCTCAGGCTGTTGGCAAAGTGCCAGCATGGCCCTGGGTACTGCAGCACTTTCAATCTCTATATCCTGGCAATTTCCTGGGATTATGTTATCATTTGATTTTTAATGTGAGTTTCAGCCACTTAAGAGTCTGATCAGTTTCCCTTTTACCACCAGCCTTGCTCGTGCAGAAGTAAACAAACATATTTATCACCCCTGGGATCAGTAAGTGCTAATAAAGTTGCTGTTGCTTGCATTTTGGGTTTGGTATCATGACAGACACATTGTAAATGAACAAGTGGTGTTGTATTTGTGCCACAGTGCAGCAGAAAAGGGAAAGATCCGAGGTGAGAGCATCCATGGTGATGGATGTGGGTAGTCCCTGCCTCCCCAGGGTTGATCAGCCCTGGGATGAGTTTCTCACCAGCCTAGCAAGCCCCTGGAGCTCCCCAAAAACCAACCACGTTGGTGGCACTTCAAGACTGATGTTTTGGAGGTGTCTTCATTTGGTTTTAGTTCCAGTTACTTGATGTTTACAAGGGAGTAGAAATGAGTCTGTAACAAAGCGTGGAACCGCTGTGGGGCTTTTGCTTTTTTAAAAAGCTGGCTACAGTGTGTCAAAGCTGGTTTTTGGAAGGGATACTGCTTGTCTTGTTATGTGGGAAAATCCTGTAGTTACATCTCTGAAAGAGTACTTAGATGTCTGGTCTTACGTGTGTCCCTCTGAGAATCCATACTAATATTTTCCCTTCTGTTTAAAAAAAAAAAAAAAGTCTCTCTGGCACCATTGTCATCACAATGCAGGACATTATCATCCATGTTTGTATTTCAAGGTATTCTAACTCCTGGCCTCAGCTATGCCTTTTAAACTAATTTTTTTTGCTGTTCCTGGCAGATATTTCCAATGGACATTTTCTGTTAAAAGTTGTAGGTTTGGGATTTTTAAAGCAATATATACAGATGTAATTAATTGCTGAAGACTAACAGACCTTGCTAGCTCAGCAGCACTGGCTGTGTAGCCCTGGAATTTCTTGCAAGGTGTATTGCAGTACAGATTGTTTTAAAATATAAAAGTAATTTCCACATTAATGTGCGGTGCTTGATTTATAGAACAAAACGTTATTGTTTAATTTGCTTACAAAAACTATTTCAATTATCGGCTTCCACTCATGTAATCAAATTTGTAAAATAAATACAAAGAAAACAAGTAAAATGTCACCTCTCCCTGCACTCCAGCCAGGAATCTTGATTCCTTTTAAATTAGCAAGTCCACTTGTATCTTTTGATTTTGTCATTTTCTATGACAGTAATGTTATAGGACTAACAACGCTTTCTGAGCACTCTTAGTTCTGTATGTTGAATCATTCCTCTTGCATTTTCATTTCCCTGTTCTTACAAGTGAACTTGCTGTTCACCAGCTTAGGACAGACCATGGAAATATGACCAGACCTGTTCTCGTGTATGTCAGAGCACATTGCTTTTCAGGAACACAGAAGCAGAAGGATCATGCTGCCTTCACATGTGCATTGAAACAATGAACTTGGTATCCAGTCACTCAGAAAATACTTAGATAAATTTGTGTGAAATAGTTGTGAGAACAAAAAACTAAAGAGCTGTTGCATTCCCTGATCACGTTTTTCACTTCGGAGATGCCTTCTTTTCATGTTGTCCTTGGTTCCTGACCTTCACCTGCTTGCAACACAGTCACCTTCCCTCTAATTCATGGAATCATAGAATGGTTGGGTTTAGAAAGAACCCTAAAGATCTTCTAGTTTAACCCCCTACTCTTAGTCAGGAATGCCTTCCAGCAGAGCAGGCTGCTCAAAATCCCATCCAACCTGGCCCTGGACACTTAAAAACTGCTTTAAGGGTAAAATATGAACGATGATTCAGGTGTGCCTCTTCCCAGAGGGCTGTCTCTTCTGTAGTCCCTCCCAATGGACATGAGATTTCCAGAGAAGGAATAATACAGTACTGGATTTTCTTGAATGGTTTGTCAACCCACGCGTTGGCTTCCGTTAAGGCTTGTCACAACTGTGGCTGGTATTTATGGTATTGAGATGTCTCTTAGGAAAAAAATTATTGTGCATACTCTTGTTCTTGGACTGTCTTGGTTTTTTGTGTCTGTTAGCTGTAGATTTTCTTGTTAGCCTTGAAGGTCACTTTCTAAATAAGCAGCAGCTTCCTTGTTTACTGAATGGAAAAATCTATCAATAGAAATGGGGTATGGAAAATGAGAAACCATTCCAAAAAAAGAATGGAAAGTGTAACGCAAGTAGCTTCGAGCTAAAGATTTTGTGGTTTCTCACAAAGGCAGACAACAGGATCTCTTAGATTTTGAGCCTCCTGTTGGGCTCATTATATTTTCCTAAATGTTTTCCAAATAATAATGCAGAATGAAATTGAAACCAGTATTTCTGTCATGCTTTTAGAGCTCTCATGCTTACAGTGACATCATAGTAGCATTGCATTTTGGAGACAAATGGCACACAGAACAAAGATGCTGCACTGAAAAGGTTTTCGATTTTCTTTGGTTTGAAAGGATGTTTGATGTTTTTACTGACCTGGACTTTGATTGCAGAGTCCTGTAGTGTTCCGTGGGCACTAAATCCTCTGTAGTGCTAAAATATCTTAGAATTATAGAATGGCTTGGGTTGGAAGGGACCTTAAAGGTCATCTAGTTTCAATCCCCCAATGTACTTAGTAATAAAGAATTTTAGTGATTTTTGATAAATAACTTTAATTTCCAGTCTTTCTTCTTTAAGATGAATAAAACACTGAATTTTTTTACAGAATGTAGACAGTTTTAGATGGATGTTTACAGAAAAAGAGGATTATCTTGGGGGGGAAGTTGTTTCCTTGTAAGTGAAAAGACTTAAGGAGGTAAGTACTTAATAAGTGAAAGTGCCATCTTTTTGTTATGATCTGTCTTTGGAGCAACATTGAGCTAGATCAATGACTGTAATGGCAAAGGGATTATTTAGATTCAAAAAAGGAAGATTCATTTGTGTTGCCAAGCAAAGACGTCATTGGAGCTCAGTTCTCAAACTATTACAAAACTGTTGCACTGCTTTTTCTGTAATGCATGATATCACTCATTTGTGATAGCATTCATGTAGCCACTTGAGTTGGTGGAATTGGACAGATGGGGAATTTTTGCCTTTTCTATAGGACTTGGTTTCATTAAGACTTCCAGGCACATCTAACTTCAGTGATCCTACTGCATGGTCTTGAACCCTAGGCCTTCCAAAAACTTGTTTCCACAGAGAATTTTCTCTCCTCCTTCAACATAGTGCCTTCCATCACCTCTATTCCTAGCAGGAAAATGTGTGGTGCAGTGCTTGACTCTGGACTCTGTTATGAACGAACACTTAAGTTGGCAGTGTTTCTTTCTTCTCTTATTGATATGCATTCAGTTCACCATCTCAGTACTTTTTTTTCTTTTGGACTTCACATCAGGGGAATTGCAAAAGAGGAGGAGGGAATGAAGAAAACCTCTTATTTGTACATTGTGAGGGCCAAAAGTTTTTTTAAAAAAAGTAATAAAATCATTACTTCTCTGCAGTAGTGTCCTTGTAATAACAGCATTTTTCTGGAGTCCTGGGATTTTAATGACCTCAATTGGGAGAGGCATATAGGGGTCAGTATGTTTGTGTGCTCTTGCTTGATTGATGACTTTTGATAAAGGTCTGCCTTGGTTTTAGCTGTAGGGTTCACTTTTTTACGTGTGGAAGATGCATACTTTTAAAGTTTACATAGCTCATCCATTCCTCTTCTTCTTTCATGCTGCAGTGTTTGGGCAGGAATGTCACATTTGGTCTTGGAGGACTGTGGACAGGGTGATACAGAACATGCTCTGGTGAGAGAGAAACCTGGGGGTTAAAATGAGATGGTAAAACCTGGTATTTTTTTTCCAGAAATAAGTAATCTCTGAAGTTAGTGTAATTAGTTTTGATATTGCTATTCCTCATTGTTTATCTGAATTTCTCTTACCCCCATGTTCATGTGTACTTTAAAGAATTTCAGCATTTTTTGTAACATCTCAGCCACAATCTGCTTGATTTTGTTTAAAATTAATTTATTAATTTAAAAAAAAATAGAGATATTAAAGATATCCTGGTAAACTGCTGGCAAGCAGCTAATTTGTCTTGCAGATATACACATCAGACGTCCTCACAAATAGAAACACAAACCTTCTGAATTTGTTCAGTTGCGGTACAGAAATGTATGTTCTTTAATTGTTCACTTCAGGATCACAGAAACACAAACGCGATCTCATCACTATGCACTCGAGGCTTAAGAGCCCCATGCTGTTACATCTGTGTAATTTAGGAATTTTAATATAGGGTTTGCAGATGCTGGGAGTAATGGAGTATGTTGTTTATTTTTTATTCATTTACATCGTATGTCATACTCTGTATATGAATAGTCAATCACGTTGGAGTATGTCTTCCATAAGGATTTCCTGGGCTTCCAATGTGTCTTGTTTATAAATATTTAACTTTTGTTTCTTGAATTTGGGTTAGGCAATATTTCACAAGGGTCTCTTTTGTAAGCATGAAACACAAATTAATTTGTTTTATAGGTACCAAATCCTTGAGTTAGTAGTGGTTTTGCCAATATGGGTGGCTTGCAGTAGCACCATTATCCTTCTAAAATAAGATGGTGGAGTTTTTTTACATACATATTGAAACAGCCAGAAGTTAATACCAAAGATCAGTCATTGTCGCTTGGCCTGTGCTGATGTGATTAAATTAATGTTCAATGTGCTGCAGTTTATAGGTACAGTGATATCAACAAAGTAAGGAACATTCACTGTAAACTGGAAAGTTATTGTTTTTCCTAAAAAGATGCTCAACATGGCATCAGTTTTTCTGGGCAACGTGTCTTTTTTAATGCTTTGAATTTAGCTTCAACATGGATCCCAATGTGCAAATTATTATTCATTACATTAAGACAGTTAAGATGTTATGCCTGTTACAAACTGGAGTAATTGGTGCTGCACCGCTGCAATAACACATCCTTCTCTTACCTGAGTTACCACTTTTCCACCTCTGTGTTTTGCATACATATTTGCTGTGCTAAAGAATAAAAGTGAGATCAAGCTCAGTCACAGACCTGGTCTTCAGGCTCACCATCTAGGTCAGCCCAGTGGTTTTTTTGAAGACACAATAGAAATATTTGAGCTTCAGAAGCACATTCCAGACTAAGAGCAGAAAATCCTATCCCTCATTTAAATCTTCTTTTATGTAAGATTAGGAAATAAGTAGCATCCCTACGTATTTTTCATCCATCTTGAAAGAGGAGGAAGTGAAGCTGAAGCTGGTCCTGAGTATTATTATCTTCTACCCTATTTCTGGGGGAGAGCTGCATTGCTATAGGAAAGAGTAAAATGTCAAATGTGCATTCACTGTGGGTATAATGAAATTTTCTGTACTGATTTTACTAGCAACTGCAGTTTGGGAAAGAAATGTTTGTATCTTAGCCAGCTGGAACTGCATTGGTCTGTAACTTATCATTCATGTTGGATTTTTGGTGACCATGTGTTCATAACCACAAATCTTGCTAAATTAGATCCAGCACTTGCATTTATGTGTGTAGTATATGATATTTAAAAGATAAGCTGTTATGCATCTGCGTATTTTAGTGTACAATCAGACTTAGCAAGTAAATGGGCATCCTCAATGCCAAATTTTACTCATCGGTTACAGTATTAGACTCATTCTAAACTATAAGTTTTTTATTACATGATATTATAAGTAGTCAATGTGCAAACAAAGAAATGTTTGGGTTTGACTTTCCTCCATATGCAGGGCTTTATTCATACATTCTGAAACTAAAATTTGGAGGCTTTTAATTTTCTAAGTAACACGCTGCTAACACTGAATATTTAAAATAGGCACAGAATGCAAGTAATTATTTTATTGCCATCAACATATGTCTCTCCATAATTGTTTTGGCTTATGCCCTGGGTGAGTTAGGAGGTGGCAACCGTGACTTTTAATATTCTCATCCCCCTGCCTCTTTTTCTTTCTTTATTCTTTTTTCTTATTAGTTGCAAAGAAATTGAGCTTTTAAAAATTTTTAAGGTAGGCTCATACTTGTACCCTACTGTCTTCCAGTTTTTTTGATTGTTATGTGACCTGGTGAGAGAGAGGAAACAATATAAAATATAAGTTTTATTTTCTCTGGTATGGAAAACATCCCCAGAGAAATTAGTGAGTGACAGACATACTTTTTTATTCTGAAGCCCAAAGAACAGCAATGATACATCTTCAGCCAGGGACCTAAAAGTAGAGAAGTACTACTCAGGTTTACTGTATGAAAGAATATTTACTTGATAGGAGGAGCCCAATTCCTAGGACTTACCAGGAGAGGAACGGTAGTCTAAATGATATTGAAAAAATGAAAAAGAATTGCCAGCACCTTTAGAAATGAAAGAGGCTTAATTTTCTCTGGATTATTACCCTCAGTAGTTCTGTCCTGCAGCGTTGTGTTCTGCCATGCACAGGCTTCCCAGTAGAAGTCAAGGACTTGGTCTCAGCTTCGAACAAATAAGTAGTGCTGCAACTTTTTTGTAGTCCATCAGAAAATTATTACCTTTATAATTTGTTATTTAGCAGAAGCCTGTCAGCTGGAATAGGTTTGGGTTTTGTTCTGAGCATGAGGGTTCTGTAATGCAGGGCTCTGCCAAGACTTTTGGCTTTGAAGCTAATTCCCTTTATGGTCCTCCTGGATGTGCTTGAAAAGCTGCCTTCCTCTGAGGCTGGGGTTTGTTTGGTAAGGTGAGGTTTCTTGAGGTGTATGGGTTAGGAGTAAGGGCATGGATGGCATAATGATAAAGTTAATGGTCAAATTTGGCTCCAGCTGTGCAGTTACCAGTGTGATTGTAAACTGAAAGGATGAAATACCTTGAATTGAAGCTCATGAAAAGGTTTGTAAGAAGCAATGTTTCAGGCAGGTCAGAAGAAGAGGAGCAGGAGGCTTTGGGTGGACATTTTTTGTTGGATTGGCTTCCAAAGCCTGTTTGGTGTGGAGCGAGTACCCAATGTTTCCATTATGGGCTCGCACCTGGGCTGCAGCAGGTGTTGGTTGTGAGTGTCCAGGTCTGCTCCAGTAAACCAGACTTCTCTGGAGACTTCAGAGAGATTCTGTGGGACTAACCTCCTCCGAAAGAGAAACCCTTAATATTTGTAATTACAAAGTGCAGTAGGACAGCCACAGACAGGAGGCCTGGTGACAGTAGATGGGTGACAGCTACCTCAGTGCTGTGATTCAGCTCTGCCCCAGAAAGAGGGAACAACATGATAATACCAAAGGCCAGCTTCAATTTCACTTTCTTGTCCTTCAAGAAAAATTTCAAAATAAATGTGTAGGGATGCTACTTATTTCCTGATCATTTATAAAAGTTATTTCAATGAAGGATAGTAATTTCTGCTCTTAGCCTAAAGTAGTCTTCTGAAGATCAAATATTTCTAATACGTCTTGAAAAAGAAGTTTATTAGTAGCTGGAGAAACAGTGCAAAAGCTCAACTATGCTTAAAATGTAATATATGCCACATCAGTGCTAATCACTTTGTGCTATGCGGCATGATGCCTTTAATCACCTATGAGAACTTTCAGGAGTTGTTAACATTTTCTTTCATTTGTACAGCAATGTCATTCTCTGTTTTTTGAGGAAAGAATAACCCTCTGTTGGCTTATGCAAATAAATCATGTCTTACCGCACTTAAAACAGAAGGATTCCCAAAGGAAGATGAGTGGCAAATCAAACTGGCTGCAAATGAAGATAACCTCTCAGGCCAGAGTTACAAATGTTTTATTCAGTTGAACAAAGTGTCTTTATTTTAGCACTTTAATCTGTTTTCCTTTCACTTTTTTCTAAATAGTACTGTCATTCTGAAATGACGAGGATTGATCATTAAATTACCTTTGCCTAATTTACCTCATTGCTCCTCTGTAGACAGTGTTTGATTGAAAGTTCAAGTCTGTTGATGGGTACAGCGAATATGGAATTTTTAAAGTTTGGGGCAATGTATTTCAATTTTTGACAAAAATGCAAACAGCTTGCCACTTGGATGATTAACATTTCAAAAAGAGATGATTAACATTTGCAAAGAATCTAATGTCTTGGTTTTAATTAGTTAAAGGATTGTATACTTGGTGCATCCCAACATGATAGATTTTGCCCAAGTCACCTCTGTAGCTGCTTATTTAAAATTCTGGATGTTACCTTAATAATGTTACCTTAAAAATAGCTTTTGCAGTCAGTATATTCCAAGTTCATTTAAGTTTTTCTTCTCTGTTATTCTGCCATGAATTACCTGGTGAATAATGTTTTGTAAGCATTGATATAGTATTGTCATATTTGAAAACTGTAAGGATGTCATTGTTATGGTTAGATTAAAAAAAATACCCATTTTTTGGCAAAAGTCCTCCAGATAAGCCAGTATGTTTCAGTGAAGCTGCCCTTCACCAGCTGTCATGGATTATATAGCTGTATTTGTACCTGCAGGATTGATGGGGAAAGTTTCATCAGAAAGGAAAAATGAAGCAGGGAAATACTGTATTGTTTCTGCCAATTTCCAAGGCTGAATGAGAGAGAATTGGCTGCTTTTGACTATAAGCACGAGCTTTTCTATTTATTCCTTCCCTGAGCCTGCCTTTGCTGAGTGTATTGGATCACAGTCTCTCTGCCAACACTGCGTGTGTTTCCATGTTCAGGAGCATTTTTGATGATCCAGCTCTCAGCTGCCAGAAGTGTAGCCAATGAACTGATGCTCCCAAGGTCATCCATAATGCGTGTAGGTGTATTTCCTTGCTGTAAACTGTGTTCACAGCCATCCCAGGAAATGGAACTGGCTTTGATTTTTGGCTTTGGCCAGAGCTTCAGACAAATCTGCCTCTTCACTTAAAGCTGGGGAGAGAGAAAGCTGATATATAGAGGGGGGAAAAGAAGCAGGAACAATGCAGTTTATACAGCTGGTGGCTTTAATTAAAATCCCAGTGCAAAATTTACCAAATGCACACTTAACAGTTTATGCTAAAGTTTAGTAAAAGCATATTTAAATGCTCATTAGTTAAGTGGTTGGTTTTTTTAGTCACAGGATAGTTGATGTCGGCAATATAGAAGATTCAATTGTATCTCTGGATTGCAGTTAGCACCATTCTTATGCTATTGGTTTTATTGGTTTTATAATATTCTGATGCCAAGCAAAGGAAACACTAAATTTAATGAGGCATTTTAAAAAGTGTTTGAAAGCAACAGAAATTCCTGTAAATTAAAATCAGTTTTCTGTAAAGCAGAAGATGAAGATCCCCTTACATATATGCATGTTTGTATATGTGTGAATGTATATGTATCAGGAGAGAACCTGCATTTTTTTCTACAAATGCTCATACAGATGAGCATTTATCTCCTTCTTCTCGTCTTTTTTTTTTTTTTTAAAAACACAAGGTTTTTTTTTTTTTTTTTTTTTTTTGTATGTGTAGAGGGCAAGCTTTCTGCTTAGTTTTGCATGAATGGAAGCAGATACCAAAATCATTGCAGACATCTGACTTTTTATGCCTCTTCTGTGCCACATAGGAGGTGTTTGGGCTGGATTCCCCTGATGTATCAAGTCATGTGGTGCCGGCACCACTGTTGACATTAGCTGCTCCATAAAAGAGAGCTTTATATTTGTCAGTGTGTTCCCAGCGCGTAGCATATAATATACAAGGAACAGCCTCCTCAGCAGGACACCCAGACGCTGGCAATCATGTTTATCTCAGTGGTCTTTTGACTACAACTCCTCTGAGAGTCCAGATAAAGCCTAATGTGTCACACACTGTAATATGAACCTTTTGTCCAGAAAGCCCAGAAAGTAAAAAGTAATCGAAGTCCCCAGTGTGAGTCTATAGGCAGCTGGGGAGATGTAACCAGACAGCTGTAGGCTGTGTATTGATTTCTCTCTTCTTTAAATTCAGGACCTATGACCATGCCATCACCCAGTCAGCAGTACAGAAGGACCATGACCTTGTTCTTGCTGAAGTCAATGGGGGTTTTGCTGTTGACTTCAACAAGAGCACAAGTCTGAGGTGAGAGCCCGCTGCAGGTCTTTAATAGAAAATGCCTAACAAGTTTTATTTCTTTGGGATAATATTTAACTATTTAGGTTTCTCTCTTTGATATCTACACAGAAAAGAACATTCTCACCTGGAGGAGTTCATTGCAGGACTTAATGTTGAAGTTTTATACTGCTGCATAACGTTACTCAGCTTCTCTTGTAAGGATTTTATTAATTGGCATTATTATTTTAGGTGTAATGAATGAAGAATGAAGAGAAATTGTGAGATTTAGTGAAAGCTTTTGTCCCAACAGCATAGTGTTAGTTGTGGTTTTAAAGATGATGAACACTGATGGTTGTTTAGCGTTCCTGATAATCAGGCTCATCGCTCTGGCAAACAAGTTCAGCATCCTGAACAATCAGAGGTAAGACACTGGAGAAGTGCATCAGACCAGAAATCATTTTCTGAAGAGGGTTTTAATGATTTTTTTTTGCTTTATGAAGACAGGCTGACTCCCAGAGATTTGTCCCTATAATCCTGGGGAAACTTCTTTACCAGTTGACACAGGAATTGTCCCATATGACCCCGCAGGCACCTGTTTAGCAGCAAGAAACAAAAATATTTTTTTTTCCCTGATGAACCCCTGGCAGAGATATGATCTATTGAGAGAGGAGCTGAGAGCTGATTAGGTGTTTTGGTATTTCTCTAGCTGTACTGGCACTTATACATGAAGGGTCTAAATATGCCACCTGAGAACTGATAGAATTGAGAGCAGGATGGTTATAATGAGATCAAAATGAAACCAAGGTCCTTACCCCTTTGGTAAGAGTCTGGGGCCACGTATGACTACTTGATTGACGATGGTCCTCAGTTTCAAATATTGTTCATGTCACACTATATGGGTGTTTTTAGATGGAATTCATACTTTCATACTCTGTCTTTATTTGGCTGCATACAGACTTCCTTTCTGAGTTTATGGTGATCACAACAAAAGGTTGAATACACAGTCTCCTCTGTATCTTGCTTCACTTTTGTATCATTTGGTTGCTTAGTTCATTCCATCTATTGCCTTCACATCCAATTGGGGCAGCTTCTCAATGAGCAACCATCTTTTATGATTAAATATCCTTTTGTGGAGCTTGGATTCAGGAGCTTCTGCAGTTTTTAAGGATAACTCTGGAGAAACACCAGATAGAAGTCAGCTCCCTTGCCCCATGCAGTCTGTTCATTTGATTTGTACTTTGAAGATAGCTCATCAGAAGGACTAGAACTTGATTTTAACAAAAAATAAATGAGAGGGGGGAAGGCAGGTCCCAGGACTGTGCTGTGCCAAATAATGTGATGCTAATATTTCATATTCAAAATAGTTTGCTTTAATCACGTTTGCTGTTACTCAGAAGGACTGAGAAAAACTTGAACAAGTATATCCTAAAGCTGCCGTGACCTCGTCAGTAGGAGTTGATGCTCTCTTTTTTCTTTTTTTACTCTTTTTTTTTTTTGAAGGAGGTGAATACCGTTCTAGTGTTTCATTTCTTGGAGAAAGTCAGCCGGTGTATACTAAATGATTTGCCTAAGACATGCAACCTGTCTGTGCTAAAGGCTTGAACAATAGCTGGATTGTCATGTGTTCTTTGTTGCATATATTTGTGAGAAGTACTTCCTAAGCTGCTTGAAAGGAAATGCAGAGAGGACAGGTCTTACAGGCTATTTTATCCATAATAATATTTGCCTTTTGAATACTAATTTTTCAAGTTTTCATTAATAAAAGAGAAAAGAATGAATAAAGTAACCTTGCAAAAATAGTTTTCAAGGTTTTGAATGAAGTGGAAAGTCCACTCTGAAAAATTCTGGCTGTTCAGAAATCCGGTTCAGTTTCAGTACTCGTCTCTGATCCACAGCTTTCCAGTTTTGCTTTAAGGATGTGAAGTTATTGACAGTCCTACGCATCTGTGAAAGGATAACTAAATTAATTGTTATTAAGGAGTGTTGAAAGAAGTGATTGTCATTGAAGAGTTAGGAAAATGTTAATGTTAGGATTGACAAGGAGGTAATTATACTTCAGTAGCTTCATATTCAATTGATGTTTACTGGCAGGAAATCTGGAAAGTATTTCAGAGGCCTATAGCCTGCCTCCTCCTTATTTATATTTTCTGTCTCTTCTCTGCCCTCTGGTCCTGTTTGTCCCTTTCATCTATGCACACATGTGTGCATAACCACTTCGGAGGGGTGGGTTTAAAAAGATGCAACCCTCTTTCTCCTTTCACTGGGTGTAAAAGATTTTTTCATTCCAATTACAACTGAATTCAGTTCACTGGAATTCATTGTTAATTATGAGAACAATATGGGCCCTATTCTTACATTCCATGTACTCTCTGTGCCTTCGGTTACCTGTGTCAGGGTGACAGTTCTCTGTTTAAATTATGAGATGTTGGGGTCCTCTCCTCTCAAATGCCTGAGTGTTTTTAAGGCACTTCTCAGAAAACTGCAAGTACTGGGCTTATTTCCCACAAGGAGCTAAAAATAGCAGAGGGAGGAATGACTGGGGGCTCGGTGTGATGGGTTTGGGTTTACTTATCGATTAAAGTATTTCAAGGCTGAAGTTTGCCATGTCTGGGAACTTGCATGTTCCATCTGGTCCAAAGCTAGAGGCTCTGATACCTCAAGAATCTTCCCATGTCCTATCCTCATGTGCCCGGGAATTCGTGCCATTACCTAGTAAGAAGGACACTTTTTTAGCATCGTGTGAATTAAAAGGGTTTTTTTCCAGAGCCATCTATGTATTCCTCTATTGGAGGTTTTGAGGTCTTGCAGCTGCAAGATGTGTTTGGGCCAGTACCAATAGCAAAAGAATTGGAGATATTTTTATATATTTAACACCAGTACTGCCAGCCTATTTATGGAGGAATTACAACAGCTGAATCTTGCTTCTAAAGTGCCTGGGCAGAAGATGCAGGTTATTGTCGCACTGTTTAGTGTCCCAAGAAAAGGATGTACTTGCTGTGGTACAACAGTCCTTTCTGGGAATCTAAATGGCAATGAGAATGCCCCTGTGACGAACGGCCTCTTCAGGTGAGCGAGCTTCTCTAGGCTGCTCTCCAAACGACAGCTGCTTGAGCAGGAGAGATCCAAAAGGTCCAAAATATTTGAAAGATGCCGAGCAATTCCTGACAATGACACCTTCCCTGGGTAGCTGCTGCTGGGGATGTTACTGGTGAGGAGAGGGAAGGGCTGTTACTGTTGCTGTGCTCTCATCCAGCCAGTCGCTAAAGGGCTCCTGGCTGTGCTGTGGCAGGATCTGTTTTTTCTCTCAATGCAGAGCAGTTTCAGTTCCCTGCTTTAGTGATATGAGACCTTACCTTTTTCCTCAAAGTGCCAAAAATGAGCAACGTGGTTGGGTTTGGTATTTATTTGGTACCAGCACTGCAGAGACCATGGAGGTAAAGCTGTCTAAGTCCTGAGGCTCTGAGTCCTCTTCAGTGTGCATCTTCTGTGGCAGAGGTTGGCTCTTGCTGCATTAGGGCTGGCGAACATGGGAGACAACGTCCTTGGCCTTTAGGAACTGGGGTATGACAAACAAACGCCGGACCATGCTGAGCACCTGCTATATCTGCAAGTGGTGCCAGCAGCGCTCCATAACCGTCCTTAGCGAAACAATCAGCTGGCAATTTACCAACAGAAATAGCTGCAGTGCTAATTTTTAGAGGTGCTCAGCACCATCTGCTCTCATAGGACTCACCTTATTGAAGAGAAGGTTAAGTGGCTATTTAATCATGGTCTGTAAGTACCCACTGAGGGATACAATATCTGGAGCAAAGGACTCTTTAGCTAGCAGGCAAAGCCAGAGGATCCAGTGGTTGAGAGTTGAAGTCAGCAAAGATCAAATGGGAAATGCAAGGTGTATTTTTAAGAGAGGGTAATTAGTCCTTGGAACAACTTGCTGGTGGATGTGGTGAAGCTGTCCATCACTGCAAGCATTTAAATTGCTTCTTATGCTCTATTGTCATCACAAGTAGTTGGGCTAGACAGGGTGGCTTGGCGGGGAGGAACACTGTGACCTGCATCATGCGGAGGTCACCCAAGATGGTAATGTAACCCTTCTGTCTGTAAAGCAATCCACCTGGAGTCCAGGATGCTTCACAGAACCCAAAGTGAGAGGAGGATTCCTTACAGCACCTCTCCAACTTTCACAATTGGTTTTCATTCCTGGGTGAGCCACAAAAGCCTCTTTGTGTGCAGAAGATGTGTAAGCCCTATGGACTGACAGTTACATTACCGAGCTGGGGGTTAAAAGTTAAGTCCTTGATCTGTGTCAAGCAGGGCAAGCTTTTTCATCGAAAGCTGCAGAATTAGACAATGTATAGGATTGAGTCCAGTCTGCCCCATCTTCTTAGCAGCTCACCTGTTGACTCAAACACTTTAATTCTATCCTTGAAAGCTAGTTTGAAAAAGTGTATTGCTATTAAATGATTCAGCTCCAATTAAATGTGATATTTTATTAAAATTTTCTGTTAGATCATGTGCTTAGGACCTGTGAAAATCAGCTTTGAGCAAACAGGAAATGGAACAATTCCATCATGGTTCGGGCTGGAAGAAGTTTTGCTGTTGCATTGAAGATATAATTCCACCCTGCAAGTAGAGAATTAACCATGACAATCTACTTGAGGGGCAGGAGGAGATGTTTTCTTGTGGTTTCAAAAGAGAGAGGCCAGCTGGGGCAGGCAGTGAAAAGTCTTTCAGTTGCAGAGTGCACCGTGAATTAAGATGCTGAGGATCATGGGAGAGAGGCAGTAGAGGAGGAAGGGCAAGTGCTGTACTTGCTGCCTGGGCAAGCTCCCCAGCTGGGATCACTGGACATGGCTGTGCCACAGATGGGATCAGATCTGTATGTACAGCACTCGTGTCCATCCAGAAAACAGAGCCAGAGGCTGAGAACAGAAAGGAAAACTGAGATTGTACCTTCTTGCTCCCAGTGTATGGGAGCTCTTCACTAAATTAATGATGATACATGATTGTTGGACTCCATGTAAGTGCTTGTGTGTGTTGTTGTGTAAGCTGTTTTTAGGAGGCGGCTGCCTAGACTTTGGTTTTGGCTTATTTGATGGGTTTTGGATTGCTTTCCTGATGCTGACAAAACATCCAAAATCTGAACTCTCTGAACCCATAGCAGGAAGGATGGTTTCTGCTTGCAGTGTGAGTATTTGTTAGCTCTCCTGTGATGACAGTAGTCACCCTACAGATACACCCTTTTTCTGATGGTGAACCACTGTGTTTGTCCCTGTATCTGAAATCTTGGTTCACACAACTGGCACTTCAATCGAATCCACTTGGTGGGTCAGCATTGCCCAGGCTCTAGTAATACATCAGACACATAAGACACTCCCACTCCCCCAAAAAGTGATGTAAGGATGGGGAGAGAAGTTAAAACTCAATTCCAAGACAGGCTGAAAAGAAAAAGAATAGTCTCTCTGGGCTCCTCAGCATTTTGTTTCTGTCAGTCACTGCTGTTTGCTGCCCATGGAGGGCTTAGCTCCCCAGGAAAAGCTTTTCCTTATCAATGTTGCCACAGAGCACAGGGGTTTGCTTTAAAGCTTCTAAAGAAAGTCAAGAGGTTTTAGAGATGTAAGCTTTCTCTAGAATCCACTGTCACTTGTATGTTTCACTGTTAATACTAATAAGTTAATATTTTATATGCCTGGAAACAAATGCTTTTTCATTAGTGCTGAGAAGGTCTGGAGGCTATTCGATTTGTATGCTTGCTTGATGAAATTACAGTATATCGGTGGTCAAAAGGATGTTACATGGTAATTTACACGACAGGGCAAATCAGAGAGCAGTTTTAGCTGACACGCCTGGTAAAATGTGCAGTGGTTACAATATTTTTGGTTCCTTAATTTGTCTCTGAGGTATTACATGGGTTTTGATTTTGCACAGGCAGTTTAGAAGTGAAATGTTTAGATTTAGCCTTTTGAATCGTTTGGTATGCGACTTTTTTTTCCTGCGTATTTTAAGTATGTCTGAAGTAATCTGTAAACTTTACAAAACAATTTAGAAACTTGATGTGGAAGGGAAGTATAGCCTTCAATAGGTGGATGATTTTGGTGGATGATTTTGGACGATAACTTTTGACACAAGATTTGTCCTGTGATATTCAGAGAGGAGTCACGGATGTCCATGCATCACAGGAAAATTATTGTGGTCTCTATGTCCATTTTGAGCTAAATTCTGCCAAATCTGGCTTTTTTGTTTTGTTTTGAGAACAGCCATATTGCTTAGCAGCACACTGCTTTGCCTCCTTGTTGAGCACAGTCTGACCTTTTTGAATAAGATGTGACAAGTGTAACAAGGTATAGCAATAACAGAGGATCAGAACAAGTGCCTTCAAAGCTTGGACTGGAAGTCCCCAAAGAGGTCTGCAGTTTTTCCATCCCCCTTTCACAAACAAATATTAGAATAAATTGTCCAAAAAAAGTGTGCCGAGGGGAAGGGGGCATGTTCTTCGTGTTGAAGAAGAAGAATATGCACTCAGTTGCAGTCGGGTAACCACAAGTAATTTGGACTAGCATCTGGTGTTTTATATCTGTGGGCTTCATCTGCAGCTATTATCATCAGGGGATTGGGGTGGAGAGGGAAGGAGGGAGAAAGGACTAGATTTGATTGGTTTCTGTGTTTTGGCTAAGACAATTTAAACTTTGTGGGAGTCATCTGCTTTATTTCACAGAAACAAAAAGCAGATGGGGAAGAGGATATAAACCAGAGAACAGTTAAGGTGCAAGGTTAACAGAAATAGCTGTGTCTGCTGTTGGGATACCTGCATATTTCTTTGAATAACATAATAAACAATCAAAAAAAGACGTGTAATAAGATTTGTATTCATTACCAATAATGCAGTTGTAATAGTTCTATTATTGCCTTCGTACCACATTAGCAGAAAAAGATTTATGTTTGCTGACGTACACTGAAAAAAAAAAAGGCTGGATCAGCAGTAATAGGATAAACGGATCTGTTTTGAAACACACAAAAAATATTATAACACTGCCAGTAGCATCATTTAAGTGGGTGTTTCCATTTTAAAGCTGTTTAAAGAGTTGCTTCTGCCAACAGAAGCTTGAGCGGACTTAACCCATCCCCTGTGAGACTTGTAGCTGGAATTTCTTTGCCTGAGTGTCCTGTGCCAGCCATATCAAAACTGTGAAGTGAGCAGTCTGGGTGAACTATAGGGGCTGCTGGCGAAAGCTTTGCTGACCTTATTTCCACAAGAATGTTCTCTGATTTGGGAAAGAGAGAGAGAGAAGTATTTCTAACCCTTTGTGTATCACAAGACCAAGCTGCTGTTCAGCTGCATCTTTAACTACACAAGTTAATTGAGAAGAAAGCAGCTACAGTCATGTTCTCATCTGATGCCAGGCCAAGTACAGCATTGGAGTGACTCAAAGCAATAAATCGCCAGTCTGGTCATAATTCAGGTTGGAATAATTTGCACGTTCATTTGAGAAGGATCCTTTGGATCTCAGCTGTAAAGCCCTGGGTATTCTTGCAGCTTTAAATACAATTTGAAGGAGCTCAGAACATCACAGTTTCACCAACAGTGAAATAACCAGTGTCAGGTAGTTTCTGTTAACAAATACTGGAGGTTTTTTTCTGGCTAGGTGATATATGATGTTGCCATTCCTGGAAGTGCCCAAGGTCAGGCTGGATGGGACTTAGAGCAACCTGGTCTCGGTCTCCATCATGAGATGCTTGTACTCTTCATCACAAACTTTCTAGGCTATTTATCCCATAAAAACCACAAGTTTTTGGTCTCAAACCCAGGCTTGCATCAGAAGGAGGCTCAGGTGAGACTTAGCCACCTCCAGCCCCATACAACACTGTCATCTCTCTGCCAAGCCCAGTACAGGTTTTACCTGCAGTGGTTAAACCCGTCCAGCACCCTGGGCTGCTCAAGTCACTCAGACATTTTGGCGTTAGTGTTTCTGCAGAACTTCAATGGGAAGTATTTAGTGTCAACTTCTTGCATTATGTTTGCTCAATCATATGCAACAAGGCTTTGGGGAAGAAAATTTTTGTGTATCTTCATAATAACTGCGTGTTTGTGTGTGTGATGAAGAATGAAAACATGTTGAGTCAAACAATCAGGCACACACATATACTTTCTTTTATGTTCTGATATCATCATGATATATTTCATATTACTTTTTGCTAATGTTCTAATCATATTTATAAATGTGGCCACTAAAGTATGTTTTAAAATGGCATCTAAGTAGTTATTTGTGTGTCTACTAGCATTTTATGTGCCTAGACTATTTTTATGACAGTTTTCCAATTATATGTGCTTAGCTATTTCTTCAACATTCACTATTTAACTTCCTAATTTAGGAAATTTAAGGAGTTAAAAAATAAATTTAAGAATCTTCTGGTGTTAGAAATGTATTGTTTTATTCCCAATACTCCCACAGACTTCAGTCGACAATTTCTAATGAAATGCAAATGTTCAGTCCCCGTGTTCATTGAGAAAATTAAATATGAATATGGCACAAAAGTTTAATTCTGGTATTGTTTAAGCTCATCTTTTCTCTAATGCCAATAGAAATAGCACATTTCCACTGGTATCCAGTGCTTTGTAGCTTTTTTTTTTTGTGCAAGCATAGATTTGTGGTGGTTTTTATCTTAAAATATTAGTAGATGTATTTGCTACTATGGGAATACTGTTTTTTCTGACAGTTACACAAACTGAAATGTTTCAAGATGAAACATTTCAGAACTATGGGTAGCTTTGGAAAAAGCAACCAAATTTCTTTTTAGTCTTTGCAAACTTGACGGTGTTAGATGCGAATAATAATAATAATAATAACAACAACAATAATAATAATAAATGCTATTATTCTGCTTTGACAGGATATGCAATTTGTGTGCATTTCCTTAGTCAAAGACATTTTTAGTGGTCGGTACTAATTTCATTTATATTGTAACAGCTAAATTATAAACCTAGGACACAATTCACATTAATTATATCTCAGATCAAGCCCCAATTTTGGTAGGAATTGTCAGGATGACAATCACAAATAGAGTCTATGCTTTTTGCCTTAATTTTTTTTTTTTTGGACTCTGGCTGTGCTAGGAACCTGGATATGAATTCCTGAATTACACCAGTGTAGTGATAAAAATTGATTCGGTACCTGTGTCTTTTTTAAACCCAAGAGTAACCTGCACAGTGGAAAGTACAGTGAGAGTCAGATGGAAAAATCCCACAAGTCTGAGGAGGGAGAAGGAGGCAAAATGTTGTCAAGAAGTGGGATGGGGTGATTTCTGATTACTTTTTTTTTGGTATTTTCTCTATTTATTACATGAAAATCAGTACTGTATTAGACCTGGAACTCAGAAAATTATTTTCCAGTAGAAAAAGGGCTACATTTACTGAGCATGGGTGAAAAGACCATTGTTAAATTAATCTAATTCTGTACAACACAGAGTTCATTCTCTTTCAGGAGACTTTTAGAAACTGGCTGTATTTCAATATGTATTAATGCAACTTTTTGGCTGCCTGCCTCCTCAGAAAATCAAGGGCCTCTACTTAATAACTGAGTATAAATACAGTCGGTGCAGTAGGCCTTTGTTTCAGTCATGCAGAACCAATTTCTAGTTTGATGGTATCACTGTTGCATATTTTTAATTGAAATTGTTGTGATAAATACTGACGTAAATCCTCATTATTATTCTGGTTTTCCCCTGTAAGACTATGGTGCTGTCTGACTTTGTTGATATTGCTGTGGTCACCAGCACTTATATTCAAACATAGACTTAACCCCAAGTTTGGGAATTGGGATAAGAACTACCTTTCGATGATTAAAACCAGAGTACCAGAGAGTACCAGTGTATTCATTAGCCTGTTAATGAAATGCTTCTGCTAATGCCAGTTGTTACAAAGATTTAATAGGTTTAACATGGGGCTATGGCACAACCCCAACAGCCCTCAGTGCTCTTACTGAATCTAAATATTCATCTTGGCAAATACGCCTGATGTTTACTCCATAGTGATGATTTCCTCTGCTGCCCAACAAAAAGAAGTGAACCTCTAGTGTATGTTAAACACACCCTTCAAAACACTTTTAAAATAGCAAGTGTTCCTTGAAAGTCTGGTTTTCTTCCTCCTTAAAATTAACAGTTCCCATTCATAAGGCATCTCTTTTATAAAGAGATTCTTTTAATCAGTAATTCTTTCTGTCAGTGGCTCTTGTACAGGGAGTTAGATGCTGAAAAAAGGTGTCAGCATAGTTGAATTGTAAGTCACAAAAAGTGAAATAACTCATACTGTGTCTATAAAGTTTGTGTTTGGAAAATTCTTCCTTCTGCCCCTAACTGGTACCTGACTCCCAGGAGGAGGGTGGAAGTCCTAAACAGTGAATTTAGAAAATTAATGCAGTCATAGAGAGAGGAAAGTTTCCTTTTCCAGCAAGGATCAGATTTTGAAATCCATCCACAGCTTTTGCTTGGTCTTGCATTTGAAATGGTTATCTGAGGTTTATCTTGGTGACCTCTTCCAGCCTCTTCAATCTTACAGGTATCTCGGGAAGAATTTCAAATACAGTTCTGCAATACCATTGCTCTTCAGGGAAATACGACTTTTTTCCATCCCCTGTTTTTAAAGGGTGATGCTGAAGCAAAGGCAAGACAAAAGGATGCAAGCTGTTTGCTGAGTGTCGCTATTTTGAAGAAATTTTTTCTGGTCCGTGTGTTTTCAGACAGCCCCCGAGGGGCTTGGGGGATAGATGTGTTCCGTGACCTGTCCCAGTAAGGAGCCCAGCACACTGAACACTTCGCCCCTTTTTTAAAGTTGGGATTGGACTAGATGGATTAATTTTTCTTCATGTATCTATAGCCATGAAAGTAAGTCTGATCCTTAACTGATTCATAGCTCTTCTCTGTACTGTTGTGATCTCTCAGCTCTTTAATTTATGAGAAAAGGTGATAGAAATTAGTAGCAATATTTAGCAGAAATGATGACAGCTACAATGCTTTAATATCAAAACATCTCACTTCCTTTGGTCCTCAGTGCCTACCACATGGTTGTTGTATTATCTTATTTGATTTTGCCATATAACAAACCCGGAATTTTAGAACTGAGGCAAGGTTATAAGTAGTTGAGTTTTATGTTCACCTTTGGTTCACCTTTATTTTAAACCAATCTTACTGCGTCTGCTCAGGGCAGATCTGGTTATTCCCTCTACTTTTTAATGCTTATATGGTAGTTAATGTGTTTTTATCACTTCCTACTTCTTGCTCTTTACTCTGTAAATGTAATTTAAGCTATGAAAATCCACCTGTAGCACTTTGCCACCCTAGTCACTTTAAATGGGTGACATTCCCTGTTGGAAAAGTAAATTTCTAGGTTTTCTGTGTGCTGACTGAGTAGTTAAATATTTGAATGTTCTCAGTATTTAATTAATTAGCTTTTTCAAAGGCACACAAAAAAGCTCGCAATCCTCTTGTTTGTTTATTAGTAGTAGGCTCAGGTAGGGTGATTATTTGTTGTGTCACTAGCAGCCTGAAAGGAATGTTTAGGAAGACTCTGAAATGTAAATTTGGTGAACAGTGTACCAGGAGGCAACAAAGATGGGGATTACAGGAAAGAATTTGCAAGCAAAGGCAGATTAAAGGGACTTTGTTTTACTCACTAGTTTCTGTTCCTTCAGGAGATCAGCTACAAATCACCTGAAAAGCTCAAGAGTCCACTTGCAGGCTCTGTGTACTTGAAACTGTGTTGAGTTTTGCCTTCTCCCTCGAATACCAAATTAATTGGAAAGAAAAAGTAGGACTGCTTTATGTGTGCTGATGGGTCATATAGAGTGTTACAAATAAGTGTGCAGATCTACCTTATTAGCTGTCTTCCAATGTTGTTGTTGTTCTATAAGGAAAACATGGCCCAAACTCTGCCCTGGCTCACTAGGGCCAGGGCACTGGGTAGACTATCCAGGGCAGTATATTGCTCTGAAATTTGAGCAGTAGACACCTAGGAAAATATTCACTGATGGCAATTTCATGGATGGACTCAGTTTCCATGGGCAGTTTTAGGCACCACAAGATAAGAAGGACATAAATCTGTTAGCATCCAAAGGAAGGCTACAAAGATGGTGAAGGGCCGTGAGGGAAGCCGTATGAGGAGTGCCTGAGGTCACTCGGTCTGTTCAGCAGCCTGGCGAAGGGGAGACTGAGGGGAGACGTCGCAGCAGTCTCCAGCTTCCTCTCATGAGGAGCAGCAGAGGGGCAGGCACCGATCTCTTCCCCTGGGGAGAACCAGTGATAGGACCTGGGGGAATGGCCTGAATTTGTGTCAAGGCGAAGGAGAGTGGGCGGGATGTTAGGAAAAGGTTCTTCCCCACAGGGTGGTTGGGCACTGGAACAGGCTCCCCAGGAGAGTGGTCACTGCACCAAGCCTGCCAGATTTCCAGAAGCATTTGGACAACACTCTCAGGCACATGGTGTGATTCCTGGGCTTGTCCTGTTCAGGACCAGGAGTTGGAGTTTATGGTCCTTGTGGGTTCCTTCTATCTCAGGATATTCTGTGATTCTTAGTAGGAAAAGCAGTGTCAAGATGCAAATAACTTAAAATTCTTGGGGCCTTGCGACCCTTTATCCTTCTGTCTCCTGGGTACCCGTGGGCTGGGGAATGTATTTGCCTTCTGTAGTCTCAATGGGTATGTAGTTTTAAGTTGGAATAAGCTTTACTCTTCACTTTTTTCCCCGCTGAAGCCTTTGGCAAAGATCCCCAACATTTGTAGGCAGTGCTAGGTCTATTTTCTAGGAAGTGTTTTAAGTACCTTAGTTTAACAGTGTGAGAAAGGAATTTTGCTTCTAGCTCCCAGGAGCTGCCAGAATGCCATGGCACAGGAAACCCAGTAGGCCTGAACTCTCCTTTCCAGCTCAGCATGGTGATCAGGCAAAGTCTCATGGTGATCAGGCAAAGTCTCATGTTGACCACTGAGGAACACCCAATTACAGCACAATTTTCCTAATTCCGTCAAAAGTAATTTATCCAATGGCTTGGCCAGCAGTGTAAGTGCAGCTTGAGATTCATATTAGGTAATCTGAGCAGACAGGTAGAACAAATTAAAGAAATAACATGGTGGCATAGGGTAGGTTGGTGGACCGTAGCTTCTGCTCCCTCATTTCCCCTCCAACTGTGTGAATGCCTGTCTGAATTGTTCTGGGCATTTTGAGCCTCATATTCTGCTTTGCACTACTCCTGCTTTCATCAGGTTTCACTTGGCAAAGACTTGTTGGGACTCCTCAAAGCCTAATCTGTAGGCAGACAGGAATGACCAGTTTATTTCCTTGGTGATTATTTTTTTTTAAATGATAGACTTTTCTCTTGGATATGACTTCCCCTTGCCCTGCAGCTCAGTCTCTGATTCTGCACTAAGACTAAAATCCTTCATCACCACAGAAATTGCAAATTCTTCATTGTGAGGAATTACTCTAGGGTCTGCCAGACTGAAAAATTCCTTTTTAAAATTGCATTTTGATAAGTTTGATGTGGATCATGTTCTCCAGTGATCCCTAATGATTTTTTTTCTTTTTTGCACTCCTATTTTAACTCTGAATGCAGTTTGTGCGGAGGAAGAAGGGCTGCCATTCTGTGTAAGACACATTTGCAAAACTTTTTGTGCCTTATTGTACTAGGACTTATGCAAAATACTTGAGGTGGGTTTTTTCCCACTAAAAAGCAGTTATTGTGTGCAAAATTTGAAATCTGTGTGACAATTAACTTTTTTGTTTCTGTGTTATCAAATTAGCACATCCTAATATACTATAAGTGCTAATAAAGTGTCTGTTTTAAGACATGTACCAAGTGAACTTAGTATTTCAATTCTCTGCCTTGCATTTGGTAATGTAACAGAAGAGGTCTTGAACACATGGCTCCTTATGCTTGAAATAAAAATAAAATCCTTTATTCAACATTCAGAAGATTGGCTCTCAAAAAAAAAAAGTTAAAACAACTTGTTATGAAAACACTAGCTGCTGAGAAGGACAATAAACATGTCATTAGCTATTCAAAAACATTAACCATAGTTTGCCTTTAACATTATAATTGTCATTCACATTCTTTTGTGTTGAAAAGGTTTTATTTGTGTAATGTATTGACTTTATGCCTGCAAATTATGCCTTTTGCTGATTATATAGATGAAATTCATGAAATCTGCCAGTACGAGACATATTTGCAGGCAACAGTCCCATGCAACACTTTAGTATTCCATTTAAAAATAAAAACTAAAAGTCAAATAATTGCAGATTATGATAGCACATTATGATTACATTGGGTGTAAATTTGGTTACATGCACTTTCTTTGACTGTTAAATAGTGATTTTGGATCTAGATTGTTCATGACACAATGTTTTCTCGCCTGCTGTCGTGTGGCCCAGAGTTGTAGGAGAAGCCTAGGATGGGGCTGGGACTAGTGCAGGGCTCATAAATACAGCAACATGACTTGGTTTTTAATTGCACTGGAACTTATGGAATTTTCACTAAATTTATACTGCTACCAGGATACCGTCAGGCAGTGAACTTACAAAGGCTTTTCCATGATGTCTGGACTGCAGTGGATCTCTCAGGCTTTAGTGATCTGGCATTTTTTTCTATGTGAATGCATCAATTTGGTCCCCAGGACATTGGTTTGTAAACTCTTCTTGGGGTTTCAGTTGATTCAGTGCTTCAGGACAGAGAGTAACTGGCCAACTTTCTCAAAAAGGCTTTTGCCATTTTGAAGTATGGGATAACCCTCTTCTCTTTGTGTTGAGATCTTTCAGAGTAAAACAGTGTTATAGTCAAAGATCATGACCATCCCTCTAACTCCACTGACAGGATTTTGGGGATCTTAACATCTGTTGTCTAACTCTTCCCAATAATTTTGGCACTGAGCAGGGCTCTGTGATGATCAGAAGCATAGTGCAAGGCACAAATAATCTGTATTTGTGAGCCGTCCATAGAGCCTTGCATCTGACTCATGGTAGTGCTGTCACGGACTTGCTATACTTGCTTTTTTTTCCACTTATTCACAAAATAAATTATCTTAGTTTCAATCCATCTGTGTTGGAAATGTCCACAAAACTTCCTCCAACATGGACAGAACAACAAGCTTTGCATTTGCACCAAGGCAGCTGGTCCTCAAAATTTGCCTTTCATTCAGTGCTTTGAGTTTTGAAATGAAAATATGAAGTCTGCTCCCTGACAGCTGGTGAGGGTATTCTTTGTGATGGCTTGGAAAGTCCTGGACTCTATAGATGTGACTGAATGGGGCATGCGGATGTTTCTAAATGATTCTGCTAAAACTGGTGCTTCTGGTGCAGATAATAAAAATAATATAATCCCAGTCAATAAACACTAGTCTTTCACTGAAGGACTATCTGTTTAGGATTATTTTTGTAGTAGGAATTATGATTTCTTTTCCAAAATACTAATCAAGTTCTTTCAAAGGGATGGTCAAATGATAGGGAAAAAATTATAACTTCAGAGACATGATAGCGCAAATACTTGTTTCTACTGAAGGTCAACAGTCTCTTTTTGCAAACACATTTTTTAATGTGTTTACCATACTGGCAACCTTTCATGTGTATTACATGGTCAGTCCCTGATGTCTGAACCCTATAATTAAGCATCTGTCAACACTCTAACCATGACGTCATCATGTCTAGGCTGGCATTCTTTTCATGTGCTCCAAATGTTTTAGCTTTAAATCTCATTCTTCTAACTGTATAGTGTTGTTTCTCAATGATTTGCAAAGTAATTATGCATAACAATACAATGTTGTTTTGAAGTTGCTTAAGAGTTTTTTATAAATCAGTATATCTAGTCTAATAAATCAGATGGTGGACAATGCATTGATTTTGGTTTATTCAGTTGAAAATTTAATTCTTGGTAAGCGGTGGGAACACTCTTATGCTAGCTAGTGCCCGCGAAGAAGAATGCTATCTTTCATCACTGAGTTAATTAATGGCAGTTTACATTCTATCAGGGTGACTGGCCCAGTGTTGTTAGTCATGTCAAGCTTCTCTGATTTATGTTTAGTGTAGCACTTTTTTGATGTAAGGCTGATTATCTATTTCAACACACAGTGGTCCAAGGGTGAGCATAAAATTACTAGATGGGTTTGAATGACTCACTCTTATTTTGCTGCTGTTGTGGTACTCAAAATTTGGTACAATGCTTCTTCAGAAGGGTATGGGGTACAGTTTGTTTTATTTTAAAATAGTGTGAAAACGATGCTAAAATTAAATTCAATATTAAGTTTAAAATTCAGCTCAATACTGAACAATGTCACTGTCAAATTATTGTACTTGCATCTGTTTGATTCTGGTACAATTGAAATACAAAGAAAATATAAAGCACATGGTTATGTGCTCTGCTGGATATACAGAGTATTTACAGTTGAGCGTCTATTTCGGTATCGGGATGAAATCTGTGGAACTGACTGGTTTCCATCTTATTCTGTGTGTGCTTTTTTTTTTCTTCCACATAAACAAAAGAAAAAAGTAAAATACTTTTCTCTTTGGTTGTTCTGGTATACAGATACTGTTTAAAGTAATTGGCTTTATTGTCTGAATATCAAATCTATGCAAAGAAACAATGTTTTAAGATGCATAACCCTGCTGACTTCAAAGCATCAAACAAAACGGTATCTTGCTTGGTTTTTTAGTACACTGCCCTGCTTTTAGCCTAGCATAGCTTTGTTTTCTCTGCAACAGATTTTTGGGCTAAGGTGGGTAAAGAGTGTGTGAAATGTGATGGGACATCGGACCCAGATCTGAATATGGTGGTGACTGCCAAAGTTGGTCATGCCCAGGGTCACTCTGGGTCCTAGTGGCCCTGGCTGAGCCACAGAGTAAAGTGATTTTTCTCTTGACTTACCAGCCAGGAAATTATGCTGTGGCATTATTAATTAATTCAGCCCAGAGAACTGACCTCCTGCTCTTTAGAAGGAATATCAAATCACTGGTTAATAGTGTTGTATGCTTCCACTAACAAGGAGGTTGATTTAAAATCTTTTCAGTTGGTGTTCTCACGTGGACCTCCATCAAGGAGACTTGGTTGAGAAAACTGCCGAGCTAAAATGGAAATAAATATACACAAAGGGGGGAATAGCAGTGCTGTAAAAATACTCATAATGTCTGTGTTTAAATTAAACACAGTGCAGCATCTTTTGATGGGTGCATATTGTGTGTAATAAAGTAAACATTTTAGGTTAACTGCTGTAGGTGGAGGTTATATGCCAATGAAGCTAACCCTCTGTCCTTCCTGTAACTTATTTACATAGCAGAGCCTGACGGATGCAATCCTGCTGCATCACTTCACACGTCACTATTGTGCCCTTGGGAGCAGAGGTTCATCTGTGCGGTTTAAAGGGAAGAAAAGTGCCTCTGCACACGCGTGGTCCCTCCTGCAGGGCACACAGTGATGGCAGCAGAGCTGTAGTGGTGGAAGCCTTCCTCTGCTATGGACACAGGCTGGGAGAGTTGAGGCTGGAGAAGTTTCCAGGGACACCTTTATAGCAGCCTTCAGTACCTAAAGGGGCTGCAAGAGAGCTTTTTACAAGGGTGTGAAGTGACAGAATATGGGAGAATGTCTTCCAAGTCACAGAGGGCAGGTTTAAATTCAGTAATAAGAAAAAGTTCTTCACTGTGAGGGTGATAAGGCACTAGCACACGTTTCCTAGAGAAGCTGTGGGCGCCCCATCCCTGGAAGTGTTCAAGGCCGCATTGGATGGGGCATGGTCTAATGGAAGAAGTCCCTGCCCATGGCAGGGGAGTTGGAACTGGATGATCCTTAAGGTGCCTTCCAACCTAAACCATTCTATGATGACAGGTGATGTCTATTCTTATGGCGATTTATCTTTCCAGCATGCTGCCTAGTTTCGGAATTATTTGCCTTGAGGATGTAATAGCTTGCTTCCACAAATGTGTTATTCTCTACTGATGTTCATTTTCAATTTTTCTACTTCTCCTAAATCTTCCACACCCCTTATTCTCTCACTTTAATGTAGCTTAGTTATAAAAGTATGCAACTATAATAATCTAGTAATAGACATGTGGTAGATACTCTTAACTATTTCCTAAGACAGTATATGATTATTTTCCACTCTTCATTGTAGGGATAGCAAATAGACAGCAAATAAAAGCTTGTTGATGGAGCTCCTTAGGCACACTGTGTGCATGTTTGCAGGGAGGTGGATGTCCAGATTTGTGTGGGTGTTCTTACTCTGCACAAGATCAACTGCTTTCATTGCTAACTCTCCTTCATTCATCTTCCTTAAGATGCTGAATCAAAATCCCATTCTTCTGCTAATCTCTCTCCATATCATATATTAGATTCCATAACCAGTCCATAATTTCTACAAGAACTAACAGATCATCAGACGCTTGTAATAAAAGTGCTGTTTCATTCCAGTTGACTACACAGCACAGTCATACAGCCTGAGTATCATAAAGCTTTGAACTGGCTCATGGAAAAGGGAGCAGCAAGAAAACGTGCCGAAAATGCACCATGTGCAGCAGAACTACACTTTAGTCCAGAGCTGTGAGGGGTAAAATACTGCACCTTTCAGCTAATAATCTGCAATCTCATTATCTCTGAGCCATGAACTGCATTGTTGGTGATATACAGGCTGGATTATCCTATCTGCTTTTTGTCCCATATATCCAAAAGTTGACACTTAATTATGTTGTCCGACAGTAGATCAAGTTTTACAACAGCAACAAAGGATTAAAACGGTTTTATATTGGGGACATTCAGAGGATATACAGTGCTGTGTTATAAGAGGAAACGGCAGTCATCTGTGTTACCATCTGGGAGAGAAACATTGAAGTGCTATTAATATGTAAACCTTTCACTTTTTTTTTTGTTTGTTTGTTTTTAGAATTGGTAGCATTCTTAAAGAACTGATTACAATTCTGTAGTCAATTTTGGTGCCAAAGGATGCTGCAAATAGTATTACAGCAACAATTAACATGAGCACAGCTATCTTCTCATTTGTTTTTAAGGTGTCTTCCTCAGACACTAGAGCAGCAAGGGTAACATCAGATCAGGTTTTGTGTATGGCAGTAAATCCGCTGTGTTGCATAAGCACTCCACTTGCCACAGACGAAGACAGTGCAGACTCTTCCCTATCTCAGCAGAACTTATCCATATGTATGGCAGTTACTCTTTCAATTCAATGTGGTAATCACTTAAATATCCTAATTGGCTAATTTTATTATTGCATTCACTGCTAATGTGCTAATTGTTTTATTTCTGGGAAAGCTGTAAAAAATGCTACTTGATATTGATTTATTTATCTTCTGCTCCATTTAGTTTTATTACAATATGGTTTGATTTAATTCTTTATTTCAGGAAATCATTATCATACATAAATATTTTAGTGAAGAAGGGTAGGGGAAGAGTAAAAAAAGGAGAAGAGAGATAAATACAAGGTAGAAATTTTGTGTTTAAATTAATTTCTTTCGTGATCAAGAACATGTTTGGCTGCATTTCATTCATTTAGTTTCCTTGCAATAAAACACAAAAATAAAAAGCCAATCAGTACAAACTCTCCAGGGTTTTACTGCCCTGGATTCTGGTCAACATGGCCCAATTGCCTGTTTACTTTCTTGAAAGCATCAGCCCTTTGAAAAGGCTCGTACAGCTATGCATAATCGCTGAGACTCTGCAGAGCCCTGAGCTATGGAAGGGAATAAACTCCCCAGAGCCAGGATGCTTTCCTTTGAGGGAAAGCAGGGGAGGAATGGCTTCTCATCAAGATGATACCCAGGTGAAGGTACAGAAACTTCTAAGTCCCATCTGGGAAGTCCAGCTCCCTCTCTTACAGGCAGAGATTCATATAATACCAATTCATCTGCCTGTTTGCTGTACTTTTTCTGTGCTAACTATTTTGATGGCTGTGTTAGTGTCTCCACAGGCCAATGCTGACACTTTTAGGGGTGAAAAGCAAGTAAATTCTAAAGGTAATTTTCAGTTCAGAAAATAAAGGAATGCTTATGCTTAAAATTGAGCCCAGGATGTAGGTCTGCAGCATTTTCCTCCTTTTGCATTTACTGGGTCAAAGCTTGGAGTAAGACCCCTGATTTTGTCTCATCAGTTGTAGGTAATTCTAGAAACTCTATTCAGCTTACAGCATTTGTGGAAGGTGCACAGATTTATCTTGATTAAGAGCTATTAATGACTATCAATATGGTTAATAGCTCATTCTTTTCTCTTTCTGATATGGGAGAGGAAAAAAAAGTGCGTTCTGACCTCTGTAATTTCTCTCTTTTGTTGCAGCACACCCTAAACTCTACACACGCATAATTTCTAAGTAGTCCAAATCTTCTGGTTTTGAATTTTCCTTTTAGTCATGGAAATAAGGAAGGAATTTGAATTCACTGTGCCATGAAACCATTAAAGAATCAAATACAGCGTTTGGAAGGGTCAGCTGGATAAAAACTTGACTTGAATATCCAAATAGCAGAAAATGCTGTTCTTAAATGCTCTCTTTTTAAGAAGTTATCAAATTGGAAAAAAAGTGCCTCTTTTTATGGGAAGATATATTTGGCAATTTTATAACTTATTGGTTAAAGTACACATTTTTAAAGTGTGGTGCCTGTTTTCTCATCATAAACATCCCCTTTATATGACCTTAGAGATTCCTCATTGACTTTCTTGCAGTCAGTGGACTTTCTATGTCATCCCTGATGAATCTTTAAAAATCCTAATTTCTCTTTTAAACCCTTTTTAAGCGTTTTTGGGTTCATTCTCTGATGTAGATATCCCTCCTCTCTCAGAAGTCCTTTTCAGCACTAAAACATAGTGTTAGGTTTTCCTAGAAGTCGAGGAGTTTTGGGGTAAGAAGTTTTCAGGATTAAATAAATTGTGCTCTGTCTCGCTAACTATATTGAGCACACTTCTATGCATTGTTTCTCTTTATCATTGTGCCTTTTGATGAAACATGGGGTTTAAAATCTCTTATGAAAGGATTTGGGCAGGAGTGCAAGCAAGTTCACTCCTAAGGCTATTGAATCTTTTTGAAAAAGCTTTCTGTGGCCTTGAGCAAGACTAGAAGCTAGTAGAAAGGATGTTGTTCAGAGACTTTGAAATAAAGGTGGGTGCCAACAAGACTTTCGTGAATTTTAAAGAACCTTCTACCTGTCTCTCTGCGTCTGTATTGCAGTGTAAGAAATCTTTGCTTCCATAGGAAGCAACTTTGTTTCTACCCAAGGCTGTAGGTTTTATGTGTGCTATCTATTCTTAATAAGAAGTTTCAACAGTATGTGCAGCTTACATCCACAGTAGCCATCTATCACTTGAAAGGAGGCTTTAATTAACGGAACCCTAATTTTATTGACGTACTGAGCCATGATCTTGTAAATTCTGCAGCACAGAGAATCGCTTAGTTCAGGTTCACTCATAACAACCCTGAGCAGCACAGTGTGTTTTATGACTCTTTAACAGATTTTGATGTTAATCTAGGAGCCCTTTCTGGAGCAACTGTGTTCTTTACCTTGTAAGCATATTTTGAATTAATTGTGTTAAGGCTTTAAAGCATAACTGTTACTTGCCTTCTGATCAAAATGTCTGGTATGCCTGAACTATTCACCCTGGGCCTCCAAGGGGATTCACTGCTCTCAAATCCTTTCCCAAAGCGTCTGTGCTGCAGTACCTAGGCCAGGGTAGGTATTATTTTTGCAGAAACCACTCACGTTTAACAACTGCAGCAAAGTAAACACGTTATGCCATTTCCCTTATCTCCTCCTCCTGTGACTTGAGGAATGTGCTGTGCAGGAGGAAAGGGCAGTTTCGGTGGCATGGTTGATGCCCTGGCTGAGATGCGCTAATTTAAATGTGCTGCACTTGACACAAAACCAGAAGGTGGGAAGTGAGGCATCCTCGCGTTTCTGTATCCTCATGTCTGAGCTGGCCCATCGCCGGTCCGCAACTGATCCAAAGTGACAGCAGCACGCTGAGCTGCTTTAACCTGTAATGAGCTCTCCCCGCTCCCGAGGGGCAATTCCAGCATGCTGAAGACAGAAAGACGTATCTACAAGATCCGTTTCCCTGAAAATGCTGCGTGGGGTGAAGATGGTGGCTCTGCAGCAGTGTGAAAATGTTCCCTTTGTGGGAGGGATGGCCCTGGGGCAGCAGTGGCTGCTGCTTTCCCTGCTGTTTCCCAGAGCCCTCGCTAAGCAGAGCACGTAGGGGAATTTAAGAATGAATCTCTGTGTGAAAGGGGTTTTTTTCCCCTCTTTTGAAGTATGATCACTTACAAGAAGCCATTCAGGTTGTTGTGAATGTTTTTTTAATGGGGACATTGCAAAGACAGGGCTCCCCCATGAAACCAGAAACCAGAAGTATTGAAATAGTTCCCTGACAATGGAAATAGAGAACCATTCCAACAGATTTTAAGCACTAAATATACATCTGTTTATCCACAGCAAAATAGGAAATTGATAAAACTCAAAGCATGGGGTACACTTTTTCAGGTAATAATCACGCATTAAACTAAATTTTTATTATTTCATAATCCAAATGGCCCAGTATTTAACTGGGGGTTTTTAACTATTATGGACCTTTAGTAGTATTTTTTTAAAAGACTGGGTAGAATCAAAAAAAGTTTTGCATTGGAAGGGACCTTAAAGACCATCTAGTTCCAACCCCCTTTGCATGGGCAGGGACACCTTCCCTTACAGCAGGTCATTCCCCATCCAACCTGGCCTTGAACACTTCCAGGGATGAGGCATCCGCATCTTTTCTGGGCAGCCTGTGCCAGTGCCTCACCACCCTCATAGTGAGGAATTTCTTCCTGATTTCTAATCTAAACCTATCCCTTCAGTTTGTAGCCATTCCCCCTTGTCCTATCAGTCTGTGCCTTCTTGTAGCCCCCTTTAGGCACTGGAAGAAGCTCTGAGGTCTCCCTGGGGCCTTCTTCTCCCCAGGCTGAACAGCCCCTCTCAGCCTGTCTTCAAAGAAGAGGTGCTCCAGCCCTCTGAGCATCTTCGTGGTCCTCCTCTGCACTCACCTCATCATGTCCACGTTCTTATTTTGGGACTCCACTTCTGAACACGGCGCTGCAGGTGGAGTCTCACCAGAGCAGAGGAGAGGGGCAGAATCCCCTCCCTCACCTGCCGCCCATTGGTGCTTTGGATGCTACACGGGTGGTTTCTGGAGTGCCAATGAACATTGCTGGATCATATTGAGTTTCTCTCCCACCAACACCCCCAGTTCCTTTTCTTCAGGGTTGTTCTCATTCCATTCTCCACCCAACCTATACTTGTGCTTGGGATTATGCTGACCCATGTGCTGGAAATTTGTTTTTAGCAAATGAATATGTTATTTAATATCTTACTGATTCACTAATGCTATGTGAGCACATAACATTACACCCATCTCTATACTGCCAGCATTCACACTTGAAGTGTGGACTTCCATTTGCTATTTTAAAAAATGTGCATTTCATAACATTGGAGTTCAGCATAATCTTTTGACTTCACCATCAACTTCTATTTTATATTATCAAGGAGCTCCACTTCAGAATTTAACTGATGCTTTTGTCCAAATTATTGGTAACTTGCTTTGTATTAAGATCAGCAAACAACGAGAATAATTTTATTTGAATCTAAGTGGTCTTCCTATTCAAGGACTGTTGAAAGAAAACTTAAATCAGCATTCAAATTGCTATTCAGACTCTGTTTTTTTAAGTGATGGTGCATTTTCATTGTCTTGTCCTACTCATGTTGTGATGAGAATGTAGAATTAGACCTTCTGGTATCTGTGGTTTGTACCACAAATAAATGTAACTTTACCCAACTTGTTCATCAGCTGGTAATTGAGAACATCAGCAACGGTTTCCATTGTAGTTGCAAGCTCCAACAGTTTTGTTTGTGGATTGGTTTTTTTGTTGTGGTTTTTTTTCTCCAGAATTTAGCGGAAGTGCATGTGCATTTACTTTGGCAATCCCATTTCAGGGGATGTTATTAGGAACTCCTTTTTGGAAGCATCAGTGTGTTCTTCTTGGACCTGAACCCTTGCTGAACACTAAGAGCTACTCAACTAGTTTTTACAATTTGTTGTCCTGTAAAGTAATAAATGGCCCAAATTTTCTACACACTAATTAAAATTCCATTTCTCATGAATTCCTTAATTGAGAGCAAGTCATTATGTGCTTTGTTGATTCTTAAGTGCAAAGATAATTGCAATGGGCAGCATGAAAGTGGTTTGATTATTGCCTGTCGACTCTTGTGAATTCTAATAGGTCTAATTGCATAGCATCAATTCATCATCTCAGCATCACTTTATATTATTAGCTCTCTGAACTGTTATGTGCTCATAAAGAAGTGTAGTAGTTTATCAAGGATGACATGGTACCTGGCCTATTGTAATTTTCCTTCCTTTCCTAATGTTACTATTGGAATTAGATGTTTATTGTATGGTCCCCCTTTGCAGAAACTACTTCAGAATTTTTCTCCATGAAGAAAAGGATACTGTCTTCCTCTGAATTTGCATTTATAATTTCTCTGCTAAATGATAGTCAGTCTTTTTTTTTTTACTTCTCTAAATTGTTCCCATAAATCCTGACCATAATGTGTTGGCTACGAAACATCTATCAAAAGCTTTATGACAGGGTTCTTTGTTATTGCTGAACATTATTTAAATGATGTGGACTCTCATGAGGTGAAGTTCCTAACAAAACTTCTATTGGCCGAGAAGCAGGGGAAAAGGAGCACTTGGTCATATTAGAATTTCATTCTGTGGGAATTTGGGAAGGAGGATTGGTTTTGTGGGGTGGTTTTTTTGTCTTTTTTTTGTCCCTAAAGCCAAGGGTATCTGTTTAGAAAATCTTGAAGACGCCTGAACATAACTAGAGAGGAACGCAGAATATTTCAGCTAAAGGTTATGAGGTTCTGGATCAGTAATTTTTAATAGGTTTTACTGCAAATATGCAGAAAAACACTAGCTTCTGTGAAAGATGAAGTTTCTACGAAGCCAAATATTTAAATTATAAACCATGAACACTATCAGTACTAACATGGGGTAAAAGTTTCCTTTTGAGTTTTTTTGAGAATTAAAAGATGCCTTTGTGCTTATGCTAAAGCTTTGCCTTTTTCTAAAGCTTTAAAGTATAGTGAAATCATCATCCAAGATTCCTCATCCTTGGCCTCTTCCATCTGGTACTATTTACAGACTTCTCAAACAACAGCCACCAACAGGCAGTGCTATAAAGCGATTTTCCAAGTCATACAGCAGCCCAGGTGGGTTTTAGCACTTGACTGTGTAAATGGCACTGATGAAGCAACTGGATTTACCTTTTTCAGTGTGTCGCTTTCAGGCCCAGGATCCACACTGAAAACACTCCCGTGCGTAAGGCCGGGTGGTTTGCATGATTAGTATCAAGCATTTGGCTTGCTTTGGAAAAAAAAGTGCAGTGGTATCAGAGGAACACGTGAAAGTACATGTGTGTGTTTGATTTTCTTTTCTGCTGTCTTGCCCAACATGTTTTTGCTTGCTTAACTGTATGTTGCTCAGCTGACAAGGTCAGCCAAATGGTTTGCTGCTTCACGTGCTCCGATTTCTAGCACTTTGTGAACAATAAGAGCTGACATTATTCTTGAAGCAATTGCTTTCACTGTGAAAATACCAGTTTGTCTTCCCAATAGCCCATGAAAGGAGAAATGGCACTGTGAAGTACAACTTTGCACATGGACTTCTAAAAATCCCTCTAATCCTCAGGCTGGTGTTCAAGTGGATAATGTGATTTTGCAGACATTTCTTCTTTTCCTGGAGAAACAATGCATTGAGCTTGTGGGCACTGCAGGTGGCAAAATAACCATTTTGCCTTAATAACAAGTCCAATAAAATTTACAAATATTTTTCTCAATATGGTTTCCCAGAAATGAAGCAGTTCTCTTCAGCAGAGGACAGTCTTGGGTTTGGAAATGACGTGGTTCTGACACTGGTCACCCTTACAAGTTTTGCAATCTCCCTGTTAGGTTTTTTTCAAAGGTATTGCTGCCATTTCCAGCCCCACTCTTTCTGGTTCCCAGTTCCTAAACACCAATATCCTTTTTGCGTGACTTGATTTAGAAATTCTCCACTGGGGGTTATTGTGAAATGCTTGTGACAGGCTGGTGGCATGCTACAATATTACTGAGCTCACAAGTTGACTTTATTTACATCTGTGTTTCCTTTACAGAAAGTTGAAGTTCAAGAATGTCCTTCAGCAGCTCTTTTAGCTTATTACATGACTTTCCAGAAGGTTGTTTAAGTACATTTTTCTCAATTGAGCTGAACAAGAGGTGACACCAGTGTTTCTCCAAGGGCTCTTCCTAGTGACATTGACATGGAGAACATTAGCAGTGCAATAAGCCTCAGCAAGTTGCTAACAGTTCACTTTGCAATACATTTTTTATCTTGAAAAGAAAATAGTTTCCCTGTTTCTTATTTTGGTATGTTTGTTCATGCTGGAAATTCAACTGTTTACAACTTACACTGATGCAAAATACTCTCAAGATGTTTGTCAAAACTTGTTTTTCACTTGGAACCACAGGAGCATGACATATTGTGTGAAATAACATACCAGAATTTTTGCTAAATACCCTTGTTGGATGTGTTTCATGTTTCTTCTTAGCTTTTTTGTCTGCCAGTGATTCTGAACATGTTTGATGGAGAGTTTTAGCTCCTTTCCACCTTGGTGGTGCTTACCAGTGGTGTTGGTGAGCTGATCTGCGTTGTAAGCAAGCAGCTTCTGCACCCCAGCCAGCGAGTAGCCTGGATGAGCTGGTCACAATCCATGAGAGGGTGTATATGCCTTAGTAAGCAGTATTGCTCGGTTAGATGTTGTGATATGAACACAATCCAGAGAGTAAATGGAGTAAAGATGGAGTGGCGTTTTCTTGTCATTTTCTATTCTTTCCTTTTGGTATCTTTCTGAGCTGGAAGGCTGAAGAGATCAGACGATTTCAGTGTGATGCTTGTGGTATCTGTGAAAGCTCACTTCTGAAAGAAAACTGATAAAAGCACTAAGGGCAGAGCACCATGGCCAGGCACAGCCATATTAGTGTCTTTGTCTCCTCGCCTGCTGTGAGTCCCATCCTGCTGCCCTGTCAGCAGAGGTATGAACTGAAGGGAAAATTGTAAACTTGGAAATTTAAGGAGTCCTGAGAACAAGCAAGATGTAACAAGTCATGGGCTGTGCCCTATTGGCACTGGGCAAAGGCTCTGGTCAGCTGAGTGTGTGTGGAATGAAGTGGTGTTAGGGCAATTCTACCTCCACTGTACCCCTGCTCTCCCAAGCAAAATGGCTGCTCTCAGTCTTGATTCAAGACTTACATTTACTTAGTTCTGCTAAAACAGTAGTTGGATTTATTAATGATACAGATCAGCCTCTTTTCTCTTTCCGTTTGAAGTATTCAGAGAAGTATTAGCTGTTTATTACAAAGCACGCAGGTAGCAGGGTTGAAGCACTGAAGTTCTTCTCTAAATCTGTTATTTTTTTCTCTGTTCCATATCTGTAGCATAGATAGTCTGTCTATAGTCTGTGCAGACACATGTCTTTCTATTTCCCTCCTCCCTCTAGGATCAGGCTTGCTTGTGTCCTGCCTCCATCATCTGCTGGGTTTGCTTTTAGGATGGATTGCAGAGCACTGGATTCCAAGTGCTAATATTTGTCTCCTTGCCAGCTGATGAAACTAAACTATCTTTCAAACTGGAGAGCATCTCTTGGGAAGAGGAGAGGGGAGAACGGTCAAAGGAATTTATCTTGGCACGTACGGCATTCTCACAACTTGGTGTCTGGAATATGTTGATATCAGGAGGGTGCTTTACTGTGGTTTTAGCCACCTAAAATGAAAATACAGTTGATGATAGAAAGTAAGATTGCTCTTCTAGGCAAGAAGTCTCATCCTATGGTTCAAAGAGCTGTCCAGTTATTTCCCTTGTAACAATTATATAAGGCAATTAAAGTGGCACTGGCAACTGGAAATTTACTCAGCTTTTAAAAATGAGTTGAGCTTACTTTTGGTTGCTGCATCATATGTCCCTGTTTCCATTGACTGTCTATGACTGAGTTTGGGAGAGAGGTGCCAATAGTAAATTTAATTTTTTCCTCTTTTTGTTGTTTTGTGATGGGCTCATAGGTATAGCAAGGGAAACCATCTCTAAAGGAACTGACTGTAGACAAAGATCTGTTAAATGCAGGTTGCTAAAAGTACAGAAGAGAAATACTTAAGGTCAGGTAAATTAGAGACTGTTTTTCTTGCGAAAGTAAAAAGGTAGTAAGAGCGAGATTTTTCAGTGATGCCCTTTAAAAGATGAAATGATAAATGTGCATTCCTTCAACCTGAAGGTGTGCTCTCACTTTCTTTGCTGTTGTGTGGATCCTTGTTACCTTTAAGCAGTAGTCTCACCGATTGCTGTGCGATTGCTCCCAAGCTTGGAAGCAGTTTGCCAGTTTGGAGCTATAATCACTTTGTTTGTTGCTATGAGGAAAATACAGTATTCTCTGTATAGTATGGAGTTCTGTAGCACAGTTCAAATTAATTCTCAGCTTTGTCTTTCAAACTGGGATTTATTGTATTTTTAAAAATATTTAATGGTTTCAGTCTTTTAATTTCTAACCTTCTCTTCCATCTGCATCCACTTGGATTTGAGAGGTGATAAATGGAACCAAGAGACTGCACAAGGCTCTCCTATCTGTATTGCAAGAGCTGTATTTTATTGTTTGTGGCAAGGGAAATACTGAACTTTCCTTGCGTGGTTTCCAATGTTCAAACTTGTAAGTTAATAAGGCTGATTTAGCTGCCACTGGTTTCTTTTGAAGATACATGGAGAACCTGTAATTTTATCATCTTTTTCTGTTTTTCTTAAAGAAGACATGCAAAATCCTTAGCAAAGCATCTAATTTCTGCTGTGAGGGATATGTAGATTAGAGAAGTGCCAAACAAAAAAGATGTGCTCCAATTTCTGAAGTGAAAGAAGTTTGTTTATCCCCAAGAAAACATATAGAAATAGTAAATGAAAAAAACCAGTTTGGGTAACTTTTTGTAATGTGCTGCCCTTAAGGAACAGATGCACCAGTGAAGCTATGAATATAATAAATTTGTCTTTGAAACTCTAAGTCATACTTCGCCTCTTGAAGAAACCTATAAAACTTCCTATTAAGGAAACAATTTTTTCAGTGTTTTTAAAAACCTTTTTACCTGAAGTGATCTGATTAAAAAATCTGTATCCCTTCAATGGGCAGATAAAACCAATGCTAGCAGTTTCCCCTCGTTTCACCTGAGATTATTCTGCTGCTAATGTGTGATTAAGGGTTGTTTAGTTTGGTCTTCTGAAAACTTTCTGCTATAATCACCAGTCCTTTCAAGTGAAGATCAGTGTTTTGTAAGCTTTTATGCTAATATTCGTAAATCCTACATGAAGGACATATAATTTGAGTGATTCAGTATTTTCATGAGGAAAGAAAGCCTTGAAGTATTGGCACAGGATCTGGGGATCTGTTTGTATTTAAGATGTCGCACAGCCATGGTAAACGTAACATGTTGAATTGTTTTCTTTGTTTCTTGGGATGTCTTCCTTTGTTTCAACTTCCCTACAATGAACTTGACTGAATAATAAAGAACATTTTAATAAGAAATGCTGGAAGTTGTCAAAACAGAATTTGCACAGGAAAAATCCTTACAATAGGAAATACAGAGCTTTTGCTATGGCTTGTTGTTAAATTATCAGAGCACTCTCTAGCAGTGTTCAGCACTCAGAGGAAAGTGTAAGAAATTTAGTTCTGAGTATTAATCTTTTCTGGATAAAAGTAGTCTGGTACTATGTTTTGTAGTGAGGCTGAGGTTTTTGTGGATTTTTTGTGAATGGTTGGGGGTTTTTGTTTGTTTTTGGGTTTTTTTGGTTTGGGATTTTATTTCGTTTTGTTGTTTTTTATTTTCCCCATATCCTAAAGGGTATATTTATGCTTTAACTGTGCAATACACCAGCAGAGGTAACTAAATTCACTTCAACAGAACCGGGTTCGACACTGAGAACAGACGAAGTGTGACAAGGGGTCCATGCTTTAGGACCAAGCTGAGAACAAACATTAGCTCATTTCTGATTTCTGTGCCTCTGTAATTAATCCAATTCCAAATCTAAAACTGAAGCTAACTTAATCCCCGTTTGCATTTTTATGACTTGATTTGTGTTGCCGGTTTTTTTGGGGTAATATTTGCAAGAGTCTCTACTGAATCAAGAATCAAGTGGGATTAAATATCCCTTGAATTTACATGGCTGGTGTTACATCCTTTACCAGGCTGTGGATTTTGGTGTAAAATTTTTGTGGAATGGTAGGCTGAAACTCTCTCTTAGTGTCTGAAGAATAAATACTCTAGGTCAATCAAGTTTATTTTTGAGTGTTGAACAGCCTTATCAAATGAATTAAACCCAGACTCGCTCACGAACATCTTTTGCTATTCAATATAGTGAAAATAGAGAATCGTTGTGGCTTATGCTTTCCTACGTGTAGCAAACATAAACCAAAAGACAGATTAGGGCATTTTTGTCTATAGCCTTGTCCACTTGCAAAGAATAATAGTCAGTGAAAGGTGGAGAGCATCGCTTGGGTCAAGGGCATCACTTGGTTTGTTTGATGAGCCACTCGATGAGGAGGCTGCTTGGCCAAGCTCGTCTGCTGCTACAGCAAAATGAGGTTTGCTTTAGTGTGTGGAGGACAAAATCTGTTTGGGGCAGCATAATCTCATCTCTTCTGTTTTTCCTAGGTATATTAAGGTCTTTATTTGGGTGGGAAGGTAGGGAACAAGGATAACATTTGAGCATTTCTGCTGCAAATTCTTCCAGTAGAGATTAAAAAAGAAACCAGAAATAACAAGTTGTGAATGTAATAATTTCATGTTCAGTCTTGGCATGTTCATGTTCATTCGTATCACGCTATGAATATCCCAAGTGGAGCCATTGTCTTTTAACTTTACACATGAGCAATTATTTCCATGGAAGTTGTGGGGCCGTCTGTCTAGCCGCTGCTTTGACATCTGTCATCGTGGCACTAAATTGCTTTGTAAAACCTATTTCTTTGGGATATAGTATAGTGTCTCTTAATTGCACCACTTGCTTCTCCTGCCTGAACAGAGCCTACTTTTGTTTCCGACGTTAATGGTGAGGCCCTGATGGCAGAGTGATGCTGTAAGTTCATTGATGGGAGGGGAACTGCTCTGGGATTACACAGACATACTTGGGCCTTGTATTTTATGACAAGCATGAGTGCCAAAAAGGCCTGGGCTTTGACTTGTGTGACTTAATTCTCTGGCCGGCTGTCGAGGCAGTGGTGTAACCATTGCAAACAAGCTCTCTGTGTTTTTCAGCTTCCTACGGATGCTGAGCAGTCGCTCTCTGCTAAATGCAGGCTATTGAGTGTAAACTTCTGCGGCTCCCCAAAGGATCTCTCAGGCTCAGCAAATCCTTTGCCTCTCCCTATGGGAATATTGTTTTCTGACTCTCTGTGCTGTCTTGTAGTTAGGATATACATCTACTCCATGATGAGGGATGCTGGTTAATAATTTACGATAAATATATTCTTTACCTTTCCTTGGCAGACAATGCTATTTAGGTGAAAAATGGCTTAAATATTTCACACAAATGACTTCTAGATATTGTAGCTTTTGCAGCTAATGAAACATTTTTTTTGTGTTCACCCAAAACAGCTAATTAATCACTGAAGGCAGCTATAGAAGGTACAAAGTTCAGATTGAGCAGTGCTTATTGCCTCAAGCCTAAAAACCTGAGACTGACTCTTTAACTGCTCGTAAACGCAATATATACCTATATCAAGCAGAGAAATGCTTTTGAACTTAGGGGTTGTATTGTATGTAGTCACACACAGCATTCCGTGATTTATAAAAGATGTCTTACATTTATAATACTCAGCTCTGCTAATCTACTTTTGGAGACACAAAATTAGACTGCAGTCCTGTGGGATTCATTTCAGCTGAACTTAAAATTAACAGTTGTTTCTTGTACACTGAAAACACTCTTTTTATGTGCAAGTGCATATAGCTAGAAATAGAAAATTAACAAGCTGAGCAATTTGTATACCAAAGCAATAGGCTGTGCACATTCCTGAAGAATAGGGATAGCCAGTAGGTATGAATATCTGGAGGTAATTCCATTTGCCACCAACTGAACCTCAGCTATTCCTTTTCAGCACCAATATGGTGGGTGCCTATTGTGTAAATCAACTGATAATATTTACAAATGGAGCCCTTAAGGCTCTGAATTTTTATCAGATTTTTTTAAATTCAGTGGCACACAGATACCTTCCTTCTTGAAATTCCAATGGTTCCCCCTGTGATTGACAGGGTACAGCTTCATTATGCAGTTGGCTGGATGGGCTGATTACAGCTATGAATGTGTAAAAGGGGTGAGTGAGAGAAATGTGTAATTGATTCTGACGGTGGTTCATTAACAGTGTGAATGCACCACACTCACATCTGTAAGGGAAAGAATCAGAGAAACTTACTTGTACTTTTTCAGTTGTTTGGAAAAGCTCACGGTGATAATATTTTCGCCATCTAGTGTCACATTTTCAAAGAAAAAGGGAAGAGTAAATTGCATTGAAAGTAATTTATGTCAGTCCTCCGGGTTGGTTTTTGAAGCACAGTCACTTCTCTTCACCCTTTTCAACTGGAAGTTGTGTTTCATCCTTGCCCATGCTGCTCTGCCCTTTCTCCATAGCAGTGCAGTTAAAAACTTGTGTGAGAAACAGCAAGTTAAGGTGTATGGATTGACTTTTTTAAGAAAAAGACCTGAGAAAACAAGCCTCATTGGCCTTTTACATATAAAGTTTGTACTTTACAGCAGTTGCAGTTTCATTTCTGAAATACCTTCTTTCCTTTTAAACACTGTTTTAAACCAACAGCTTCAGTAGCATTAGAAGCAGTTTGATCCACTGCTGCAGCCTGAATCCCAGATGAGGATATACCTTCCTTGTGGGCTCTCCACCTCAATGTACTATTAAAAATGTAAGCAAACATCTCTGCTGTGTGTACACAAAGTGATTTACGAACCCATGGATTGCAGCTTTCTTTTTAATGAAGTTTCCTATCAGTGAGCTTGACTGGAAGACTGACCACAGTAAATCAGCAGCTTCACAGCAGTGCAGGCAGCTTAATTTGACATAAAAGTTAAAATACTAGAAATGTGTGGTGTGTGTGTGTGGTTAGTGTGGCATTCTCTGAGTGATGACTGTTCCCTGTTTTGATCTGTTTACTTGGGTTTGAAGATCAAAAGAACATGTTTCAGATTTTGGGAAATGTTTGCATCCCTTACGCCTGTTTGACCTCACTGAGAAGTGCTTGGACCCCAAAGGGTGCAGACACTACAAGAACAAACAGGAGCCAGCTTTTCCAGCCAAACTAAATATTTTTGGAGTTTCTCTACATTTCCCCCAGTTTAAAAGCCTTTAGGTGATGAGACCACTTCTGTTTCATGCCATTGTGGCCACATTGTGTACCTTCAGGCCACAGTCATACTCATCCCCACGGCTGGTACTCTCACCTGCCTTGCTGATGCAGTCAGTTTGCCTTCCCTGGTGAAACTCATTCCTGTGTATGTGTCCTGTGACAATCCTTTACTGTTGTATTTTCCTTCAGAAGGGCTGTGCTCTTCCCCAGGGTGGATCCTTGTTCTGGCTGGGTGTGGAAGGTGCCAGCTAGGGCTTGCACATCCATGGTTGTCCTTGCCAGCAGTGCTGGAAGTTTACCTTTGAGGCTGGCTGCTGTAGTAGGTGGCCAGAACAGCAGGGCAGCAGTTCTGCCCGGAATTTTCTTGTGGACAAATGTCTGTAGATCTCCCCTATGGCACATACTCCTCCATCCTCCAGCTCTCTGCAGGGGATAATGTGTGAGCGGAAAGGAAACTTTATTGTGACAGACAAGCTTGAAGTTTGACTGTCTTTGTTGATATATTAAAAATAAATGGTGCTGCTTCAGCCTGTGAAGTCTGATTCTGTGCCGGTTTGGACAAATTTGGAGGAAATAGCCTCTGATAGAAGGCAGGTTACAACCGCCCCTCCCCCACCAGGTTCAGGAAAAAAAAATTCTCCTCGGAGGAAAGTGAAAGAGATGAAAACTATTTATTTAACAAACACACAGGAAAAGGATAATAATGTTAAATAATGAAATCTCTTGCTATGGAGAGAAACCTGGGAAGATGTCAGAGTCCTTCTGTAGGTGTGGTCTCCCTCCTCCTCCTCGGAGCTGGGTTTGCATGGGCCCACCTCTGGGGCCTCTCTGGAAAATTCTCCTGATGTGTTCTGATGTTGAAACAGTCCAGAAGAGAAGAAGGGAAAAAACAAAGTCCCAGGAAAACAAAGTTCAACTCTCTGTTTCCCTCTGGAGAAAAGGATCCAAAAGCTGGCTGAAAAGCACGAAAGGTGCTTCCACCCGCTCTTGCTGCTGCGGCAGGGGAGTGTATCTGTGTCCTTGAACAACTGTTTTGAAAAGTTTGCTCGGTTTTTTTTCTCTCCCCCCTCTCTGTGCCTTTCTGTGCCTTTAAACTGAGCCTAAGTTAATTTGTGGGCATAGAGTAGCAATAAGGGATACACATCATAAAGTCACCCCAAGACAGGTTCTCAGGTAGTAACTGCATGGGCTGAAGGAGGGGAAAGAACTGTTTTGTTTCTGGTTTGTTTCCTTTATGCCTGTATAATCTCAAAGGGTTTTGCCCACCTGCAAACCTTAAGGTATTTTGGAATAGCTTGAGCAGAATAATATGTAATTTAGGAAATGCATGTATATACTGATTTTATTGACAATGTACAACAGTAAAATTACTACTCCCCTGTTTGTCTGTCAACCATAAAGCACTGGCATATTAGTAATGCTGCTCTGCTAATAAAATCTTTATCACGGGTTTCAGAATAATAATGTGCTTAAGGAAAGCATTTCTTTGCCAATAATATGCTGTAAACAATTACAATAGTTGTGATATTTTATAAACCAGTTCATAGAATCATAGAATGCTTTGGGTTGGAAGCAACCTTAAAGATCACGTAGTTCCACAGCCCCTGCCATAGGATGCTTCCCACTAGATTGGGTTGGTCAGGGCCTATTCAATTCATAACCATCTTCTGTGTCTTGTCTAAAGAGCCATCTATTATGGACTTGGAAAAATTAAAACATAAAAGCTAATAATTGCATGAAAGGTTACCTATTTACATGAAGTGTCTGGTGCAGTAATATAGGATGGCTGACGAGGCGCTATGAAAATGCTAAATTGGGAAATTCTGAAATAAAGATGACAACATTCCGAATTTATTGAGCAGAGGCTTAAACCTAGTGTTTAATGATGAAAGACTAAAGGAATGGAGTTAAAGATTTAGTGAGTGAAATGCATCTAGAAATTATATTGTGGGAGTTTTATACAGAAAGACCCCAGCAAGAATTTGGTACTTGATCTGTTCCCCAAAACTCCTTCTTGCCTTTAAGTAATCAATGAATAATTTAAGCCCTTATACTTCAGCTTTCAAGGAGCTGCACCTTGAAATGCAAGAAACTCAGCCTTAGCCAAAAGAGGGAAATGTTCATGATTCTTTTCTTTTGTTATTCATCCTTTACACATTCTTTTCAAGTTGATTTTATAGTTGTTCCTTTATTTGCTTGTTGGCTGCTGGGTATTGTGAATTTGAAATTCATCATGATAGCTTTGATCTTGGTGTCTGTAAATGTAGAGTGAACTTGGCTGAGATGAGACTCAGGAGTATATTCCTTTCCCTGTAGACTCATAGAATCATTTAGGCTGGAAAAGACCTCTAAGGTCATTGAGTCCATCCTGTAACCCAGACTGCCAAGTCCACTGTTAAATCATGTCTCTGGCTCAGTAATTGAAGTTCACCTGTCGTAAAATAAAAAAGAAGGGAAAAAAGTCAAGAGAAGGGTTTTTTTCCTTTCTCTAAAGTTGCTAGCACTTCCAAATAGAAATGTTCCTTGGAAAGTTTCAACCTCCAGGAAACTGCTATAGTCGTGAACAGAAATTATAGTCTTTGCTAATGAAAGTACTCACAAAACCTTATCTCTGCACACAGAAGCAAATTTTAAACTAGCTTTTTTCTTTTTTCAAGTCCTTTCTTAATAGTTCTCAGTTTATGATAGTACCTAAAACACATGTAAGAGTGTAATTCTTTTCTGAACTCAGAGGTTGTTTTAGTGTCCTGCTGTCATCCTGCTCATCAGTGGATAAAGGCTCAACACCTACTTGATGGTTCAGTTGTAGGGAGGGTTCTCTGGAGTCGTTATCTGGCAGCTGTGACATTCAACAGAAATTATCCAATCTGTCCATCTTGTTCCCGCAACTGGAGAAAATTACTGTGATCAAAATGGAAAGAAGAGTACTCAACCTTTTATTTACTTCCTAGGAAGCAGGGTTTCTGTAGCAGTTGGGAATTTCAGTCCCCGGGTGGTTTGAGACAAATTTGGAGGAAAATATCTTCTGATAGAAGGCAGGTTACAGCCGCCCCTCCCCTACCAGGTTCAGGAAAAAAAGAATCCTCGGAGGAAAGTGAAAGAGATAAAAAAACTATTTATTTAACAAACACACAGGAGAAGAATAATAATGCTGAATAATAAAACCTCTTGCTGTGGAGAGAAACCTGGGAAGATTTGCAGAGTCCTTTTGTAGGTGTGGTCTCTCTCCTCCTCGGAGCTGGGTCAATGTGGGCCCACCTCTGGACTTCGGGAGAAAATTCTCCTGATGTGTTCTGATGTTGAAACAGTCCAGAAGAGAAGAAGGGAAAAACCAAAGTCCCGGGGAAAAAAAGTTCAACTCTCCATCTCCCTCCGGAGAAAAAGGAGCCGAAAGCTGGCTGAAAAGCCAGAAGGGTGCTTCCTCCGCTCTTGCTGCTGCAGCAGCACACGGAGGAGTGTGTCTGTGTCCTTGAACAACTGTTTTGAAAAGTTTGCTCGGTTTTCTTCTCTCCCCCCTCTCAGGCTCAGTTTAAAGGCACAGAAAGGCGGAAGATGATTTTCTGGGCATAGAGCAGCGATAGGGGATACACATCATGAAGTCACCCCAAGACAAGCTCTTACAGGTTTCAGTTTCCATCACAGCGGATTCCTCAGCATTTCTGGGCACTGGGAATCAGATGTGGTTTTCTTTCCTGATTTATCAATACTCTGTGGCTAATGTATAGAACTGGTTTTGCATTTTTCAGAACATTATGGCTCAGCATAAAAGCCACCTTTAAAGTAGCAGAGAGCAGGATTTGACAGATGATGTCTGAGTTAAAAAAAAAGACAGTGTACATTTTAATGTTAGTTTGTCCATTTTCCCTTATGCTTTGGCGTATGTTGGATGGAAATCATCAAAACCAGCTTGGACAAAGAATAATGGTGTTAATTCTGTAGGATTTGTGAGTAAATTAAAATATTCTGGAATGTAGCAACAGCAGATGTTGCTTGGAAACCTGACCCAGATGGGACAGAAACACAATCTAAAAGGGGACCAGCAGTACTGCAGTCGAAAGTGTTGGCCTAATCACTGTTTGTGCAACACTGAAAAAAAAAAAATAGTGCCACTGTTTATTTCTGCTATATATTATAGGAAATTATAAAGAAAGGCAAAAAAAATATACATCTGCCACCAAAACTCATCTTATTATGTTCACATATACTGTAGAAGAATGATGTTTAAAAAGTAAATGTGTTGCATAATAATGGGGGGATAGGAAGTGGGGAGACAAAAAAAATCATGGTACCTTTTAATTTGTAGATTCTTTTCAATACTTTTTTACTCCAGGCTCTTAAATTCATTTTTCTTATTTTAGAGACTTTGATTGATGGCAGCATCTGATTTTGATGACTCCAAAGGCATATACCTAAGATGACTGTGCTTTCTCTATTTGCTCGTTATAAATTTCTTCAAACAGATTTTTTTGTTTTGTTGCATGGCATCTCCATCTGGTCTGATGTAAGAGGAAAGCACATTTTTTGAATAACCAACACATTCCCAAGTCACAGCTTTTCTTCTTTTCACATGGTTGCTGAGGAAAAACAAAGATGACCTGTGTATCGCCAACGATGTGCTGAGGTTCTGTGTAGTGAACTTTCCCCAGTGAGTGGACTTCGAGGAGTGAGAACAGCTGTTTCAAAGTTCTACATTTACAGTTGTAGAGGACTGAAGATTTAGAGGATTTCTGCAAACCTTTCATCTCTGCTGCGTGTGCATTGCAGTGGACATGTAACAAGCATTCATTGTATCTTTCTCATTTTCTCCTTTAGTCCAAATTCTTCAAAATTTAACCTTTACTGATGTATGTTTAATTATTGCACATGTGGATTATGATGTGTTTTCCAGTTAAATACATTCACTTGTATCGTTATTCCTACCTTTGTGTGTAGCTACAATATCAAATTGGATTGATGTGTGATACAGTTGCATCTTTAATGCTTCTTTATCTTCTATTTTTATTCCCTGCAGATGTGATCCATACTGTTGGGCCAATTGCAAGAGGCCATCTCACCGACACTCATAAAGAAAACTTAGCAAGTTGCTATAAATCCTCTCTGAAACTGGCAAAAGAAAATAACATCAGATCAATCGTAAGTATTGTGGGAGAACACATTACTGTTTTTTCTAATCTGGATCTTAGTTTCCTTGATGTAGAATAATTGTGAATGTAAGCTTCCATATATACTTCTTGCTCTTTGTGATGTGAAAACCCAAAAAACTAAACATGATTTTGCCAAAACAATTACTAGATGAAAGGGCTAAGCTTATTTTAGGAGTTAGGGAAAGTGTGCCTGGTAGTAGGAGTACAAGCAGCTGTCTCGTTAAAGAAGGGAGGAAGCTGGTCCCATGGCTCATTCTTATACTGTATTATTTATTAAGAAAACCCTAAGAAGCCACTGGTCAGGAGGATAAATGCATGCTACTTAGCCTCCTAAATAGCTGAGAAGTGATTAATTTGTTGATTATTCTACCCATTAATGTTTCTTCCTAGAAATAAGGGTATTTGTCAATTGTCACTGGTTCTAGCACCCTCTCACCAAAATCGATCATAAAATAGCCTATTATATGACATTTCATTGAACTATCCAGTTCCTTGAACTTGAAATACATGCTACAGTTTTGTACCACAAAGTGCCAAATTTTCAAAGGCCACAGAGAAAAGGGGCTTTTCCCTTTCCAGCTCCAGAGCTTTAATTCTGTAGCTCACACCGCTGCAGCTTAAGTCTTCAGATATGCATAGGTTAGGTCCTTGTAGCATTCTGAGCCTGACTTCACACTTTTGGGGTCTTTTTGGCTGGTTATATGATAGCACATGTGTTTGGCAACTTAGAATGCAAACATACAATCTTAAAAAAAAACATAATCTGTAAGCAATGGTGTTATAGGAGGGTGTAATATACAGTAAGGGAAAGCTATTAACACTGAACTATCACAGATAGAAAATAAAGCTTTTTGAGGAGAGGGGCAGGACAGTTTGTAGGGCTTGGAATCCAAGTTAGATGTGTCCTTCAGAGTCAGAACTGATGAATATCACTTACTTCTTTCTTTCTGGTGAGAGCTGCGCTCCTCAACACTTTTTGTGCTCATGACATCCTCTCTGTGCTGCTCAAAATGGTGTCCAGCAATCCCTCTTTTTGCCATTATACAAACCATTGTGGGGTTTGTTTTCTTTGGTGGGTTTGGGGTTTTTTTGTTTTTTTTAAGTTCTAGGCATAAAAATAAGAACTGAAATCAACCTTGGGTTGGTGGGTATGTTTTGAACCCACCTCTGTTGCCATTTAAACACTCAAGGATGTTCATGTCCTGCTGTGATTCTCATTGGAGCCTGTAAGAGCTTTGTGCAGTTGCTCCTACATCCATCTTTGCTTCTGCCTGCTCTGAGCAATTACAGGCTTTTGGGGCACTCAGGTTAGTGTGAATAAAGTTACTAATATGATGTGGGAAAAAGAAAATAGAATAATAATTATGTAAGGGTGTAAAAAAGAATATTGAAATAACAAAGGAAAAACTTTAGTGGGCATTGGTCAATGCAGGTAATGCTTGTATCTGTAGGGAGTCTGTAATTTTTAGGACATTCTAGGTGGTAGCATGGTATTTAACATGGAATAATAAAAAGGGGTTGTACTCATGGAAGCTAGCCTGATATTTAATAAGAAAAGATAACCACAGGAGAAATCACCCACAGGTTATTTCCTTGCTGGTTAAGAGTTGTTGACTGTGCACCTGTTTGAGATAAAAAATACTCAGCACCCAGACTTGCAGAACACAGCTGCACAAGCTGAACAGGAGCCAAGAGCTATTCATTCATACCATTGCATTTAGTAGCTTAGCTAGCAATATGGATTTTAAAGTCCACATGGCAGATCGTGGACTGTTCTGAAAAGCTCTAAGTCCAGTGATTTCAGTGATTCCTTGGGAATTGAAGGCTACTTGAGTGTCTGTCCTAATGAACAAATCAAGCCTGGAGAAAAGTAAAATGTATAATTCATTCAGGTAGGGAGCAGTAGATTACTGTGAGTCTGGAGGCACAGAATGCAAAGTGTAAGTGGGTTTCACAAGATACAGTATAGTAGGCGTAGAGGGAAAGGAAAGAAAGTGAATAAAAATATCTGTAGATTTCTGAGGCTTGCAGAGACCTGATAGAGGAAGCAAAGGATTCAAATTGACTCAGATAGACAACATTTGAGCGTAGACTGGATTATGGCAACAGAAATATTTGCAGTACGAAGAAGACAGACAAAAATTGGGGGGAAAAAAAAGGTTACCTGTGTAAAATAAGAGAAAATCAGCTGTGCTGACAGATTGCCTATTTTGATTTCCTCTTTAACAAGAAGATTAAATAAGTATGTGAAAGAGAAAAACAAGGAATTTTAAAATAGATAATGAGTAAAAGCAGGAAAAGCCATATATTTATGACACATAAATAAATGGGTATTGGTGATAACAAGTTGCAGTATGCTAAAAGAATTAACTAAACCAGAGAGCATTGGTGCACTAGCTATTGTAATAACTGAGAAGGAAGCAGGAAGACATTACAGGATTTTAACAACACAGATGTGCTACCTTCAGAACAGAAAAGACAACAAGTCTAGAAATTCATGCAAAAAGAGGAAAAAGCCCCACCACAACTGAAAGGATTTTGAACGTGAATTGTGTCAAAGGAGTTAGAATTGCTGGAGGCATTATGAATAGAGAGTGATGATGAATGGCAACGTATTGAGCTGGACTGAAGCATGCAGAGTGACTCAGGGTGCACCACTAAATGCAGTTTAATTTAACATCTTAATGATTTTTGAAGAGTACATAAACAGCTCATTAATTACATTTACAAATGATACTACGATAGGCAGTGTTGCAAACACTAGAAAAGGACAGAGATATATGATAACAATTGATTGGAGACTGTGAATATAACCTCATCATCATCCACTCCAGTACCAGAAGGGAGTTTCTGCCTTTGTCGCAATGGAAGAGAGGTCAGAAATGAGGCTGACAGCTACAGTGGAACTCAGCACAGGAAATGATGGAGTAGCATCTGGTGGGGAAAAATAACCCAGTTCAGAAATAGTCAAAGTGTGTTGCAAAACCTGCAGAATGAGGAAATGGTCTTGAATAAAAAGTCTCAAATTAGATGTACTGAAAGCAGTTACTTGTTTCAGTATTATATATTGTTGATCTGCCTGTGTTGAGAAATGATGGGTGTCATAGAGATTGTATTTCAGTTCAAAGTGGACTGGGGAGAACAGGAATAGGATTCAAAACAGGCCCAAACTCTCTTACACGTATGTGTATGCAGTTGTTTTACACACTGAGGAAGGGAAGCAATAGCCTGGAAATACTGTGTAAATTCTGAGATGCAGCTTTATGGAGGGGAGAAGAGAACAATGTCATTGTGTGTATGACAACAGGGCAATTGTATGGTGCAGCTGGCAGTAATTTAGGTTGTGTTCACATCCAAGGTGTCCAGGCACGGATGAGAGCAACTCTGGCGAGCTCCTGAGGGAGCACTGATATCTCATCTGAGCATGTTATCAGCTTGGTATCTAAAAAAAAAAAGGATGGGTACAACTGAAAATGCGATGAGGGAATGTAATGAAATGCCAGTCAGAGTGATTGCCAAGGTTCATAATCCACCAGCAAGCCCAGCTGTGGGTGAGGATCTGCATAGCCATTAAGGCAGGAAGAAAAGCCTCGGAACAAATTTGATCATCCGCAGGATTGCTCAGAGAAATCACGCAGCCCCTGACATTTTTCTCCTGAGCCTATTTTCTCAAACGTTTTATATTCAATATGAGGTTTCAAATGCCGTATCAGCTATTTTGTACAGAGTTAGTCTCTCTCAGGTCATCTTTTCCATCTGCCTTCTAGGTTACTGAAGTTTGTGTTAGTGTTTGTCCTTGTTATCCTGCATTCCCAAATCCGCACGTTGCTTTTTCCTCAGCACTTGTTTATATAGCTGTGCTCCCTCTAGGACACTTGTGCTGCTGTCTGACTATCTGTGTGGTCAGGGGGAACCTTTTGTGTTGGATGAGTCTTATTTATACAATCCTCTGTCTGGTGAAAGAGGATACTTGAGACGGGTTTCTGTTTATCTCCACTTAAGATGGTACAGCTGAATGGGAGAAAAAATATTGAGGGCGATTCAAAGAGAGTAAATAGTTGGCGTTTGAGCAAATTAATTTTCTTAACTGTTCAAAGTAATCTCTTAATAATAACAAACTTGTATTTTGATGTTGGTCGCTTTTGCACAGTACTAGGGATTGCTGTCATGCATCAACTAAATCTCTGCTGCCTGAAACACTGGAAATACATTATTAGACACCAAATCTTTACTGAAAGAAGATATAGTAAAAAATAGTCTAATAGGTGCTTTTTTTCCCTGTCTTTCTGTACTGGTTTTCTAAATAGGAGTCTTGCAGGCCAATTAATTGTTGGATTATCAGGCAGACTGGGGGAGTTGTAATCACTGTTTTCAGATTTTAAATTGGTCCCCTCTTTACACAGTCTTTGAAATTATTTGCTCTGTGTGCTCTTAAGTTTTTCATGGGACCTCTCATCCTGCTTTTCTTTGCATGCACTGCTTTGAAGCCATCTGATACCCTGGAAGCTTTCTGAACATCAAACACTTGCCTGCCACCTATTTCATTCAGACTTAGCTTGTGGTTAAAAAAATTTCAATCAACTGCTGTCAGTCAGAGCCATGAGTACAGTTAGACAGGGACTTTATGAACTGCACAGAAAATAAAATAGATGGTGTGTGTTGCTGTGGGTGGGATCCAAGCCAAAAGAGCTGCAGTGTGTTTGCAGAGAAGAAAAGCTGGTGCTGGTGCCTCACTCAGAAGGCAGGGCAGGCTTCTTCCACAATGGTTAAGGAAATGGAGCAGTTCTGTTTGGGACTACAACTCTGCTGTTGTTCAGGACTGTGTTCGGAATTGCAGTCTTCAGGAACAATTCATGTTGGCAGGGGGTGAATTGTAAAGCTTTAACAAGAAGCATTTCTTTAGCCCACAACCTCTGACCTCCACCTCGAGGGAGAACTATGAGGGACCAAAGGGGGCAGGAGGAAATCCTCTAAGAATGCGGCTTTCTGAGTTCCAGAAGGAGCTCTGCTTATCACCAACAAATGTATTAACAACATTATATACAAAATACAGATTTTTTCCTATTGGTCCCCATAGAGTCAGGTAGGGAAGAGTTCATGCTGTTCTAGAGTCTTACTAGATTAGCTTTGCTGTGGCATTAAAAAAACACCACACCAAAAAGATCAGTCTCTTTCTGCCTGGGTGTTTGTGCTGTGAATGCAGAAAGTTGTCCTGCTCCAGGGAAAATCTCTTAGCTGGACGTCTCAGAACAACCACACTGCTCCTCCTGTCTGTAGTACATGAAAAGGCAAAAGGCCATCTCGAAATATCTCAGCAGTGAGAGGGCCTATTCAAGGGCTGACTTGCTCATCATCAGGTCGAGTGGAAAAGCCGTTGCTTGGTGGTGGGATGGCCAGTGACCTGTAATGATGGGATATTTCTGGGAGAGTAGGTTGTCTCTTTGGGCTCTGAATAAAGTGTGTCCCTCCTGTGCACACAGCTTATGCTGCGTTTTTGGGAGCTTTTTTACAAAAGCATGTTGAATAGGATCAGGACGTGCTTTTTGAAATCCGTGTTTTGCCTCCATTTCTGGGGTTTTCAGTCACTGTGCACAATGCATGATACTAGCTGTGCATTTGCAGGGGCTTTACAATTACAGTATTATTTTAGGCTTTGTTGGATAAATACTTCTTTCATTTATAATTAAGTTAATCTACAGGCAATTTCAACTCATATCCTTTTTGTAAGTGTTTTTTGTAAACAAGGGTAATTTACTTACATTTTGTCTGATTGGCAAGGTTAATACAAATACTAGTATAACTTGTTTGTACAGAAACACAATTATTCAGAGCAGCATATAAAAATACATCAGGAAAGGTACTTGCCACTTACCTTGTTCTAGCACTTAAGAAACAAACAAATTTTTTTCATTGTCTAAAATATTTGAGTCCACATGTAATTAGGGATTTTAAAAATAGATGTGCACCAATATTCTTGGTATTTGTATCCACTTTCAAGAGGAAGCTGTACTTCTGCTAGGCTGCACAGTTTCATTGAGCTTCATTTGAGTGGAGACACGTTTAGCCTCTGTGGTGCCTGAATCTTCAATTACAACTCATAGACTGAAGTTTTCAATATCTATTTCAAACCCAGTGTGTTCTCAGCTCCTCCTGTTGTAAATTATAAAATTCATGAAAGAGGAATTTTATCTGAATTGTAGGAAAATGCTTAAAAAGGTGCACTGTTGTGTATTGGTCTAACAGTTTGGTTTACACTCTTGCCTTTACCTGTCTTGTTCTCTTATGCTGTAGAGTTATGTTTTAGGGAAAAGTAAAGTGATTTTTTTAATTATTTCCAAGGAAACTTATTTCTTTCTGAGAATGTTGCCATAGCAATGAGTTATAAGCCTGAAATTCCTACAGGTTGACTTTATCATCTTGTTTTCTGATATAAATTCATATCCATCAATCAGAAGAGTTGCTTTGGAGGGAAATTTCCACAGTATCATAAATCCACTTAATTTGTTTCTTTGAAACACTTGTTTAACTTCTAAGCTATGATATGACTGATGTTATGTTTTTAGACTCAGTTTTCTCTCCAGCTAAGCCTTCCTCTTTTTTTTTTTCCTTTTTAGTTTTCTTCTCTTAGATATTTTCCAGATAATATCCTTAAAAATTAATCTACTACTTTAAGTTTTTCAGTTTGCTTAATCATCATGTTGGCATCAAATGAGGGGGTTGTGATCTTTCCCTGTGGTTCCAGAAATTATTATAGTTGGCCATACTTTTCTTAATCAAAGGTGAACCTGCTCCTTTGTTTTGGATGTGCTTCCAACCATTTCTTCCAAAATGATCTTGGTAGATTGAATTGCAATCCTGTTTCTTCAATAAGGGTTTCATTAAATGAGATGTATTCAGTGAGATCAAGTGTAAATTGCTACACCTAAATAGAGATGCTCATTCAATTGAGAAAGGCTGAGGAATGATTGAAGCACTGGGCAGAGTTTCCTCAGAGAATAAGCTGAAGTTTGTAGTGGATCGTGCACTGGAGGTGAAGTGACAACCTTACACTGTTATGGGAAAACCAAGAAAGGAGCAGCTATAGAATGACAATCAAAAAGGAAAAATTGTGAAGTTACCTGTTGTGCTACTGTGTCCAGTGTGGGGAAGGCAGTGTCTCAGCCAGAAATGGAGGTAGAAACATGCCAAAAGTAGAGTGACAGAGAAAGGATTTTAAGCCCAGAGTAAAGAAGACTAAAGATGAGGAGAGGAAGATAGAGAGACCCTAACACATAAAAAGCTATTGAGGAATAAAAGTAAATTGTTTTCTAGGCTGGAGACAGGACAAGAAGAAACAGACTGAAGTTATGGGACTGGACATTTAGGTTAGAGATTATGAGTAATTTCCTAACTGGAAGGTTGGTAAAACATTAGGAAAATTGCTTAGAAAACTTATGGCTTCACCAGTATGTGTAGGTGGGCCATCGCTAGCATTTAAATTTTGATTCTGCTGCTGTGTGGTTATATATGCAGTATATATTTCCTAGGAGGAAGTGGATTTGTTTGATTTGATGCTTGAAATGTATTAGTGTTTGCTTACTACGGCTAAGAGTGGCAGAAGCAGCTCAGAGGGATACAGTGATCGGTTGTGAATATGTTTTACAGCAAGGCACCACACAGAATTTATTTGTCATAACAGTGATGACCTGATGTGATTCTTCCTTTTTTTAAAGTTTGTAGCTGAGTATATATGTGATGCCTCCTGAATAGGAATATCCACACCCCTGCTTAGGGATGAACACCTTAGCTTAGGTGCTCAGAAGTGTTTTGAGTACAGACAGGGACAGGAACAGCCCAGAACTGAGCAAGTGCTTGAACCTCTGCCAGCAGATGGATCTCAGCATGCTGGGGCTCAGATACTGCACCAAGGGGCATTAACAGAGGACAAAAGCTAATATAGCCCTTTCACCCACCTGGTTCATCTTTGATCACAAACAAGATGGTATAGAGAACCGTCTGTGGTTCATCTATATATCTGTGGTGCTTTAATAAGCTGCATTACTAGGCAGTCTCAGTTCTCCGTTTTGTTGTTCTGTGATGTTACTGTTGTAGCTGTTCTGTAACATAGTGATCTTTGTGATGGGAAGAGGGAGAAAGGTGAGTTATTTTTGGGGGGGGTTTAATGAAACACTGACTAAACACTTTGAAAAAAACCACTGTGAACTGGTGGGGAAACAAAGGATATTACTTGTTCAGGAATAAATTCTGCAAGTTTGTGAATGTGATAGGTTTAATGTGTGATAATTTGCCGATCACCCTGTGGGAATTCTGTGCTTAAAAGGGTGAAACTTTCTAGAAACACTGCCTGTTGGCTCAATAATTGGGCAACTGTCTCATTAGGGAAGGATAATGTACAGATCTATCAGACAGTGGACCACAATGTTGGTTATATGAGACAGCTCATAAAAGCCAGGGATTGCTGGAAAATCTACATCATAAAATGTAGAGGAAGAGAATGTTTGATGTTTCTGTGAAGAAAAAATTGTGCTTCATTTGGATTGAAAAAGAATTTTAAAAAATAATAAAAGTAGACTAGAGGTATTCTTATTTGCATGCACATCTCAGCTGTGCAGAGTCAAGCATTTAAGAAGCTTGTCATTATTTGAATAGCACATTCTTGTAATGGAAATTATTAGTAAAAGTTGATGGCATATACAAATTCCTATCAAATCCCAGAGAACTGGTGAGCTGTGGCCATCAGGCTCTGTGCAAAGCCATTGTTGTCCTTGTATCTTGCTCCCTTTCATTGACCTATTCCCTGTCACCTTGTTGGCCATTTGTAGGCTCTTCAGGAGGGCTTGTATTTGCTCTGTAAGGTCAATCAGTGCAATCCCTGTTAAGACTCATGGGATTCTCAGCAACAGCAGTAATGCAAAATAAAAGTTGTGACAGGGTTGGTTTGTTTGGGGGTGTTTTTGGCACTGACTGCAGTGCCATCACCAGAAGTGGAGTCAAATTCTGCTGAAATTAGAAATTGCTTATTCACAGGTTTTTCTCTTGGAGGTACCTTCCATGATGCCTAAAAATGTATGAAGGGCTTTCTGGCAGATAGGGACTTATCAGTACCAGATTTTTTTTTTTTTTCCCCTTGCAATTTGATGTTGAGGAAGAGAATGTGTGATGCTGCATTTTAGCTCTGCCTTTTTCTCCCAAGGTCCCTGTCACTTGGCATTTTTTCAGCTGTTAATTTTGAAACACTTCTGTACATCCCATTTGAGTGTTTTAAACATTAACTTATCTATGCAAAGAACAAACAATAGCATGAAAATTTTATCTGTTTTTTTTTTACTTGAAATCAGTCAATTTTTCAAATAGCAAATTAAAAAAGCAATCATTTTGAACACTGTTTTCATATATACATAGCTAATATGAAGCAAAGAAATGAGCAATTAAAAGCATAAATTATTCTGTGTATCAGATGGGCATCATAATACTTACCTAGGTTAAAAAATCATGACAGCATAATATCTATTTAGGATCAGAGTAGATATATTGGAAATATATATTCTGAAGAATAATCAGAAGGGGCATGCTTTTGTCACCTTATTTGACAACTCATTAAATATGATTTTCCTGAATTTCTAGTAGTTGCTTGGAGCAATTTACATTATGCAGAAATTATATATTAAATCATAGTTACATATAATGAAACAGCCATGTTCAGTAGTCAGCTACAGAATTTATACCCTTACCTGAGAGGTTTTTTAATATTATTACTGTGGGATGATGTCATGTTATCTTTTAAGGTCTCTAAAGTGTTAAACCACTGTAATTGGAGTAATATAATTTAAGTAATATGACTGGTACTTCGATATTTATCCTGATGAAATATTAATTTCTTTCATCTGAAAAACTGTTCTTACCACATATAAAACTACATGCAGTCCATATTCAAGTAAATAGTTTAGCAGCCTGATTTTTCAAAGCTGACTCCCATATTAACTCCTAGTGATGCCTGTCAGTTAGGATTTACAGTTTTGTTCATAGCAGAGATGAAAGCAAATATAATGAATAGAGTTAGTTGCTTCGGTAACAGAAAATATGATATAAAAGATGTTATTGTAGTGTTATTGTAGTGTGACTTCCTGTGGCTTGTCATGGAAGGGCATCACTGCTAGGGGAATGAATAATTTTAAATTGGGGCAATTATAGGTAAATGAATTTTTCATTTGCTCTTGATATTCCTTTCCTAAAAGATGACTGCGTGAGTGAAAGCTGTAAGCCAAGAACACATATTTCTGCAGACTGTAATTAGCTTTAGCACATTTAGTTTACTTGTGGTCTTACTAAAAATTACTATTTATTCTATTCTCATTGAAATATCACATCATAAATCTTTTTCTAAGGACAAAAATCAGTGTATTGCTGGGTTTTATGAGTTGCCATGCCTTTCTGAACTTTCTTTGACATATACTGGCTATGTTAAACCTTTATGAATAAATCTTAGCCTCAGAATCATGCACTTCTGCAGAGGTGGAACTCACATGAGACAATGGTTTTTGTTCATACTGCTTGATGTAGTTTGGACAGAAACCTTGGGTGATGATCTCAGGCTTAGTGTTTGGGCAGAATTATCCACTGACATGTCCTCTTTGAACAGCTGAGTCCACACTTCCGTAACCAGAGGGCAGTTTTTCCCCCGCTTGTGTGAAAAAGGAAGACTGAAAGCATGTCAGAGCCCACAAGAAAGGTTAGAGAGCGTATGCACACCAAATTTTTATATTCATTACCTTTTGGTATTCCTTATTGTGGAATGCATCCCTCCCTTAGCCAAGCAGAGAGAGTCAGGCTTTGAGGCAGGAATTTTTCTGGCATGGTAGTGATGGGATTGATCCTCCTAGCTTGTAAGCAGATGATGTTTCAGTGCGACTTTTCTGTGTTCATTACTTTGGCGTGCCCTGGATTTGTCTGTGCCTGCCTTGGTAAATGTGCTTCTTTGTGTTTTGGCATGCTGGAACCACAGTGTGCCCCACGCCCCTGCCCCGGCCATTGTCACATCCCTGAAGCTCAACATCTGAGCTTTTGTGCAATACAGAAAACTTTGTACCGGCTGCCTCCTGCAGAAGGAGGAAATGCTGCCATTAATGATTCTGGATCACTAAAATGTGTTTGATACTGGTCTTAAATCTCCATCTCCTACTCAGATCTCATTTATGTCTCAAGTCCTTGTGTGAGCGTTTTTTCCAGCTGGATCATTGTGGATCAGAATTTTGGTTTTAAAGCAAAATACACAATGGTACAAAGCATTTTTCACACTTCTGTGACATGCCAGCATTCCTGTTTGACCATTCCTTATCTATTCTTCCATTTTCAAATACACAAAGAGTAAGTTTGGTGACAAGGACGAGCTGAAGACAAATGTAAGTCATAAAACTGTCACATTTTCTTTGTTTTTGCTGAATTCATGTCTTCCTTGCATTCTAATTTCCCTGTTTATGTACCATGGTGCCATATTTTCTTTCTTTAACAGAGAAACACATTGTTCCAAACATGGTATTATTACTTACTGCAATCTTGAATCATTATGTTGTTGTCTGTAGCTTTGTTTCTTTTAAGTGTTTATGTACATCCCTTCTTTGATCCCTCAAAGTGTGCTTCATAATGTTTGAATTCCAAAGGACATTTATTTATCCATTTTTTGTATCTTTCCTCATCATCCTTTTCTTCTTTGTTCTCATGTGTCTTCACTATTTCACCCCTTTTGAATAATATGTCAAATTTTTAAGGGTCTGTGACTATCAAAGTTGCTGAGTTGCATTAAGTAGAAGCAAAGTTGTATCCAGGCCCAGCTAAAACAGCAGATACGTAAAGACTGTCATTTGGTTATCTCTCCCTAACACATCTCTTCTCCATTGCCCTGGCAGAGAGATGAGGAATGTGACATATAAGCTAAATTTTTGCTGCAGTATTAATATCTGAATGCTCATAATTCACCAGTTCAGTTCTCTGTTTTCTCAGGAAAGCAAGCAAGCCCACAGCACCATATCCAGGTATATTAAAAATAAAATAGAGAAACTCTGCTAAAAGAATTGGTATTCTTAAAAGAAAAATACCATTTCATTAGACCACCAACCATTTGGTGCTCCAAGAACCACATTGCTAGAAAACTGTGAGGTGGCGGTGCTGCCTGACACTGGTTCAGTTGAATAAGCTGCCATCCAAGATGATGTATATTCATCATATTTCACCTCCAGAAGCTAATGACGTTAATGATGGCTAATTCTGCTTAGGCCTGATGGTGGCGGTGACTACAGCTTGTAATCAGGCGTTAGAAACATCCCACTTGATAAATTCATGGATGCTGAGCCAAATCACCTACTTCACTGTTCACTTTAATTAAAATTGCTCATGATCAATGTTTTTAAAAGCAGGAGCTGCTGATGTTGTTAATCACCATTTATTGTGCATCATTTCAGTGGTACATCTGTTTCCCTCATTTATAGCTGGGGAGGGAGATATTTTGCTGTTGTTATGTATTTGGCCTTAGTTGGGTTTATTTTTTGGAAGGCCTAATCCAGTGTTACCAACATCATCTGAAGGGTTTCCGCAGGAACCAGAGATTGAAATAACTTACCCTATTCTGACTAAATACTCAGGAATGTTGACCATGAAGAGTTTCATCATAGTCACACCATCCGTAGTCTCTGAACTGGGTGGCTTGGATGTGTTAGTACAATTTATCATCATACCTTTCTTTTGCAGTGCAGATGTACTTTGAATAAATTAAATAATTTTTCTTTATTATCTTCTTGTTAAGAAAACCAGCCCTTGCATTTTCCCCAAGTGAAGGGCTTCTCTGAATAAATATGCAAAGTATAATTTCACAAAATGACTTTGTCCTGAATCCCTTTGTACTTAGTCCCAGCAGAAAAGGGAGAGCTGAGATGGTTTATAAAACAAATATGTGCACCTTGCAAGTCTTTATGAGGTAGTTTGGGGAAAAAAATGGAATGCTGCAAAAGAGCCAGGGAGATTCTGGTTAAATGACAGGCTCCAGAAAATGCCTTGGAGTAGAAAATGTGAAGTTAAATTCTCACTAGTACCTAAATTATAGTCCGGACTTAATAAAAGCATTTTCAGCCAAATAAAATGTTATGTGGTTCGGACTGAACTGTGAAAGGTTTTGTTAGTTAAAGACAACAATTCCCTTGTGATTCTTGCTTCTGAGCAGTACCTATTTCAGCAGTTAACTCTAAATGGGAGAAGAGCAAATAGGCAGGAATACTCAGGCATGAATGCAGCATAAGTATAGGTCAGGAAGTGCTTGAAAAATCCTACCCAAGGCAAACTTGCAAATTGGTTGAACACTTGTGGAGAGGCTAATGAGAAGCAGATGCTTAGTCCTTTGGAGTTCCAGCAGAACTGGGGACAGGTGTTAGGAAGGTCAGGTGTTTGAAGTCAAAGTCCTCCTAAAAGCACGTGTGTGTGTGTGCGCGCGCATGTGTGTGCGTGTGCGTGCGAGTATAAGTATGTATATATATATCTATATCTATATCTATCTATATCTATTTCTATATCTATCTCCCAGACATATAACCTTTCGAGTTCTTGTGAAGTTACAAACGTGCAAGTGATGTTGTTTAATTAAACTATTGCTAGAGAGAGAGACTTGGTGCTTTCCTGGTTGTGCATCCACTTCTCACCTTGGTGTGTGCTGAAAGTGTGACAAGACCAGCATCTGCAGGCAGGTTTTTACTGAAATGTTTGCATGTCTCGTCTGTGTATCTTCTGGTATGCAAAAGAGCTTGGATTTCATTAAAGAAATGGCAGCTAATCAAAGTTAAGTGCTCCTCTAAAAATTAGTAAGCAACAGTGGCACTTGTAATAGTCCAAAGATTTCTCATTCGGTAGGAAGAACTGGTTCATATTAATAAAAAACTTTAACTGTTATGAACGCATGTGGATGCTTTTGCCTTATGTGCACTTATACTCTAAGTTGGTTTTTTTTTCTTTTTCTTTCTTTGAATATGGCTCAGGAGATCCTTTTTTTTTTTAAAATCCTGTGGGTTCTGTGGACATCAAGGGAAGCACCATCCTGAAAGAGTCAATGAGCTAAGTTAATGTCAAACGATGGCTCACTTGGAATGAAAATGGTGTTTTATGTAAAATTTTGGGAGGCATGAAATCTGTAAATAAAGACTATATGTACAGTGGTTCCCTTTCCTATTTTCCCCAAGGTTTTTTTAGTATATTTATTAAGCTCCTCCAGAATACATTGTGATGTTTTAGACTGAAGAATAAATAAATCAAAACCTTTAATGCAGTAGGGTCTCTTAATGGTGAAGAATAAGCTTGCAGCTACACCACTGTCCTCATCTGAGTTATTATCAGGAGAAATAAAACCTTTCAAGGGCTCTTGAACACAGTGGTAATAATTGTGCGTACACATTGGGAAATGCTTGGTTTTAGGAAAAAACCCAACCAACCCACTGAAACCGAACAAACACCCCCTTCCCACCCCCAAAAGAGATGAAAACATTTGACTTTAAATTGAATGATCATAAGTGCTTTTTCCCAGCCACTGAGGATGGAAAGTTTGGACTCAGCTGAAGCTACTGTGTCAAACTCCCTTGTTGTGTATCTGAAGCAAATCTCATGAATTCTCAGCACTTAAAATGGCTTCAGCTGGCATAGCAACTGCCAACAAGAAGTAATAATCAAACCTCAGACTGGCAAAGGGAAGGCTCTGTAAATATTCTGGTAAATCACTCGTTACCATGTTGATGTCAGAAAAGAGCACCAATGGAAATGATCGAAGTGGGGTAATATTCTAGAGCAGAACAGTGTCAAAAATGTAAGTTTTTGCAAAAGGCTCACACAATTTCCTATAAATTTTCATTTTTATTATGATCTTAATCGTAATATACTTGGGGTTTCACTTCAGAAGTGCCTCAGCTTTTGCTGCAAGCCATTTAAATGTGCTTATCACAGATTATGGTCCCTGCTTTCCAATCACTTAAATGGAACAAAAGTTATTAAAGGCTTATGGAGTCATAATTTAAAAGACCAAAATGCTGGTATACTTTGAAAGCTAATAGGTGACATTTGCCATAAAGAGTAGTGATGGACAAAGCCCCAGATGATGCCTTAAGAGGCCTCCTAGACACAGAGACTAGACAAGAATAAGGGAATAAAGGTAGGTATTTATTCAAAGGGCCTTCAAAGGTACACCCTGGGGAGCCAGAGGCCACTGCCAAGATGGACCCCAAGATGGACGGCAGGTCACGAGTTCCTCACACTTTTATAGGTTTGGTTCATTTCCATATCAGGGTTAATTCTCCAATTAAAGCTTCAGTTTAATGATGTAATATCCTCCAAGCTCACCCCCCCTTGAGAGTCTTTGGTTTACACATTTTGGGCCTAGGATGGTCTGGGTGTCCTTGGACAGCAGGCCTGGAGAGGCTTTGTTATGTCTACCTAGCATGAGAGAGCAGAAGTTAACAGGCTACAAGAAACCTCAGAGTTACACACTAGGCAGTACAGGATTTGAAAAATATGAAAGTCAAAACCTAAGGCATCACAGCAGCGGAGTAGTTGCAAATAGTTGGACATCTACTGGGTAGATTTTGGATTCATAAACTGTAGCCAGTTCATGAATCCAAACTGTGCACGGAGAACCAAGTCTGGTCTTATGTTTGATTTGTTTTCCTTACCTTGGTTTTAACATTTTTTCCTAGCGAGGTAAGGTGAAAGCTTGTGTTTGGGTCACAGGCTTGACTGTGAGAGCTTGATGGGGGAAGGATTGTGTTCTGTTTGGATTGACTGAGAGGGGGTTAAAAACCTCAGCACACTTTGAACTTGGAGACATTCCTGTAGTAATGTCCAGCATGGAAGAAGACATGCTTAAGTCATTAGGAAGTTAAATCTAGAGGGGGACTGACTATCAAATCACTGACAGAAAGAGTGAAGAATAATACAATTTAAAAAATTATCTGGTGCAGCACACAGTTTGAGGTACAGTACCTCGGAACTGGAAGGAGGCAGAATAGATAGCAAGTGTTGGATTTTTATTATGTTTATTTTTTAAATTAATTCTGGGTCAAAGTACAACAAAATCTTGGAGGTTTTGAGAGGTGACTTGAAGGTTGCATCCTCTATGAAAAAGGGCAGGTTGCGAGGCTAGTGAAGAAAGAATTAAAATGGAGGGTCTCTGAAAGGGAAGGAAGAAAAGACAATGAGGTATTTACCAAGTAAATATTTTCATGGTACAATTTGGAAGTTTGTTTTTTTTCCTTGGAAAAGCATATAGGCAGGTATGGACAGGGGCAGGCTGGAGCAGAAGATGGTTCCATTCAAAGCAATGCTGGAGTGCCTTGGCCACCCCATGGAGGCCTTATTCATACGTAATACACGGCAAGGGAAGTTTACTTCTCTCTGCATGGTGCAGCTGTTGTGAAACAGGTATCTCTGAATGCTAATGACTCACTTTCCACCTGTTACTTAACTGAGGAGTGTGGAAGTGTGTAAAAATACTAGGGACTGTCAGTGGAAATCATAACCTGACTCATTAATGCAGCCTTCATAGCAGTGGGAAGAAGACTGTAACTTTTCCCTGGTACATATGGAGTCAGTAATTAGCCAGTGACATTGTCAGCATTGCACTAGTATTTTTATAGTACCTATGGATGAGCTGTTCTTAGGTGACTTGTCACTCCATTGCAGAAACTTGTGCTCTAGTCCACACAGAATTTTGAAATACAGCAGATGGGAGAGGATCTGAGACTTTTCTGAAGCGGATTAATAAGAAAAGCCTGAGGTAAAGGGCTGGCATATCCCAAGCACCAACTGCTGTGTGTGCTGCTGAGCAGAGGGGCTGGCTCTTTGAGTAAGAGTGATTTCACCTCAGCTCTTGGTGCTGCTCATGGTGCTGTGTGCACATCCCCATCCACTGCAGACACAGGGATGTGCAGCCTGGCACACCAATCTCCTTCCTTAGCCTGGGCTTGAGGCTGTTAGAGTGCTGGCTGCTGTTTCATGTGGGGAAAATAGTTTCTGCTTCTAATTCCCCTGCTCCCTCTTTACTTTTAGTTGACACAGGAGGCTGAAGGAGAGATTACAAATACATTAGAAGTGTGTTATTGTTAGACACTTTATTGCATCTTACGTGTTTTCCCAACAGATGCAGATTTCTACATTGTTGTTATTTTTTCATTACATAGACAGTGTTTAATATAAGGATTGTTTCGGAAAGCCTTTTTATAATACTGCCAGAGTTTGTAACGTGAGCACCATAGCTTAGCCTGAACTATTTTTAATTAGCAGTGCTTTGTTTTTTCTACATTGTTACCCAGATAAATGGAACAAATGGAGAAAGGCTAATTGATTTACCTTGCTCAATTTATGGTAATGCTTTTGATAACATTTGACATCATTTTATTAAACATGATGGAGAAGGGAGAGTTGTGGAATGTTTTGTTCTTCCTGGTGTGTTATTTTTGGTAAGTGTCTGGGGTGCATTTAGATAAACTACCATGCTAAGTCTAAGCAAGAAAGACCTAAATATCCGCTGAATTACTCCTATTTGCATTGAGAAATTAACTGTAATTAGCATTCAAGTTTTAATGATACTGTATTTGTGAAGCTGATAAGGCCTCTGGGAGTGCGATTGCAAGAAACTTCTATTGTTTACTATATGCAAATTGAGCCACTTAGCTTTAATTAGAGGTTGAAACCTGGAGCAATTATCAGCAGTTGCTTTAGTATTAATGAGCTTGACAAAGCTGTCCATCATAGTGTTTTATATGATTGAGAATTAGAATATTTAATCCCAGTTGGTTCACTGTTCAAAGAATGTGCAGCCTTCGTCAAGCAAAATCATTTCATTTTGTATGCCATCCATTTCATTGGTTCCAGTCACTGCAAAGACTGAAATCCTTACAAATTTGTGTAGCTGCTATTTTCTGCAGGATGGTTTGAGGATATATGAGACAATTTCCTTTAAGGCTTATATTGCCAATATTTTTTCTAAAACTGAGTTGTTCTAAGAGCAGTTGCATGATTGCAATACAGAATTTAGTTGCTTGACATCTGAATATTAGAGCTTACAATAACAATTGACTGATGAGTTTCCTCACAAAATTAGCTGATGTTTCCTCATATGTGATGGTATTGGATATTTCCTTTCATGTTCTGATTTTAGTAGAGGATCACAAAAGAGATATATATAAGGGAAAGAGAAAAAGCTTATAATGCCTAGCCCCTGAAATGGTTTTTATTTCTCTCTCAATGGAAGCACTAACCATTAGGGCCTTCTGTTGCTGCTCTTTAATGTTTTTTTGTTTTGTAAAATCAGTTTTTGTGTTAAAGAAGTAAAAAGTTTCCACAGAAGATCTGTGTATCAGGGGAGGGAATTTAGAAAATGCCACTTGATGTTAGTGCTTTTGAATATATTGTTGAAAGTTTTCTATTTTTTGACTAATTCTTTGTCTTTTCTCTTTCACAAGCCTTTAAGCAATTAGAATAGGTACTTTATATAGGGGGAGATGCAGATAGATAAATAGATAGATAGATAAAAATGTAGCAAAGTCTTCATATTTTACTTTTTTTTATTGTCACTTCATAGAGAACAAAACCTAATTGTGAACTTTCTTATGCTCTCACAGGTGAGGCTGAAATGAACCCACCCATGGGTTTGTTTAGCATTTCTCAGGTTTCTTAGGATGCAAAAAGGTTTACTGTATTGAATGATGATGCAAAGCTGTCAAACTGCTGACCATTTGGGTATGAAATGTAGTTTTATTCCATCTATATTTAAATACTGGAGGTTGTTTTCAACAGGGATGGCAGACCAGAAGCATTTACACAACATTATTTTATGAGGTGCTGTTGAATAACCCCAAGTTTGAAGTTACAAAGTGGGGGCAAGCTGTGGAAGTGGCTTATGGCACGTGGGAAGCATCTTTTGGGGGTCCTGTTCTGCCATCAGGATGGACATTTGGGTTCTTGTGTGGACGGTGGTTGCTGCCCTCACTGCAGGGAGGATTTTTGCTTCTGCTGGGGGTTCAGGTTGCCTCTTGTCCCCATGCCACTCCAGAGCAGCTGCCACTCAAAAGACAAAGCCTGGTTGCATGCTTAGTGTTGGAAGGCTCACTTTGAAAAAGAAAGCCTTGTTTTCAGGGGGAAGGACAACTGTAGAAGGTTTTAAAAGGTTAAATAACTATGCATGTTCTAGATCAGTATCTTTGACAGCTGCATACAAATGATGGGCTGAGTATCATTTGTTTGTAATTCTCAGAAAGCCAGCCGGAGCTAGATGGAGGAGAATTATGAATTGGATGTGCAGATGCTAGTACCAATTTATTCCTCCAGGAAAACACAGCTTCTAAGCCATGTGCTTTTTCGTGAAACCACACTTCTGAATGTTTCCTAGGTGAACAGAATTGTGGTTAAGGGACTAATGCTCTATCTCATAGGCAATCAATTGGGTTATTATGCAGCCATGTTGTATGGAAAATGTAGTATGCAGTAATTTTCTTAGCCATTTTGTCTTTGGGAAAAGGCTAGTTAGGGATCATCAAATAAGTGATCCAGCTGGCTGATTAGAAGCTATTAATTACTAACTAACTCCCAAATCACCATCCTTTCACTTCTGGCCTGTGAGTTATTGCTCTGATAGTCCATAGTGGGGCCAACTTTGGTATCATCATATGTAACAGTAATCTGTATTTCACATGTCAGGTAATTTGGTTAAGCAACAGACCAAACAGGCTACTAAAGGATGAAAAACAGCACATAAGTTACTCACCTTAGTGAAGCTTGTTTGATCTGTGTTTTGCTAGTTTATTATTAAGTAGTTGAAATGGGATTCATTTTGCCCCTTTACCCTCTGGCATTAGAGGTAATTAAAAAATTGCTGCATATATAATTTCCTTATTGATACTTTCCCTGCTATTAACTTTATAATAACACCATATTCAATTTTTAATACCTAAATTACATAAAGCATTAATTCATCAGAAGTTTTTCTTATCTTTTCTCAGCAAGGAAACTGTGATTTAGTCTTGCCCTAATTCACTCTGAAGGTTAAATATGGTTTCAAGAAAAGGAGAAATTGGTGGTGGTGTTGTTTTTAAATGCTCCAAGACTTGTAAAGTATTTTGGCATACTGAAAATTTACCATTATTATATAATAGTATATATTTAGCATTTGTCATCTTTTTTTTCTGGCTCCTTTTAGTTTTTATATTCATAAAGATAAAAGACCCATAAATTACCAGTGAATCAAAACCACATTTAGCTGTAGTTACTAATCCAGTCAGGCAATGTTTCTGGCTTTGTTTAGAGCTCTTCATGTCCCATTAGTTCTTTATATTTATAGTCATTCACCCACAACAGCTTTGTGAAAATTTTTGCAAATAGGTGATACACTCAGTGTTTCTTAAACCCTTCCAGTGGCAGAACCTTTTGTTGGTGTGTTTTCATTTTCATGTTTTACCCACTTTGTTTAAAGTTTATTTGAAGTCTTGGTGGCAAAAACCTGGAGGGGGGTGATTTGGGTATTTTTATTACATTTATTTTATTTTTATTTGAAAATTTGAAGTAGGCTTAACGTTACCATTTCTCTTAGGAAATATTTTGCCAGTTCTCTGATCAGTTGTGAACCCTATCCAACAAGCATCACTCTGAACATAATAAAATTTGGAAGTAGGGATTGCATTTACTAAGCTGCCATAGGCATTTTAGAAGGTACAGTGTTATTTGTTCTAGATATAACTCTCTGAGTTTGCTTACAGCGAATCTCTCTTGCACTCGCCTAAGTGGTAGCTCTGATAAGTTCCCCAGTAAACATCGCAAGGTCATTGCAGTTCATTCCCAGGAGTTGCTTCTCGCTGTGGAGCAATCACTTCAAGGCACACGTTTGTTGTTTAGCAAAGAGCCAGAGAGAGATGGGACATTGTGGCTGCTTTAGAGCAGCTTTGATCTTCTCTTTCCTAACAACAGTGCACAATGGTAATTACAGTTCCTTTTAAAACGTGTTACAGAGGTAGGATAATAAGTGAAAAGGGAATTTTTAGTCATTTTCAGTGTCGATGAATGCGTTATTAACTCCCAGTGATTTTGCAGATGCTATTTCTGCCAGATGAGCCTGAATGAGAAGCGCTTGCCAGATCAGCTATTTCAGGAACTCTGTTTTCTGCACTCAGCAAGGGATGGTTCCAGTCAAGTCTACTTGTAAATCCGAATCTGGGAGACGGGGTGTCTGTTCAGGCTGCCAGCATATTATGTTACCCCGGCTCTGGTTCTTTTGTCTAGAGCAAAACTGAAAACCCTGCTAGAAAATTCCCTTTTTGATGACTGCAGCCTCGGCTGGCTGGATGACTTAGTTCTGCATCATGGAAGGGCAATTAGCTTTGCAGATGTCTCTGGGCAAGGCAATGAAACTGAGGAGGGCTGCAAAGAGAGGCCCTTCCAATACAAAATGGACCACCCCAGATGGATATTAGAGCATCAGCACCCATGCAAGGATATTCTGGCAACACAGAATCACAGAATGATTTAGAATGGAAAAGACCTCTAAGATTATTGAGTTCAACCATTAACCTAAAACCGCCTAGTTACCAAGTTCTGCGTCTACAAATTCACTTGTTTTGTCTTTGCGAGACTAACTAGGGAACCTTCTGGGCTCCTTCCTGTTTTGTGGTGTATGAAATTTGAATAAACATATTCCAAGTGACTGTGACTGCCTCAACATCAAAATATCTAATCTACCTGTCACTGGGCAACTGGTATGGTTTTTTTTGTTTTTTTGGTTTTTTTTTTAAGGAAGAATTTGGAATTTTTTTAAAGTTAAAAAGTTTTAAGTTTTAAAAATCGTTCTAACCCATAGATTTGTATAATTTTTTTTATGCTAACTTTAGTGTTTAGACCAACTCCATGTTTAGCGGAGGCTGTAATGGCATTCCTAAGCTTATAAATAGCAACAAAGCTAGCGATCAGTTTTAGTAATCCATTGGAAGCATTGCTTACCAAAAAAAATGTGTACATTTTGAAATGACTTCAGCAAAAAGCTAATCAAGCTTAGTCACACTTTCTGAATGACTAACTTCTGCTTAGCAAGTTTGCTTGATTCTACATATGCTACAAAATTTGCAGGTTTTGTGGTTTCATGGAAGATTATCTAAACTAATAGCTTTTCAGAACAACTCTGCTGTTGAAGGATGATTTCCTTGATTTTTTTTTCACTTGTTCTTCCCCTGGACAATATTGCAGGACTAAACTTGTCTTTTGTTATTTCATTCAGTCTTGACAGTTGTAGTTCCTAATATGCTTTAGTTATCATTCTCTACAGCAGTTTTGAGGCGGTCAAGGAAAATAATTACAGCCAGTCAAAACATTCATGTGAAGCTGTAGGGTCTTTGCTCATGTTACATTAGAAAGTTGAATCTCAGATTCGTCATTTGAAATTTGTGTGCCATAAAATTGGAAGCCAGAAAATAATTTATTGAGCAAGCAAATAGTATAGCACCTGTAGCAACATGACTGCAGTCTGTTTCCCACGTTATCTTTAAAATGCTGATTTTTTAGAGATCCATCAAAACCTCTGTTCCTAAGAGATTACTTTTATCAGATCATTTGGGAAGATTTCTAAGAGGACTTCTTTGATTCATATGCATTTTCTTGTATAACCTGGTGGAAAATATTTGGGGGACTGGTAAATGTAAGTAAAATTCATTTAATACTACAATTAAGTTAAAGAATTGTTCTAATTTTTTTTTCAAAGTCAAAATAATATTCTGAGTAGATGTTTTCTGAAAAGAAAGCTTTGATCAAATTTTCTTGTGAAGATAGTGGTCCTTTCCAGAATTCCCTTCCAGAATTATTTCTAGTAAAAGGTGACAATCAAAAACATTTTCAGAGGACTTGAGCTGCATGCTCTTTTCTTGAATACTAAGGAATTTAAATGGAGTTCTCAATTGTTTATATGTACTTTTCTTGGATATCTTTTAATTTTATTTAATGTCACACACATATTCTAGTCATTTTACTTTATTTCTTTTTTGGCAGCACAGTTGATGCCATGATGATTTTTTGCCTTGTCTTTTATATACCTTTTATATAGCCTTTTATATAGCTTTTATTTATCCTCAGTGCTCTTAGCATGCATACTTGTAATTCCTTAAGCCCGATAATTTAGCATAGTTCTAATATTCCGTTAAGCCAGGAGACCAAACATCTTGGAGGCCTCGCAGCTGGAGGCCAGAAAGCCCTACGCTATCCTGAGAAACCAAGGTCCTTTCTAGAACACATCCTGTAAACTAAGATAAGCCCATCCAGGGGGGAATTCCTCGGGATGGGGGGATATCACGCTATTCATTTAAGCTTCTCATTGGGGAATCTTTGATAGATATGCTAATTTGAAAGGTCTATAAATTGTATACACGATCTATCATGTGTGCACATTTCAGCACATTCCACCTTGGCAAAGTGGCGCACCTTAAGGATCCTTAAATAAACACCGAGGCAAAAACCCCTTTTTCCCTTAACCATGTCTGGGTCTTAATTTTAAGACCAGAGAAAGGCAACACAGTGTATCTGAGGTCTAGAATTCACAGACATGACTCAAAGGTTTTACAGTAGAGTGGCTTCGGTAGGAAAAAAAATTAGTTTTATAGTATATTTTATATAACTGTCTTCTATTGAGAGTTGGTAGCAAGAGCATTTATAAGGAAGCATGCACATTCTCATTGCAGTTGTCTTGAATAGCTCATGTCGGGATTGAAGCCATTAAGCTTGTGGTGATACACCATTGTCACTAGCACACTGAGGAGTGAGTTATTTTAGAATCACAGAATCATTTAGATTAGAAAAGCCCTTTAAGATTGTAGAGTCCAACCATTAACCCAGCACTGCCAAGTCCACCGCTGAACCTTGTCCCCAGGTGCTGCATCTTTTACTACAATATTACTGCAGTTTTAGTTGCTTGTCCTCTATAACAAATTTGGATGTTTTGAGGGTTTTTGTACAGGTAAAAAAGTTTCCACACCCTGTTGATCTCAGTGGGATTTGATTTCAGTCCATATTGAGCTAAAAGTTCTTCTGAAGAGCTATGTAACTGACCTCATTATAAATTCCTTATTTTGGTCAACATTAATAAGCGTAGTGTTATAGATGGTGTTGAAGCACCTTGAAACCTAATTTGCTTCCTTTAGGCCTGCACTGGCAATACACAGTAATAAACCTTTCCAAATTTGTATTTGTTTTTGTTGAGCCATCTGGCTCATCCTGCAAATAAAATATGTAACAATCAGGAAAGCATTTATAGCTTATCTAGTGCTGTTGCTATTAATTTGAAATTCTTGTAAACTTAATAGTGTTTTAATTCACAGTCCCTTTATCAAATCGTGCTGTTCTTGTAGCAGGAGAACTAGAACGGTTTCACTGAGTCAGACCACGGATCTGTCGCGGTTTGACAGGATCTCACTAACTCCTGTGTCTGCTCTCGAGGAGTGTCAAAGAACAAATACTTGGAGAAAAGAATGAGCAAAGGAGAAGCATGCAGCAGTATTTTTCTTTTTTCTCTTTGTTTGCTTTTCTTAATCTCCGCTAAATACTGAGCTGATGTTTTTTTCACAATTACACATAACTCCAAGCTCTTGTTTCTGAGTTCTAACAGCTAAATTACAGCTTATCATTGTGTAAGTAAAGTCAGGAATGTTTTTTCAGTGCATGTTAATTCTCATTTGTCAACATAGCATTTCATCTGCCATTTCATCACCTAAGCAGTCAATTATTGTGGCATCCTTCCACAGCTGTTTGCAGTTGGATTTGTTTGTGAACTGTCTCAAATAGCTTGGCCCAGGCACAAGTGCCCACCACAGGGCAGGGTTGGTGGTGGGTGTATAGATGCTCCCTCCATGGCAGTCTGTGTGGGGCCTTAGGGGTGAGGTGACAGTGGTGTGACTGTCCCAGGACATTAATTTTAAGGCTTGTAGCTCTTCAGAATGTTTCTGTGAGGGCTGAGCTGCATGTGTCAGTGTTAGAAATGCTTTTCCGCTTTTGTCGAGCTTCCTTTCCTTGCCTTAATTTCTTGGCTTTGTTCTTGAAGTAGGTAATTGGAGCTTTATTATGGCGTTAGAGGTGGCTCACTGGCTCTTCAAAGTCTTTGTCATTTGACATGCCCATCTGAAGTGGCACCTGGCTTAGTCTCATTTCACTTTTATAGGAAACATGTATACAGTCAGAAAAAACACACCTGCAAGATGTTGGGGGTGCTTTGGTATGGGTAAGGCTTCTGACACAAGACACTCCTTTTGCTAGGTGATAGTCCAAATCTGACAGATTTTATAATTTACCACTTCTTCTGGAAATTATGCTCCCAGTCATACTGCTGCTGGCTCTGAATGGCCAGACTGCCTTTTCTGCTCCTATCATTGCTTGTGCTGTTATTGTTGTCTGTGCGTTTTTTCATAATTGATCCTTTCTCACTGGATTGTCAGAGAAGTTCCTCAGCACATCCTTTTTCCATGGCACTGGCTAAGACATCTTTGGAGAGCTGCTTATAGCAACCAGGCTGCGAATTTTGGTAGTAGGAAACTGAACTAAACTGCTGCCAGCTTTTTTAGATAGATACTGATGAGAGACATTGGGATGCTTGGCTCCCAGTGCAAGTCAACAAATGAGTGTTGGTATGAAACAATAAGGGAGTTTTGCTTAGCATTTACTTCTTTGTCTTTCGTTTGTGTCTTAAGAACATAACTGTCAAACAATTATTTGTCTCCTCAGAGGAAATGCCATACATTTGTGGTGGTGTATTCTTGGGGAAAAAATGGAACTACCCATCTTAGGCAGCATCAATAATTTGGATTGGGTGCATTTTGTGGGGGAAAAGTTGGTTTTAGCTGCTTATTGTTGTGATTTTTGTTTTGTTGGTTTTGGTTTTTTAATTAATTTTAAATATATTGTATTAGATGGTATAGATGTGTAAATCTTCTGCCAGATATGTCTCTTTTTTGATCAATGTGTGTCTGGGAAAAAGCTGCACTTTCTTACCTCCTTAGAGAAAATTCTGTTAGTGTGATGAGGACTGTGAGGAGTGTTTCTGGTTTTAATTATTTTATTGTGCGGCTTCCAAATAAACTTTCTCCTAAAGGAGTATTGTATAGGGGGAGTTAGAAAAGCTCATTAATATTGACAGGTTATAAAATACAAACCAGTAAGAAAGGATGTGACTGAGTTATGGGACTGTGTCTAACTGATGATATCTTGCTCTTAAACAACTATTTTAAATAAAAAACAAAGTCCCGTCCTCATTCTTCCATGGCTAAGAGATGCTTCAAAACACTGTCAAGGTGTTGTGTGAGATTTTGTATGTTCATAAGTTGATAAAGAAATACAAAGAAAGGTTTAACAGGGGATCTATTTGAATGAAAAAAATCTTAATGAATGCTTTAGTCATTTAAGAGACCACCATGGGACAGCTTTTTTTCTCAATAATTATTACACTTAATATTTTTTGATGATTCATCTTTTGCCACAGAACACAATTAAAATGTCAGCTCTAAATAATAGTTTTAATAATTTCTCTGGCTTTATTCATGTTACTGGGAACTTTTAATAAAGATTTTTTTAATCAGTAGCAGTTCCAGTTCTTGATAATTAAATGCACGTTTCATAATCTTACCACTTTTAATTTGTCCCCGAATTATGCAAGACAACTGGGAGGCTGGTGTAATGCTCATAGTAGAGGACACACTGTTTTAAATCTGAATGTTAAAAATCTTGCAAAACCAGTGTTTGGGCAGCTTTCTAAAATGCATATAAATCCATGCTTACTGTCATAAAGTGATAGACAGAAGGTTTTGAAGTAGAAACAGGTTGTGACAAAGCAGTTGGCAGGAATATGGGATTTTTGAAGATTCATTAAAATTTCAAAGCCTGATCTCAAAGGCAGGGAAGAGATTTTCTTTATTTCTGAATGATTTTTGAAGGACCACAGGAAGATGCAGCAGTTTAACTGCCTTATTAATCACACTTTACTGCTGGTTTACCCACTGGAAGTAGGGTAGCCAGAAGTTTTGGCATTACAGGTTCCCATTTCACTGGAGTTGGGTGTTAACAGTTAATATTTTGATCCAGCTGAAAGCTTTGGGAGTTTTAACTGCATGGTGATTCCAGTGATGGATGGATTTGCAATTCTGTTTTGAAAGATTTGGGAGGGGGTAGGTTTATGCAAGCCTCATTATTTTTTTTAAATCAACTATTTTGGGTTCTAATTCAGTTTTTGGAAGGAAAAAAAAAGGCAATTGAAAATGTCATGCAAGTCCATTGAGGTGTCTTAGTGAAAAAATATAGAGAATGAAAGTGATCGTCAAGCAGAGGAAGAAAGACGTAAGGAAATTGCTATAGGGTGCAATTTCATGAATAAATATCAGATAAAAAATAATTTTTACTAATAATGAGAAAGCCCATATGGATGTGCTTGTCTTTTTCAAATGTGCAAGAGAAACAGTCAGCACTCTGTCCCATTTCTGTTCAGAAATGACATTGGGCTTATTATACCTTGCTGTATTCAGGCAAACACTGTAATTACATCATCAAAGATTTTCAATTCTTTAGCCTCCACAGGAGACCCCCCCACCCCTGATTCATTCTCAAAACTCCCATCTAAACTTTGACTTGATATAAATATTGTCTCTTATTCACTATTAAGAAAATTCAAGCTTTACTGAAACCTTTGGCAAGAAGGCTAAGTCACGTAAATTTATTTTTGAGCTGTCCTGTGATAGGGAGTTCCACAGTTCAATCTTATGTTATTGGTAACAGTGTCGGTATCGATATGAAAAAAGGGAAAATAAAGTCATAATTTGTTTTTCTCTATATTAATCATCCGCTCTGTAGTTCAATCTTCCTTGTTATGCATCCTCCTTTCCAACATATGAACGCACCAATGGATTAAATCAGTGTAAAATGAGCCAGCTGGGACACCAAAAGCAGAGCAGCAGTGCCATACAGGCATCGGCACAGCTGGATTTGCTCTGCCTCATTGCACGTAACCCTGTGTGATGTAGATGCAGCCTAAAGTAAATTATCCCAGTGTTTTCACTCTCTTTTCATGAGGGGTTTTCTGGGCAGTTCAGGAGTCTTTGAACCCTCTCTAATTCTACAAAATAATTTGGTGGTACTTGGTGTGCTCATAACCTCTCAAATCATCCATGCTGACACCTGTCTACTGCATGCCCCACTGTTGCCAGAGCTTTTCTGATGGCAGTGATTCCACTTAACAGTTTTGCAATATCAAAATACATAGAAACTGTTACAAAATATTTGTTATCTTTAACTCTGGGTTAATTTGATTTTATTAATGTCAGTCCATAAAATTTAATGGAATGCTTAATGTGGTCTAACATTCTTAGGTGGTTTGTTCCTGTACTTTCTCCCACTTCCTCATGGCTAAATGTTCTTGCTTTCCTATTCTGCCATGTACAAAGAATTGTTTGAAAAAGTTAATACTCTCCTATGTTGAGAGGTCAGTATGCACTCACATGAAAATCTGCAAGGGAGGAGCGGAAACAAAGGAAGATCTTTTTTCAAACTAGATTTTTTGTAAGATTTAGAGAAATTTGAAATACAGAGGAAGCCTTTGTCACAGTTTGCTGTATTTCTAGAATGGAAGCTTCCCAATGAGGAAGAGGTGAAACTATGATTTAAGTGAGGACAGAACTGCCAAAGCTAAACTGTTTCAAAAATACCATCCCACTTGGTTTTTATAGTGGTTGCATATGTTGTTGAGCTGCCTTGTCCTTTAAAAATCATAGCACACATGGACTTTCTGTTTAGTTCTATATTTAAATGTACTTAAAATGTAATGGTCATGTTTTTGACTCAGGAAAAGACACAGCAAGAGTAACCAAGTAGATGTTTCACATATTTACATCTTTTGCATGTAGGCATTACAATATAGTGACTGTTACTCAGAAAATATCATGCTGTTTTAGAATTATGATACTACAGTTAAATTATCAGACAGCCTTTTTTATGGCAATACAGAGAATATTTGTGTCAGAGTTGTTTCAGTATTCTAAATACTTTGTAAGTGAGGCAAATAAGGTTTTTTTAAATGCTGCAAGGCATATTCCATGAACAAACATGTTTTATGGATTTTCCTTTTCAGAACCATTAAAAATGTAAAAGAACATTGTAAAATGTCAATACATAGGTTTGAAGCATTGTTTCTTTGAAGTTGTGAGGTGTTCAGTACAAATAGATAGTTTGGAAGGATTACCCTTCTAATGATGATTTGTGGCCACTTAACAATATGATAAACACCAGAGTTGCATTGGCATGATGTTATTGATGATGCATGTTAGAAGGGATAGGTCATTTGCTCCATTAGTTACACCAGCACCGCACAGCTGAGATGACGGAGTAGGACAGAATGACTGGTTGCTGTGGCACGGGAGGACTTCTGAAGAAGCCGAGGCAATTCAGAGGAATTGCAGAGGAGAGGCTTCCTGGGAGTGGGCCAAACCACCAAAGTTTCCATATGTGTTACATCTTTTCTCCTTTCTTTCTTCAACCATTTTTTAAGCCTGCTTCAATTTCTCTTCTCTCCTCTGAACAGCTGATTCCTGTTAAGTGTACTATGGAGATTAGTGATTCTGAAGTGCTGTAAGCCAGGAGAAAAACCTTTGTTATTTCCCTGTTCTATTTCAGATTTTCACAGTGGCAAATGACCTAGGTAATCTGCAGGAGAAAAGCAATGGGACCTGAGAAAAACCTTTATAGATACTGCATGATCTTCTGCTCTGGTCTCAGAAATAAATGGGGCAAGAATATCAGGAACCTGAGGGTGAGGTACTTGTATGTCTCTTGCACCCAAACCTTTGCTCAAAGTCTTGCTTGAACCAAATTAAGTGCCTAAAAGTTTGCAGTACTTTTGGGAAGTGAGGAATGACTTAGACTGTTGGGGAGGCTCCCTCTAACATTTTATATCTGTTAATTCATAAATAACAGCTTAGATTCATAGTGGTTTGCTGTAGGTTTAACTGGTAACTGTTCCACAGGGACATGTCGGGACATGAACCAAGCCATGTCACGGTTGTGTGTCTGCTTTCCAGCACTTTCGATGCATCTGGACATACTGTGGATAAATTCTTAGTGGGCAGATATGTTCTTTCCTCCTCTGTCTTTTGGATGGAGGGAAGGAAGAGGAAGAGAGGAAGCATCTTCCTATCTGATGCATGTAAATACAAACATAGTAAGCAAAATTAGGTGATTAGAGGCATAAAATTAAATATTACTCACTACCAATCTAGAAAACATGAATGTCTGCACTGCGGAAGTTCCTTCTCTCTAAGGGTTAAAAATAATAAAAATCCTTCCAGAAGGGACTCCAAACAAACAGAGAAACAACCAAAAAAATTACCTCACAACCAGATTTCTGAATTGAATGTGAAGCTATCAAAACACATGGGTGGGATCAAGGTAAAATGCAGATTTTCTTTTTTTTTCCCCCCATATTCCTGGTGACATGTTTTTCCTGTCTTAAGTCAGGCATGATTTTCAGTCAGTGGCTTCTTCCCTGCATATAAGGAGTAAGAAGATGAGGCTTGGAGGTACTAGGTAGCATGAACTAACTTTCACATCATACCTGCCTCTGCAGTATGCCATTGTTTCCCTGAGAAAAATCACTTGATTTAATTTGTCACTTTTGTTCTTAAGAGTTTTGTACATCTTCCGTGAATAGTTTCAAAAAGCTTACTGAATCAAAATACTGTTCAGTGGAAAACTTGATTACTTATCACTGAAGGGTACTTTACAGAAAAATAGCATTTTTCAGCTCCCAGCTGTTCCAGAACTGAAGAAGTTGAACACAAAGATTTTTTAGTTGTATTTTTTTAGGAAAAGTGTGTTTTGACTGTTCATGAAAAGGTGGTTGAATCAATTTCTTCCAAGTACCTAAAAAAATTCAGCTTAGGACATAGCTTGAGAGATGGAAATTTGAGACTGTATTGAAACTGAAATAGTCTTAAATAGAAATGCTGTGATTTTAGACAATCTTAAAGCTACTGCTCTGCCTGCTCCATCCACAATAAAAATCTGAGAGAATTTGTGTAATATTAATTCATAAAGTTCAATTTAGCAAGATCACAGGTTGGTGAAGACATTGTATTAACCTAGGTAACTTGCTGAATCAGGGACTCAAACATGAAGTAAAATGAACTCTTTTAACTTAAATGGTTAAAAATGAACAAGGGAAGTAGGTGATATAGGGTAAACCTTTAAACTCAACATTTTAATGTTTTTTTCCCTTTCCCCTTTCTGCCAGTTGCAGCCTGGTATGAGACTGCCAGTATCTCTTTGGCACAGTGGTTCTGTGGGTCATACAGATTCTACTTGTTCAAATTTTCTGAATGTTACACCCATTTTTGTAGCTAATGGGTTTTTGCTGTCACTAACATGCCTTATGTATCCTGTAGTGACTTTGGCAGTATGAAGGGATCCTCCATCTCTAAAGTTGGAATTCCATTGTTGCAGGTAGATTTTACACCCTACATCTCTTTAATCACTAGAGAAACAAAAGACTCCTTTTTGTTTGGTTGTTTTTGGTTTTGTATGTTTGGTTGTTGCTGTTGTTGGCATTTTTTGGTTTGGGGTTTTTTGGGTTGGGTGGGTTTTTTGTTTGTTTCTTTGTTTGTTTGGGTTTTGGTTTTTTTTTGGGGGGGTGGGGTTTTTTTGTTTGTTTGGTGGTTTTTTTGTTTGTTTGTTTGGTTTTTTTGTTTTTTTGTTTGGTGGGCTTTTTTTTTTTGAGGAGGTTTTTTGTTGGTTGGTTGGTTTCCTCCAATGTGCAGGAGAGGTTTCCACTCTAGGGTGTTTATGTTAAGGACCAGGAGCCTACAACACTTATCCCCATCTTGAGAGATCCTCTTTAGGGGAGGTCTGCAGTCACAGGCTCACTCTCAGTTGGACCATTTCTCTGCAGAACTGCAAGAAGTGTTTATTTAGGAATAAAAGGGAGGCTTGTGTTCTGGTGCAGGCAGATGCTTCCAAGGGTGAGAACTGCAGGCTCCAGCTCTGTTACCTGATGGATTATGGTATCAGTGCATTTATGAAATGTGCTTTCAGTACTGAATCAGCACCTCAGTGCAGATGTTACTGTAACATCCATTTGAAATGAATGAGAGCTCATTTAGTCAACCTGCCTGTTGTTTGTATTTGTAGGTTTGTCTTCACAAGAGCACCTTTCCAGAGTCGAGACAGAAAATATGAATATTATGGTCTGCCAGTAACAAAAGTGCATTGCAGCTCTTCAGAACAGCCTTATCTTGCTGATACTTCACTAAACCTATCTTAGTGTAACTTGCAGATGTCTTGGGGTTGGTATTTCAGGCAGTCTTCCAGCCTCTACTGCTCAGCATCTTCTCCATCATACTGCAGCTTCTTCCTAATCTTATTTCTCTTATCAACAACCTTTGACGTTTTAATGCCTGAGAGATGTTAAATATAATTTTTATTACTGACGTACAACCAGGCAGTCACATCTCTGCTGTTGTCCCTTGCTCTAGATTCAGTCCTGAGGTAAGACTTGCTTAACTGCATCAGACTTGATGTCACTCCATCCTCAGCCCTAGCAGTGGTGGGTCTGGGTGCTTCAGAGAGGCAGTTCTAGTACTGAGCTACTGAAAAACAGGCAAAAGCCATTCCTAATGATTTGGGAGATCATGTTGAAAATACTTACACTTCCTTACTTTTATTCTTAAATAAAGGAGCAGGGGCAATGTCTAGACATCTGAGCAGCTGATCTCTGACAAATTCCTAACAAATCTACTAACAATTTGCCAAACCTCACAGACAACAATTTCTATCTCTAAGTTTGGGATATTACTTCTTTTTCCTCTAATTTTGAAGGTTGGTTAATTAAAACACTTCAGTAATGAAGTGTTAATAATTGAGCTGCTTGAGGGACCAGTTTTGCAAATAATTTTTAGGTCTGGAGTTGAACAAAAGTATTTTTGTGACCAAAGAAATGTTTTTCCCCAAACAAAGCAAGACGTAGTAACCTGCTTAAGGCCAGCAAGAGCCTCATAAGACAGGGTAATCTCCTCAGCTGTAGGAAATGGATGCTCCCCTGGTGGCACAGCTTTCCTCTAAACCTCAGGTGATTTTGTCAGCCTCTTCCTCCTTTTGTCAGCTTCTCCTGATGTCCCTGTTTTACTTCTTTCAGCTAATTAAATATTCTTTTGGCTGAATACTTGATGTGAAGAGACTGATGATTTTTTTCCAGCATTTTGGAGACCCAGGTTCCCTGTAACAGTCTGTCCAGTCATCTCCGAGTTGACTGTATAAACTGGAGCAGCTTCAACAGGACAGACTGAGTGAGAGACACCAACTCCTCAATCTGTTAGGTAGAGGAGTGCTCTTGTTTTATGAGGAAAAAGGCATTTAGCTGTTTTCATCACCTTATACCATATGTGGTCTTCTGTCATACTGAGGGAATGTCTGCTAAGGGACTACGTGAGAAATAGCTATAGGTTCTCACCAGGTTTTAGAGAACCCTTCCCTTGTGTTATTTGATTTGTGTATCTGAAGCTTCTAGTCAGTCATAGCAGAAAGCTTTATTTTCTGTGTGACAGAAGAGGAAGAAACACATATGAGTTGGAAAGAGATGTCAAATAGGTCACCTCTGAAATCGGTCTGTTTCAGTAAACAACCTTATTGATCTGCTGTGTTCTGGCCTTAAAGCAGAACAGCCCTTTCCAGCCTGTGCCTGGAAAAAAGTCTATTTCTTTAGCAAAGTTTGATATAATATGATTGCCTGCTCCGCAACAGCTTCTCTTTCTTTCGTCTGCTGAATTCAATACAGTGTCAATCCAGTATGTATAAGGCTTTTTTGTTAGATATTGAGTCACTCCTTAATCTGGGTTTAATTGAAGAGTATTGCATATTAATGGCACTGTTTTGCTCTCTCACTGGAAGTTAGATTCAAGATGCTAGAAAGCAGTATCCACTATCTCTGGTACTTATTTAGAGTTTGGGCTGAAAAAGCAAGGTTTGTAAAAAGAAAGACTGTGTTCCAAAAAATGAATCAAATGAGTCTCTAAGGAATGTTAATGAGTCTAATTACTAAAAATTATGTGATGCTTAATTGTTTTAATAATTTGGGAGGAGCTGGTGTTTTATCTTGGCTGCAGTAAGCAGTTTTGATGACATTTTAAAAACCCTTTTCTTCAGGGAAAGAGTGAATCCAGTTTTGGTTTATTCTTTCATTTGCTTTTGGTTCCGGGCAAATATTTTCAGATTATTCTCAAAAAATTAAGGTAGGATTCTGTTTTGGTTTTCACTGAATATTAGTTCCCTAAATTATTATTGTACACAGTGAAGATTAGATAAGCTTGGGTAAAGGGCAGATGTCTTAGAGATATCTGGTGCTTTTTTTATGATATACCCTAGAACCTTTGTTCTGATCCTTTCAAATCACATGGAGAAAATATTGAATCTAGGTTAGAGTCAGGCAAATAGTTATGACCTTCATTTGAGGCATTAAACCTTTGTTTTGGAACCGAGATTTTGTTAAGCTGAAGTGTTATAGTTCAGATTTAGAATGATAGTCGTGCTGAAGTTGAGAATAAGCTAAAGCAAGTACGTGAATACCCTTTCCTTTTGACGTAACTCATGTAATGACACCCAAGATGGCGATTCACAAACCTTTTGGAGGAAATGGCCACTTTCAGGGTCTCAGCATTCGAGGCAAAACACCATCATTCTTCATTGCAGAACGTTTTAGAGCTGAGACATGGCCATGTCATCAGTTAACCTGATTTGGTGGTTCAGCTGCAAGTTACTGGCTGTGCCTCACTGACTGTCGGCCAGGACTGCCACAGCACATGGGGAGCTCTGGGGTTGGAGGGAGTTCTTACGTGGTGTCATGTAAAAATGAAGATGTAGCTGATGTAGTGTGTATTCACCTGCTGCTCTCTGCCAGTGCATTTGTCACCTCATAGCCTCAGTTTCACTGGGTTTCTTTGACCCACTCCATTTGTGAAATTACTTATTACAACTCGGAGATGGAACTAGTGATTATACATTTTTTTAGTTCTCTCTTATTTGATGCCCTAAGAAATGATGCTTATAATTGTTGAGAACTGTTTAACCATTGCATGCCTGTAGTTAGCCTTTCACAAATGATATGTAATTTTACTTTTCCCTCTCATTTAGTTGGCCTTGGGCTGGCTGTTTCATTTCATGTTATTCCATGTACAGAAACAACTTTGCTGATGCTCCTGCACCCGTTTATAAGGCCAAGCATCTTTTTCTTTGTCTTCACTTACTCTATATCTTGGTTATGAACTTAACACCATGAATCAGATGCATAATTGTATCTCATTACTTAAATCACCAATCTCTGTTAGCTACAAAGGCAGGGCGCTTTTTTTTTATCGCCATGACAAGGCCTTTTATTATTAGTCATTTTCTAATAAGACAAATCGTGACCAAATAACCTGAAAAAGAGGTGAGCTAAAATTTGCCTAAGGAGCACCCATAAATTCAGCTGTGTTAATACTGCGGGTGGACATGGATGCTATTTAAAACAGAACATTGCAGAGGTAAAATTGGTTGCAGATCTTCCTTATCCATTTTGAGAAATTCTCTGCCAAAGGTTGCTATAACTTTTCTTATGTTCCTTTTCACTTATGAAGCTTAGCGTTATCCCAGAATTAGCAAAGACTGCATTTTCTCTCTGCCTTTAGCCTTTTGAGGCTGAAAGGATGTCTATGTATCCCTACATCATGATGTGGGATATATGAATATGAATGTTATATATAACATGAAAGATATTGTGCCTGATGGATTGATTTTTTTTAAACAGTGTTTTACTAATGTGCCATTCTGAAAAATGAAAGGTAACTGCTGAAGTATTAAAATATTATTATTTAAAAAAGAATATCCTTTAACACAGTGCTACATAAGATAAGGATTTTAAGCTATCTCATCACTATGTTATGCTAGGATAAACTGGGTCAGAAAAAGAATCACAGAATGGTTTGGGTGGGGAGGGACCTTAAAGTTCGTCTAGTTCCAACTCGCCTGCCATGGGTAGGGACACCTGCCAGTAGATCAGGTTGCTCAAAGCAACCTGGCTTTGAATGCTTCTAGGGAGGGGGAAACACCAGTCCATCTGTGTTACAAAACTTCTTTTGGAATGGCTGGTGTAGACACACACACATCATTTCCACACAGTTGTGGCAGTCCTAGCCACAGCCAGCATTACTTCCTCTCTAATTTTGGCAGTAGCTTTCTCAGTAAAGACTTTCTTCCAGAGTTTTAGAAATGTCAAACTCCCATTAATATCTAAGCAATGTCTTACAGACATGAAGCACTTACCTTGAAGAGTTGCATGTGCTGTACTACATTTAGTCCAGGACTATTTGTTTGACTGTTTGTGGTGGTGGTGAAATTAAAAATACAGGTATTTTTATGAACAGTGCCCTTTCCTTTGAAATGAGATTAGTAGGTATATGTACATCTGTGTGTGAGAGAAGTGTTTATGGAAATGGGGGAATAAAAGGTGCTGGGGAAGTTTCACCTTACAGATGTCATAGCACCATGTCCTTGTTTTCCATTAGGTTTAGCTGTGGCTGTAATAGTGAGAATAAATTGCATTTATACGTTGTGCTTGGTATGTATCCATCCCCAAATACTTTAACTGTGCTTGGTGTAAGCACAATTAGTTAACTTTTGTATAATTGTTTTAGTCAAACTGTTGTAGACACTAGAGATGCAGAGAAAGCAGCTTAAAACCACAAAATAATATACTTGGAATGGGGGAAAAACATACATGAACATTATTGTATGTGCATGCATGAATATCTACGGTTAGTGGAAGTTAATTTACCTTAGATCAGTATTAATTTATATCAGTAATAATATTAGTCAAGGATCTGGCTGAAGGTTTCCAAGTATGTTAAATTCACTAAAGTCAAGAGCAATCCTACCCTGACTTCATAACAAATGGACTGAGTGGTGCTCAGAAGTTACTGAATGATCCTTATCTTAATGTTTTTATGGTCAATGGGGAATGTGGTGTTTTTTAGGAATTCCCATGTAATGGGGCTGGAGTAATGCCCCCTTCCATGTTGCAGCTGGACACCCAGTTTTGCAGTGTTTCTTGTAGAGCTCTACGTGCTCTGTCGTGTGCTCTGTGGAGATCTACAGAAGTCTTCCCTTTCCTCACCCTAACTTAAGGCCATGGAGGAATCATGATGGGAAACCAGCAGGGTGCATAAAAGAGATAAATGGATTTGCTGAAATCTCAAAATGGACTTCAACCAATCTGAGTTTTAATCTGCTGGGGTGTGGGAAGGAAATCTATACTTCATTTTAGACTTGGTTGGTGGTTTGAGCTTTTTATTATCTAGGTGGGTGCTGGTTTCTTCCATTGCTGTTGTCAGGCTCACCTACATGAACATGGTAAAGCTGTAGTAACCGAACTGCCATGAAGAGAGACACAAATATGAATGGGCTGGTATAGCACTATATCTCAGTGATAAAATTGTGGCTCGTTTCTTATTGGATATTACCATGCTAAATGAGCTTGAAGATCCCAACTCTGACCAGTGGATAAGCTGCCTCAAACATTTTCATAGAATTGGTGGATTTCTGTGTTCGTTAGAGGCTTATGTTATGAGCCACTACAAAAATTTAATTATTTTTCTACTTTATATTTTCTGTAGATCATTATTGAGGTCAATGGCTTGAGTGTTTGAAAAAGTATCTACAAGGTTATTTGAAAGATCTATTTTTCTAAGGGACAATTAAGTTGGTTATTTTTAAAATATTTATGTAACTGTCACTAATGAAATTGGATGATTATAAAAGGGAATTCAGTGACTGAACACAAAGTTGGAGAAAAGACTGTGTTTGTTGTTGAGATAGACATAAGAAATAAGCAATAGTGAGTAAAAGCCTTGCATTCCCCTCATTCCCCAATACATTACAACCATAAGATTCACGGTTAGAAGCAGTTCTGGCACTTCTGCTCAATCGATGAATATACTACTGTCCCTTTGTGCACTTGAACATGTTCAAGAGTTGAGTTAGTATTCAGAATAAAATCACTTTTCTCTGAGAGGCAGCAGAAAATGCTGGTTATTTTTCACATTAGCACATTTGTGTGCTCCCTGCTGGTAATCTGGCAGTTGGGGATTACATAAAAACCTGATTCCTTAGTGCTGTCCTGTATTTCTTTTCTAAAATAAAGCTGTTTGAGTTTTATTTTTTAAAGTGAAGGGGAAAAAATCACCTCACTAAAGCAGAGAGTGGTGCTGACCCAGCACAGCAGCGTGGTTCATTAAGAGAGGCTCAAAAGACTCCCATTTTCATATCAGTTCTCACTAATATATGGGGATCTGTAAAAGCAGATAAGATTTATTATTTAATAATATGACCTTATCCTTTCCAGTGGCATATAAAAGATATTTGACAAAGCCTTGTTCAGTGTTGACTTTTTTCCTGCATGCATAAAAAGCAAACTGAAGTTTTAAATGCATAGAGTAACTTCTTGATATAAAGAATTGTTTGGTGGGGAGGGTGAAGATGTTTCTGTGCCCACAGATTCTTTCTCTATGAAATCTGCCTGTATTTTGAATTATAATTAGTTATTAATGAGCCACATGCAGACTAAAATTAATGTGAACTTTTGTAGACTGCAGTGCAGCGTTCTCTATAATTCATGAATATTTTTCACATAATCACAGAAGACCTGAATTTGGACAGGGCCTCTGGAGATTTTTTTCTACTTTCTCTACTCAAAGCATGGCCACCAGGAGCAGGTTCTCAGCACAATGTTCCTTTGGGGTATGAATATCTTGAAAAATGGGCACCCCATGACTTTGCTGGCCAAATTGTTTGGTGTTTGACCAGCCTCTCAGTAAGTGTTGTTATAGTGGGTAACCAGTGAATTTTTTATGCAAAGTTTACCTTTTTGGGAAGTGTTAATTTAACAGATGACACAGATTTATTAAACAAAAAGAAAGGAGTTTATAAATAACTCTTCAGAGCTGAGTAACATCTCCACTGTAGTAATTTACTCAAAAGTACCTCCAGATGAAATCAGTAAAAATCCCCCTGTCAGCTTTGGTGGGCACTTGGGTCAGATGAGAAGACTTGAGCTTGTGAAGGTTACTGTGTCACTGTAGTCTTTTGAGGACATGAATCAGGACACTTACTTCAGCAAGGTGTCATTTAATTTGAAATGTGGGGTTTTTCCTCTCAACTGAGGAGCCTGATTTTATTTGTCAAAGTTGCATTGAAAGGAGAAAACATCAAATGAGTTCTCCTTGAGAAGCTTCCATTTCATTTGAGCAACCCTCATCTTCCTTTTCAAGTCTGTGTCAGTGTGTTACAGATACTGTTTTGGATGGAATGGTCAACGACAAGTTATGTTGTCATGGAATGAGTTAACTGATTTTTGCTGCAAAGCTTATGAGAACTGAAGACTACCAGGAATCATTTCTATTTATTAGAATGAATCCTTGAGGTCATTCTCAGGATATCAAAGCAATGATCTTAATTAGGATAAGTTTCAGGTCTTAAAAAAATTGATTGTGATAGCTTAGGAAATTGGAAAATATCTAAAGTGTGCTGTTCCTAGCATTGTCAGAGCTGAAATTTTTGATTGAATTAGAAGAAGAGTTTTAATGGCTTTTTTTTTTTTGTAGGCAAAAGAGACTTTTTTTTTAATGTGCTGGTTAAAGAATTTCACTTTTTTTTTTAATAAGGCCTAATCTCTTGAAACCAGACGGAGAAGTACACATAATTAAAATAACTCCTGCATTCCTCATTTGCATCAATCCAAGGCTTTCCAGTTACTGTAGAGCTATAAATCCACATATATATATATGGATTTTTATGTATTGATAGGTTTGTGTTGTATATTTTTGCAGAATCGCAGTAAGGCTTGTGCAATACACAGAAATAACCTAGTTCAGGTTTCTGCTTTACATTTAAAACTGTTGCATATAATGATTTTGTTAGTTTGCTCCCATTAGCAATTTAGCCTAATTTCGTTCCTCAGGGGGAGAGAGAGGATCATGCTGCCAAATGATACATATTGCTGCCAGGTTTTCCAGAAACGTTAGGTTAGTTGTTAGTCTTTCACTACAAGAAAGTAACTCTTTAGATCAAAAGAGAAGATTAATTTGGCAATGTCAGCCTTAAGCTGCATTTGTCGATGTTGCAGAACCACCACCTAGTTTGACACTTTTGCTTGCCTGATTTCAGAGGAATTTAGAACTGAAATAATGGGTGTACTTAAGATGAAGCAAGCAAGGCTCTACAAAGAGGTTGCTCATAGCTGCTGGCACTCTGCCTGGGGCTGGGTAGGAATTGCCCTCACAGATCAGAGGCAGAGTCCATCCAATTCCAGGTTTGCTGTCCAACAGCTGCTTCAGAAGAGTAAGAAGCCTGTGGCACACAGTTAAGGGATATCCTGGCCCTGAGCTACTGTTAATCCCTTTTTAGCAGGGTCTAGCTTCAACTCTCATGCAAGAAGACATTGCATCTCTTCTGGAATGCACTCAAATTTATTAGTTAATATGTTTGTATACCGTTTATTTGCTGTGTAAAAACCAAACAAACAAGCACCAAGTTGAAAATGCTTCTGCATTTTCAACTATTTTTCAGTTTCATTCGCTGCCACTTTGATCTCTGAGAGGGACTAGAAATTCCTAGTACATATTTCTTGCGCGATTTATTCCTGCATCATCTTGTGGTTTGCGTGCCTTCCTCTTTCTCGGTGCCTCCTGTGCTGCCCGGCAGGATAGCGATCAGAGAGGGGTCACGCCAGGTCGGAGCAGGGAAAGCAATTCCTGGTCTGGCATGCAGCTTACATCATGTATGCAAGTCAAAAACAACAGCAGGAGTCATTTGCAGGCAGATCTCTAAGGCAAGAGAATGCTTGTTCTCTACTCAGTTCAATTAAAACAGACCATTCTGCCCGTTCCCTGCATTACATTTTGTTTGCTGCTTTTGAGGTGCAAAACATACAAACTCTTCCTGCAGAGTACCACTTCCCATGAACCGACACGGAACAACAATATCACATGTATTTTCTAGTTGTAGAATAGATTGTAGAACAGATGGTGGGCCTGATATGTAGATTTTTCTTTTAAGTGGTATCCTTCTTGTGAACAGTGTATTACAAAATGATTACTATTGGCAAGAGAAAATCAAAGAAGGTTGAAGAGTGTATAGAATTTCTGTTACTGTTACAAAAGTACAGTTGGTCACTTGCTATAATTACTTTATACTATAAAGCACCTATCCTGTCTAGCTTCACCGTGATTTTCTTATATCTCAGTTTGATTTATGGTACATATTGAGCCCTCTTGGAATGCTGTTATGCATTAGTATGAGCATAAATCTGTTATTTTCTTTTTGAATTCAACGTTTTTGCTTACTTGCCACTATTAAATTCTACAATATCCTTTGCATGTATTCTCCAAGAGCCAAGCCCATGGTGGCCAACTATGGTTTGTTCTCATTGTAGGTGTTAAAATGATGAAAGACCCTATTCTTGAGCTCCACTGCCCTGGGTGCATCTCAACACTTGACTGCATAATGCTTCTCTGGGCCTTTTTCTCCCTATAAAAATGGAGGGGAAATGACAATATATGGAACACTTCGGTTAGGTTTTGATGCCTTAGGTTTTAAATTTTATATTTTTTCAAATCCTGTACTGCCTAGTGTGTAACTCTGAAGTTTCGTGTGGCCTGTTAACTACTGTTCTCTCATGCTGGTTAGACATAACAAGGCTCTCTAGGTTTGCTCTTCAAGGACACCAGGCCCCAAAATGTGTGAACTAAAGCCTAGAGGAGGAGGGCAAACTTGGGGTAATTACATCATTAACTGAGGTTATAATTGGAGAATTAACCCTGATATGCAAATGAAACAAACTTATAAAATTGTGAAGAAGAACCCATGAGCAGGGTCCATCTTGTGTGTAGCCTTTTGACTGCCCAGAGCGTACCTTTGAAGGCCCTTCAAATCAATACCTACTTTTATTCTCTTATTCTTGTCTAGTCTCTGTTTTTAGGTAGCCACCTCAAGGCATCAGTTTGGGATTCTTTTTTTTACAACTGTTTGTCCTGCCTATGCTGCATTTGAGCAGTGATGCAGTAAAGGTGAAGGGTCACCTGGAAAACTTGAAAGCTTTAAAAATAGTTAGAGAGAAAAAATCTTTGGCATCTGGAGCAGAAAAGGGCAGACTTAACAGACACATCTCCGGCTTCCCAATCAGCAGTAACAGCATGCTCCTGCTAAACCAGTGTGGTCCTTTATTATTTATGGTATACAAGTTATTTTAGAAGAGCTTCATAATAACAGTCCCATTTTATTCCTGTCTTCTCTCTAACTGCTTTTGCTCCACCACTTCATTTTCAGCCCCAGCGTTTTAATTGTGTGGCACACCGAGAATTGCCGTTCGCTGCTGGTTTATGGTGGAGTATGTTCATGCTCAGTAGAGAAAGTTCATTGTGTGCAGATCAAAGGTGATACATTTTGTCTCACACATTGGTTTTCAATTTGCTGTTTTTAAGAATGAATGGACAGTGTGCGATCCGAGTGCGGCACTGGGAGGATGTAGCAGCTCAGCCAAATCTATCACTGACTTTACTAAGTGACAGAGGCAACACCGAGGCAATCAGTGCAACTGTCTGCTGTGCCTGCCAAGTACCTACGACTTGCATTATGTGCCAAAAATACTTTCCACAGCTTGCCATATATTTGCTGTAATGACTTGAGTCAAATGTGGGTGCTGGAGGAAAATAGCAAGGAGTAAGAAAACCAGTTTGGGAGTTCAGCATGAAGCTGCCACTTAAAAAGGGATCAAATTATATTCATGGACCCTCTATGGTGGGTTTGAGCCTTTAAAAATATTAAACAGGGGATTAGTGGTTTTGTCTACTGACCTTCTGCTTCAGCATGAACTCCAAATCTTCTCATGCTGATCATTTGGTCTCTTGTTGTCACGTCCTTAACATTTTTAAGGAATTTTATTTTTTCCCTTCTTATATTGCCTTCCCTCTACAACTTGTTTTGATTCTGTTTGGCTAAAAATAATATTAGAAATACCCTTATCCTGTCCTGATGTTGCCTTTCCTAATGAAAATGATTGAAAAAGTGCCTTTTTTTTTTTCTGGGCACCTTCCCCAAAGATTTTTTACAGCCTGGGTTTAGTTTTGGCTGTAGTACAGAAACAGCTTTCTTGGGAGTTTTATGTTCTCCCTCACCTTTGTGGTTATGACAGTCCCCTGTTTCCTCCTCCTCCCCCTTCTACTTGCCTGTTGAAAACATGGGATATTATGTGTTCCAATATCACTGCCTCAGCAATTCCTGGTATGTTTGCTTGCTTTCTTCTGCCATGCCAATGCTAACCAAGAAATCAGAGTGCTTTCCTTTTTGCTAGCGACTGTCCTTCTACTTTGTAACTCTTGGCAGGGACAAACTCCTCCCAAATGTGACTATTTCTGGACCTCCAAACATCCTTTCCCCAGCTCTTTGCCAGAGGGGACCAGCCTGATATCTGCATGGGGATACTGCTCTTCACTCACTTGGCACTTGGTCCCATCAGTCCCCAACCTGAACCTGGCAGCTCCTGGGAAGGCTGTGCCTGGGGCTCTGGAGAGCCACACAACATGTGTGGAGTGGCGGCACCATGGGTTCTGCCCCTTTGTCCATTAGTAAGAAGAATCGTGACAGCTCCTGAGGGACCCAAGGTCTCTGCACCTGTCCCCTCTCCTAGACATCTCTGCCATCCAGGATTTGTGAGTGAAGACCAAAGGAGTTGATTTGATTACAGCAAGAGTTAAATTTGCAAGGTGACCTTACCCTGGTGTTGCTGCCAGCCCAGTAACTGGCAAATCCCTCCCAGGCTCTGGAGTGTGTCCTGCTGCTTTGCTGGCTGTATCCTGGCATGTCCCACTGTCAGACCACAAGCTGAGCAGCTTGCAGAGTCTCATTGCTTGTGAGGGACCCCCAGCTGCCGTGTAATCAAACTGCCAGCTCAGAGCAGGTCCAGGTAAAGCAGAGAGTAGAATTTAAGAAGCAAGAGATACACCGACAGCTGATTAGTATAACGCCCTTGGCTCTGCACAGAGATTAGGCATGACAGTTAGCTGGAACAAAAGGGGCTGGGAGAAGGGATTTTGACCTGTATAATATTCCCTCTGTGCTGATTGCTCAATCCATGGGACACTGTCAGAGAGCAGATGAGAGACAAGCTGGTGGATGGGAAAGAGAGCAGGAGATTGTTAGGAGAACTCACTAAACTGGAAAATTAAAAACAAATGCTTCTTTGTGTACTGTGTGCTAAGAAAGGAATGGAACAATACAACCTTGTTCAACCTGGAGAAGGCCACAGGGAAACTTTAGCACCTTCCAGTACCTAAAGGGGCTCCAAGAGAGCTGAAGGACTTTTGACAAGAGCATGTAGTGAAGAACAAGAGGAAATGGTTTTAAACTGACAGAGGACAGGGTTAGATGAGATATTGGGAAGAAATTCTTTACTGTGAGGGTGGTGAGGCCCTGGAACAGGTTTCCCAGAGAAGCTGTGGATGCCCCATCCCTTGAAGTGTTCAAGGCCGGGCTGGATGGGGCTTGGAGCACCCTGGTCTAGTTTAAGGTGTCCTTGCCCACAGCAGGGGTCTTGGAACAAGATGATCTTTGAGGTCCCTTCCAACCCAATCCATTCTGTAATTCTGTGAATAAAAATTAAGTGAAAAACATCATCACATGTAATTCTTGAAATCTGAGAGATTTTGCTTCTGGTTCTTGGGGTATTCATGTATCGCCACGTATTTCATTTGAATGTTGTTTTATTTGCATTAATTGTGACCACTCCAAACTTTCTTTTTCACTTATTGCTTAAATTTGCAGGCTTTCTTGAAAATTGGAAAAATCCTGATTAATCTATGTGTCAACACATCATAGTCATATCCAAGTCATAACATCAGCAACATATCATAACAAGGGATTGGATTTGCTCCGTTCCCAGGCATCTGCAGGGTGCACATGATATGATGCCAATACTTTTGTATACAAAGCTTTGTGATGGAAACAACCCTACCTCATTTTCTAAATACACCCACAGAATTAAGGAGTAAAGTTACATTTGAATCCATTGATTCATTCTGATGTAATATATACCTGATTCAATTAATATTGTTTATTGCATAAATATACAGGTAGTGTGTAAGATATAAACACTGCAAATTCAGTATAAACACAGGTAGAACCTTGTCAAAACTACCAAAAGAGAATTACATGATATTCGGAAATGAAGAAGTTGAGCCCACAAAATAATAGCTGCAAAGCTTTTCTCTTTAATGTCTCCAGTCGCGTTGCAGTGAAAATAAAATCTTTGAGCAAGAAAACAATTTCCATTAACTTTGCTCAGTGTTCTGTAAGAAGTAACTGATTTGAAAGAAATACTGAAAACCACGAATAATTTCCTTTAGTTCTTGCTTAAGAAAAAGAAATACTGCTTCTTCAGTGGAAAGGCACTGATAAGTAGAAGATAAGTTACCAAGGAAATATTCTCCAGCAGCGCTTGGGATCCCTTCTCCTGCTGAGCTGTGGGCGAGAGAAGCGTTTCGGCAGCCAGTTCTTCCATCTGTACTCCAGCAGGCTGGCAGCCAGGGATAGAGCCTGATCAACAGCCTCCAGGGGATATGGCTTACCAGCCAATGAGTAATCTGTTTGGCCGTTTTGTGTTTTGTAGATTGATTTAATTTTTTTTTTGTCCAACTCGAAATTGCCAGAGTAGCAGCCCACCTGCCAGCAGTCCAGCCTTTGCCAAATAATTTGTGCTGGCATCCATATTATCTGGGAAGTCCAATTCAAAAAAAAAGAGCTGCAGACAGGAGAAGAAGAGCATTGAAGACATTTTGAAACTGTTTCACTGACAGGAAAAGATTCCTTTTTTCTGCAAAGGAATACAATTCTGTTTGATTTCCGCCTCCTAGGAATGAACAGTACTTCCCTACACAGTGTATGGCCTGCAGTGGGGTGCAAAGCAGGGATTCAAGTGATCTGAGCTGCAGAGGCCTTGATGGAAACTCTCCAAGAAAAAAATCTGTCTATTTGAAGGCACATGAAGAATGGGTTGGATGGTTTAGTAGGTGGCCCTCTTTCCTGTGAAGTCTTTCTGTTCCCCTAGCTGACTGGTCAGTGGGTTTCCACAGCATGCGAGGCTTAGGTTTACTGAGATGGTGCAGCTCAAGAGTTGTATTAATTAACAAGAGAGCAGATTGAATTCTAGGTGAACTGTTCATTTTTGCCAGACAGACGAGGTAAGAAATTGGAGTAAAAAGGATGTGGATGTAGAGAGATAAGTAACAACGGGAGATGGCAGATGCGTAGCATCATCCAGCTGGCGTGTCCTGCAGAAGGTGGGACACTCTGGAAACTTGAGACATCCCAGGAGGCCAAAGACTGGAATGCTTTTTCTTTAGTGGTAAAGGGAGTTCAGTCCTCCCTTATCTTTCATAATGCTATTCTATCATCTTTAAATGTCAGATGTTTTCTTCTGGTAGTGTCATGAGTCCAAAACGTTCTTCAGAGAAGGAGGTGTTTTGTAGCAGATTTTAGCAGTTGATTCTTTGCAGTAAGAAACCCTAGCGATGTCTTATATTTGGTTGTTCATCCCTTTACATTAAAACAGTAGCTCAAGGGACATGTCCCACCTAGAGACTCAGTGATGGCAGCCCAGACAGGTGCTGTGTCCAGGCAGAATGGTGAATGGAATGAAGGTCTCCTGAACTGCATGGTGCTCTGGGTTTCTGGTGTAACATCTCTCTGGAAGAGGTTCTTGTGCCGGTGTGATTCAGTATGAGCGAGCTGCAGGCTACTGACTTCTTTTCAAACTACTTCTCTTCCTGTTTACTTTGGACAGAGCAAAGACCTTCTGCAGCCATCAAGACTTAGTCTTTGGTACATGAAGTTTTCTAAATAAATGTCTAAGGCTCACGCTGTGGCAAACCTTCTGGCACGTGAACAAGTTTTTTAGGCCAGCTTGTACAAGCTTGGCAGCACATACAATTTTGTCCAGTTGGGCTTAGCAAAATGCTGTATTCAGATGCTGCAAAGTATTTAAATATGTGCTTAACTTCATTGCAGTTTAGCAAAACAGGTAAGAACCTTAATACTTTGTTCAGGGGTGGGCCGTAGTGCAGGAATTTAAGTCATTTTCACAATCAGAGCTCATGTTGTTTTTCAACAAAGGAAGAAAAATAGCAACAGAAACTTCTGTTAATTCACAGTTATTCAGTTGCTACAGTAAATATAGCCATTTCAAAAGACTTATTATGAGACTACTGTAGTTGATAAAAAGCATTTACATTTCAAATGTGGAGAGCAAATTAGATATATTCTAAAGGAACACTCACTTTTTGGAGAACAGTGGGGCTTGGGTTGCAGTGATTACCATGTTCTTTTCCTCACTGCATTGTTGGCTAACACAGCTATTTGTTATAGCAAAGGAGAATTCATCTAAACAAAGATGTATTGTTGTATGTTGATTTTGGCGAACAAAGTTGTATTTAATGATTTCTTTTGTTTGCATGAATTTATGGAGTGCACTTTACCAACATTCCCAGTTGCACTCTCTATTGGTTAGTTTTCTTTCTGTGTGTTTCATTTGCATGCCAGCATTCCTTACAAATAGTATATCTTGTGCCTTACTAGTCATTATAGGATTGTTTTTAAGATTCAGCATTTTCATTACTTTTGCGAGTGTGTTTTTCCCTTTCTTTTCCATTTGGCATAATTATGTCCTCATGATTATTACCTGCATAAGTCAGCTAAGCACTTCTTTGCTTGAATGTTAATCTTTGTCAATTCCTCACCCACTAAGTGTGAAGGTAATAGTATTGCTAACTGGTTTCTGTGAAGCTGCATGCTGAAAAACGTTTCACATTAACAGGGTAATTGAAACTGTAGCTAATGTATTGGTCAGAGTTGGTACGCTTTCTAAAGGCTTCTTGCAGCGATCATACAGAGAAATCCTGTGGCAATTATCCTAAAGAATAGACAATGTATGTAGTGAGCTATTCAGACTGGAAATTCAATGCTTTACATGCCGTTCAGGGTCCTGATTTCATCACTCTCCCTCTTTTGGACACTGGAAGGACTATTGGAGTAAAGTCTTATTCAAACAGAATAAAAGGCACCGTAATTTTGGTTTGTCCTGTAATGAATGGTGCTTATGATTCAGTGCATGGGTCATGCTTGCATTCTGTGGACAGACTTTGTTTTTCATGATTTTTATGTAACTGGAGTGGTTTTTAAAGTTTTCAAAATTTTCAACTCAACAGAGAGTGCTGAAAATCCTGACATTTCACCTACCTGTTTTTAAATTTAAGGGCTATGTTTCCTTCTGCATTGCTAAGGGTGAAGTTGGTTTTCTGTATAACATCTGTGTTCCCTCTGTCTCTCTTTTAGCTGTCTACATAAGCCAGTTGTCTGAAATTTTACATGGCTTTGAGTTTTCCCCTGGGGAAGCTGGGGAAAAATGAGAACAAGAGGTACAATCTGTCTGTCTTAAAGTAAGCAGCAAAACTCTTGTTGTAAAAGCGCAGTATCATTTTAGTCTGTGTGCTGATTCTTTTAGACGATAGGGCAAATTGGTTAACATAGAGATTGAAAATTGTTTTGATAAATTTTATAGACTAAGCCTATTCATTCTGAATCACTGGAGGCAGCAGGGTGGAATCAACTGGACGTTGTCCTCAACTCCTCTTTAAAAACAAACCTGAAACCAAGAAAACCTGTGGAACAAAATTGATGCCTGGTTAACTGTCCAGTTGTGGGCTTTTGTGCCAGACCTCTGCCACTTTATTAGTTAAAATAACTGGAAGCTACAGGCTGGTGGGTAGGGAGAGGAGTCTGGGTCACGGAGGTAGGGAAGCGGAGGGAGAAACTGTAAAATGAAAACTTCGATGGTTTCCTGCCAAAGATGGGGGGTTTTTTTGTTTTGAAATTAAGTTTTTGGTTTCTCTAAGCTCTGTCCAGTGAAGTTCTTAAAGTAAAATGCAATATCTTTCCAGAAATATCTTCTGGTAAACTTCAGTTATACACTACGTAATAATCATTCCTCACCAAAATACTATTAATGTGTTGAAGTATGGTCAGAATACATTATTACAGTGGTTATTTCTGGGTTTGGACTGCAGTAAACATAAATGTAATTTGCCTTGAGGGCATGGAAAAAGGAAGAAATTCAAATGCGTGGTTACTTCAGCAGCTATGGGTTTCTCCATAAAACTTCACAGTTTATGCTGTGGATGCTATATGGATCAGTGCCCAAAGTATCTAAGTATTTTGGCATTCCACGTGCATGCTGAACCGTGGTGTGACGGAGCAGCTCCGTGGAGCTCTGCAAGGAGGAGCCACAGGGATTGTAGGAAAGCCTGGTCCTGCTTTGTCAGGGTAGTGTGCAGAATCAGGATACTAATCCGGCTCTTCAACATGGCAGCATGTTTTGCTTAATTTCATAAAACAAAGAATAATAATCAAGTCAGGTACATGCAGCCATTTTGCAGTGGGCAATAAACAAAATAAAACAGACCCCTGGATGTTGCCAAGAGGAAAGAAATCCAGCATTATCTGTGCATGGCAGAGAGTCACATGGTGTCAGGTGAGGATGTGCAGGCTTGCCCTTCTCTCTGTACCCTTTCTCCATAGTCTGAACAAAAAAGGAGATTGCAGCAGTAGGAATATAGTATGAACTTACTACATTTTGAGTAAGGACCAGATGATGATATGTCTGACATCTTGTGCCCTATAGACAAAAATCAATATTTTCAATCAACCAGCAATAGTCCCAGTAATCCCCTTAAACTGCCTCCTAGCCCCTAAGAGCTAGCACCTACCAAGGCCACAGCGCTCCCAATACCTCCAGGAGTGGACTTCGGCATGACTTTGGCATGACAAATTTACCACTAATCTCATTTACCTACACCGGCTGGATTGATGGCTGGATGACAAGTAGTCACAGTCATTAGTCTGACCCTGAATTTAGAGGATTTTGATCAACACTAATATGCAATGACAGATTTCTATGTTTGCTGCAGGTCTCAGCTGGACCTCCAAGCACTGGTTTTCAGGATTCCCCCTCCCCCTTTCTGAAGATCTGCTTCCAAGAATTCCCTTTGGAAGAGATTAGAACATATGAGCAACAAGTGGTTGTGAACTGATTTTCGGGATGCTGAATACATTGCCCGTGTGGACACTGCAGACGCTGTATCTTTTCTCTGTCAGCTCCTACAAAAGAGAAATCTGTCTTTATGTTGGACTTAGCAAAGTTCTTTTGACATGTAATTTCCAAATTTCTTTGAGACAACACCTCAGATCTGGGCTGGGGACAGGAAAAATTAAGATTTGGAGTTGTTTTTGCAGTTCTGGTGCAATGTGGTCGTTCACTTCATTGCAGCAGCTTGTCCCTTCAAGGTCAAGAAAGCTTACTGCGTGCTGGTTGTTAGCATATCAACTTGCAGGAGAGCTGAAAGGTAATCTTACAGCTCAATGGGGATTTTACAAGATATTTACAGTATTTTAAGGCTGTTATCAGGAAGAAATATATGTTTAAAAGAGAAAGGTATTCAGAACAAGAATTGGAAAAGGTAAAAAACAACTGTGCTCCTAAACTAGGTGCTATTTAGTTTTCTGTAACTAGTCTCACAGATTTGTATGATCTGAACAGAAACCAGAATATTGTCTTTATCAAATTTGGTATGAAATTTCTTGGAGAGGGGAGGTGGTAATACTTAGAGACAGTACTCTTAGAAAGGTAACATGAAATTTAAGACCTCAGAGTTCAGAATTTCCTTTAATTTTTCAGTATTGGTTTTGGCTTTTGCTTTGCATCCACTTTCCTTCCTACTTACAGGCATCCTTTTGAACACCTGATTTTATTCCTAGATGCAGCAAAAAAGCAACTGGGATCATATCTTCTAGCAGATCTTGCATTAATAAGGGCATTTTCTGCTGCAGAGCATTCCTGGTGCAGTCAGACACCCGAAAAGTCACAGCCAGCCACGTTCCACCACACACTTGAAAAAAAGTAGTTATCCAGCAAAAGCTCTCCAGGTAGTGCCCCATTTCTTGCTTTCTGCAGTTGCTAAGTATATTAATAGCATAACAAATCCTGTATCCATTGAAGATATTAATGAATAAGTTGTCTCCTATGATGAATTAAAGTGGCATCTAAAAAGGCCCTGGCAGGATACTGGAAGTTAAAGTCAGTAAAAAAAAAAAAAGGATGCTTATGGTATGCACACTCTTGTTTTTCTCCTCTAAACAGCCCAGCCTGAGTAAGCTGAACATTTTAATTATTTGTACTACATTTACCTCGTGTTTAATTTTTTGTGTTATTATTGACCAAAACATTGCACATATTTAAAGAAAACCTAATAGCTGATATCCTTACTTGATAAGATGTTTGTTGTGAAATTCTGTATCTTACAGATCTCCAGTGTTGTTGGAAATAACATAAGGTGAAAATAGTGCTGTATTAGAAGCACAGTTTCATAGACACTATATTAGAAAATGCCTAATATATATTATTTTAATAATACAAATAATTGTCGTTTTAGAAATTTATATTATTTCCTTAGTAATGGGCAGTGGTATAGTGATAAATTTAGTCACAGCAAGGTTTACTGAACCTGGTTTTTTGCTTACATGATGCGTAACATTTATGTGAAAGAAAAATTAGATATTATATTATTAGTAATGATATATAGTCAACACATATAATATGAAAAACCCAATTATTCTATTAACAATCATATATGATATAGGAAAATTTTAGAAGAGAAGAGGAGAACTATGTTTTCACAAGATGAAGGCTAGAAAAGGCAATGTTTGATGTGTGTGCTGAGTTAATTTGAAGGCATCTAGTTACAGGTTAGGCTTTGTGATCATTAATAATCTCTTCCATTACTTAGTCTTTTTATCATTGTTGTCCTTCTCTGTTATTTTTTTCACGTTTGTCAATCATGCTTCTGACTCTTACCTGTAAACTTCTTTAATCCTCTTAACTCTTTAAAGACAATCCTTTATTTTCTGCTTCTTACTTCAAACTACATGCTGGAAGAGCACAGAGATTATAGTGTTGAATTCACCACTACAGAGTACATTTTATTTCCCTCTTAACTTCTAAGGGACTTCAGCTGATTTTATTAAAATAGTAGAGACAGCTAAGATCTCCTGCCAGCCCCTCCCCATTCCTCCAAGTCCCCCCCTCCCCATTCCTCCAAGTCCCAAGAGCTTGCTTTTTCATTGAAACATAGATGGAATATTTTGGAAAAGGAACTTGAAAGCCCTAGCCATCATCTCTTACCCATTAGAGGTATAAAGAATTGTTTGATGTGTTTTCAATAGGCAGAGAATAAGGCTGGAAAGGCTGATTTGCCAGCAGATTGCTCAAAACTGCAATAAGCATACAGAACAAAACAGGGGTTTTTTTACCAGATAAAATCTCAGACATATGTTCAGCAAAGGGAAAGACTAGTCTACAGCAATCTGCTGCAGCTAAAGACATGTGAGATCTTGACAGCCAGTATCACAGTTGCTCAAAATGTTACCCTGGTAGTTATAAATTCCTTCCAAAAGATGCCCAGTCTCTCTATGGATCAGCTGGTGAAGTAGGATCTCTTTTTTCAGGTTCCCTTTCCAAACAGTTTAGGCAAATCCCAGTCTCCAAATGGCAATTCTATACATTTTTAAGCTTTGGCTGGGCTCCTGTCCGAGTAGTTATTTTGGTACGTTTTTTAGCTGCCTGTTTTTTAGCTTTGCAGTTAACTGTGCACTCAGGCAAACAAACCACAATAACAACTCTCTGGTTGTTAGTCATGTCCATCCTGCACCCTTTGCAGACAAAAGAAGTATACACGTCACTTCCCCAGTCTGGATAATGAGGTTTTTCTGTCAGCGCATTCACCACCAGACGCCCCTCTGGCTGCCACAGCTGCAGTCTGTGTGGGCTGGCACGCGAAGGCTTTGTCATAAGATCTCTGGTGTGTGGGTCTTGCTTGTAGGAAAATGATGTATAGGGTCTTTTTCCACCCCCCTGTAATTAAATCAGCCTGTGATGATGATTGAATTATTGGTCTGACTGAAGAAAATCCATCTTCTAGCAAGTTCCTGAAGTAGCAGGAATGATTTCTGTTGTCCCAGAAATTAACTAGAGAAAAAAATATCATTGATTTTGGGCAGTGATATACTGACAGATTAAGTCAGAGCAAGCTTTGGCATAACCATGTTCCTGCTAACACCCAAATGGCAATGACAGAGTTGGTAGAAGAAAGGTAACTCATGTAACCATCTTCAGAGAAGGGACAACTTAGATTAAACTACCTAAAAATAGCTCCAAGAAGTAACCTACAAAAATAGGTTAATTAAATAGTGAATGGGCATTGGGAGAACAGACAGGAACTAATGTGATCATTAAGTTAACTCCGTGCTAAATTTATTCAGTAGCGGAATTCAATTTTTCCCCAAGGTTAAAAAATGATAATTCAGGAGTGCGGAGGGTTGTAGGGCCGCTGACGTCAATTCCCGTTCCCTTCCACTCCCCAGCACAAAGCACATCCCTTTTGGGAGGGTAACTCTATATAGATAATAATAATAGTTCATTGCGCAATTAAAACTGCAGGGTTTTCTGATTACTATTGTAATTTTAAAATGGATATATTATGTGAAGTTTTGCCATACAATGGTCAGATTACAAAGATGGGTCTGGTGAAACCTACTTTGTCTGTAGCTCAAGACAATGGGAAAATATTTTGGGAGGAATGTCAACATTTTGGAGCTATTCCCACTTTACCCTGTTCATTTTTAGTTTTTCTGAGGTATTTTGCTTTAATGGTTGAAGCTGAAGGGTGTTGGTGTATATGGAGCCTGTAAACTTCAGCTGCTGATATAAGTGATCTTTATGCCTGTCTTTATAGTTGAACTCATGAATAATAGATCAGATGAGGAAAATGCAGTCCTGTCAAGCCTTAGGCAGCCCAACCTGGCCGAACTCAAAGACAAGAGAACAGTGGGAGATAAATAATCGTTTTGCCGACTTTTTCTCAGCTCGTTTTTACTGGGATCTTTTGTTTTTTGCTGTGGACCAGTCAGGAGCACATCATCTTCAGCTTTGGTGTATCAGCTAGCTGTGGTGTACCTACCTTGCAAGGGGAATGCTGGCCATGATGTGACTATGTACTGATCCCACACCTCAAACTGAAGAACACGTCTATTGGAAGAAAGCTCTCTTACTGGTCTTTTACCTGGCCACAACCTCTGCAAGGAGGAGGAGAAGGAATAACTGGAGCTTGGTGGCTCTGTAGCACTGATGATATTCAGTGGTGTAGTTCAGGATCCAGAAAAGCCTGGAAGAATTGCTTAATGCCTCCCAGGGTAGAGAGGGAAAGCATTGCTGCATGAGGCTTCGGAACCAGAGAGGCAAAAGAGGTTTTGCAGATGAGCTTCAACCTGCAGAGACATTTTCCTGAAACCTGGTATTTACTCTGTGTTGTTAGAAAGAACAAAATGCCATTGGCAAAGGCAAGAGGTGATGTACTGGTGCTAAGTTGGATGTACTTAGTGAGGAGAACTGGAAAAAAACCAACTTCTGAATGTGACCAAAACTAGAAATAGGCAGGTGGGACATTCTGGCCACAGAGTTACTCAGAGTGGCATTGGGTTTGACTATTAGAACTTCTAGTAGTCATCTCTCCAGCAGAAGCCATCGTGCTCCATTGCCATGTCACCTTTTCGTCCTTGGCTCATGACTCTGGCTATTTCCCTAGAACAGGAGCTCTGGGGTAAGAACCAGTCACTAGCTCAACGTTCCAGCCTTGGATGACTCCCCAGGCAAGGGGCTGCTGAGCTGAGGAGCTGCCTGAAGCTCTGTGTTTCTGCTTTGGTAGGGAAACAGGTTTTTACCATGTGGGGTTTTCTGTAAGCTAAGATAATTATTTAATGATGTACCTGATTCATGTTGGTAATTTATTACATCATGAAAATGACTCTATGAAGCCCCAGCCTTGGGCTGTGCTCTGAGGGCAGACTGCGGAGAGGAAGGACTGACTGGAAAAGCTGCTCAGAGAGCTTTTATGTATTTTCAAAATATACAGATTCAGAAAACTCTTACAGGTAGAGCACACAAGGCTACTTCTGCATGAAGTTTGATTAGCAAAGTGCAGGTAGCGTGGGAAACTTCCAAAAAGATATTAGAGGTTTTTTCCAGAAAGAAACAGCAAAGGAGAAAATCTGCAAGCATCTGTTTGATAAAACGTAATCCAGCTGGGATAATTAGATCCCAGTAGGATGAATTCTGGTTTTATTTGTCTCCAGCCAAAGGTTGATTTACAGTAAGATGTCATCACTTTGAGAAAGAAAATGGAGTATTTAATAAAGATCTGAGTAACAAAATAACAAAAACAAAAGCAATTTAATTTTGAATTTAGGAGTGTACCAAAATGTAAATTAATTCTGAAGTTTCTCACCTCTGTATTCTGCTAAGGTGAAAAAATTCTTGCCTTTTGATTGTTTGGGGTTTTTCGGTTGGCTTGGTTTTTTTAAGTGGCTGAATGTTTTCTTTGATGCTCTGTAACCAGAAATTATCTGTCCAAAAGGTCTTCTCACTGTGACAGTTGCTTGTATTACATTGTTAATATAGGAAGGCAGATAATGTGGCCAATGTTTATTAATGAGCAGCTGATGGACATCATTTTACTACTAAAAAAGCCCAGGAAATTATAGAGCTTTGCAGTCACTGTGGAAGATGTGTCTGATCAACTAGTTTACTGATGTTTGAAGTCACCAGAAATAGCAGCATTCCAGTCCATGCTGCACAAGCTGATGCTTGAGATGCAGCGGGACATCTCAAAGTGGGACTTCGCGCCTCTGGAGAAGCAAATCCTTGAGGTGGTAATGTGAGTGAAGCAAATGTGTGTACTGAGATGAAATTCTTGTTAAATTGTCAGAGAAGAACTATTGCTTTTAGCAGAAGTTCAGGAGTGACTTGTTTCCTGTGCTTTTTGTTTCTCAGCTCCTTGTGCCTCATTAATTCATGTTTGCTCTGAGTATTAGGTTCTTTTGACTATAGTTTTGAAGCCAACATTTTGAAATGGTAAAGAAATAATTTATTTCAATAGTTGAAAATGGGAAAACTGTCTGCTGTTGGGAGGCAGCTGTATGAGGGATGCTGAGCAGGGTTGAGAGTGGTGTTTCTGTGGTTTGAAGGCTGCCTGAGCACCTCGGACTCTGGGACACAGCCAGGTTTCAAAACCCCACATAGTGCTGGGTCAGTGCTCCCACTGTGAGTCTGAAAATAAAATCTGGGGTTTGGCAAGAAGCATGTCTCCTCTGCATTGCTGCTGTTGATGCACAAGCTCAGATTCCATTTAATCTCTGCTGGGAGCAGAGGAGTTGGCTGGACTGGGGATGGAGCAGTGCAGTCACGTGATGTGCTGCAGGCTTGCATTCTCAATCAGACAAACTCCGGGATGGGTGTGTTTCCAGAATTTCTTCTAACTCAAAAAGGCTGAGTATAAGAAGAGTTCATCAGCAATCAAAAGAAATGCCCGGATTTGCACCCCAGCTGCAAATTTCTAGTAAAAAAACCAAACAAGCAAACAAACAAACAGAAAAACCACAAGGAATATGCACCAGGCAGCTATATTTTCAACTCTGATACTGATTTCTTTTCATTTCACATTATTTTTCATTTCACTTTTTTTTTGTGAATACACTAGGAAATGAAGTTGTTTCATTTTCAACTGCAGTTTGATGCTACAGTGAATCTATTCCAGGGCTCTCAATGCTGCAGAAAGGCTGCCACAGCCATGTGCTGAGCAGTACTGGTATGGCATAAAATCATTACACTGGTTCAATTTCTAAAACCTTGTCATATTAGGTGTTACATATCTGCACCTCACTAATTTTTTGCTGGATTAAAATTTGTCTGTTCTAGTACAGCCAGCTAAAAGCCAACAGAAACTTTATATATGGGGTTCTGTCTCCTTCGGCAGAAACACAGCCATGAGCTCATCAGAATCACAGTACATTTTATGCTGCTGATATATCCAGATTTTCACAAATCCTTTTCTGGAGTGTGTTGTGTGGCTGTAGGAATGCTTTGGAGAGTGGGGAAGGCCCAGGAAGCTTGAGGCCCTCCCTTCAGAAGATGCTGAAAATTACCCAGCTCATGCTAATAACATGAATTGTGCTTTTATAAACTGAACAAGCTAGGGCTCAGCAGAAAAAAATGCATGAAGCTGTAAAAATATATATTCAAGGCAGAGTAAATACATTAAGAACTGTGCAACAATCTCAGTTCTAGAGTTTTGTGACTTTTGAATGCATTAGCATCCCTAAAAAACACTTTTAGATCTATTTTTATATACAGAGTATTATTATTACAGTAGATCCCAGGAACTAAATGATGTAATAGGTAGCTCAGGGAGCATATCTTTCTAGAAATGTACAGGAGATAGAGATGGCTGAATAAAAATTGTTTGTTTTGTTTGCCAAAAGAAATACCTCGTGAGGTTCAAAACCACTTTTGTTTGGAAGTGGTCTTGACAACACTTGTTTCTTCCACTACCCCCTCATCTTTAATGTCATGGCATGCTTTTATAGCAAAGCCTGTTTATATATAAATAATTCCTTGGTGGAGAAATTGGCTTAGTCAATATGCAGCAGCCTTCCTAGGGCTCACAGGTTTTACAGGGCAAATAAAATCTCTTATCATGGTGTGCTGCAGATAGGTTCATTTGAGTGGCATATTTGTAATATTTCAGTCCTTAAAGGTTGTCACCCAGCAACTAAGACCCACAAAGCCGCTTACTTGCTCCCTCACCAGTGGGCTGGGGGAAAGAATCAGAAGAGTACAGTGAGAAAACTCATGGATTGAGATAAGCACAGTTTAATAGGGAAATCAAAAGCTGTGCACACAAGCAAAGCAAAATTAGTAATTCATTCACAGCTTCCCATGGGCAGGCAGGTGTTCAGCCATCCCTGGGAAAGCAGGGCCCCATCACACGTAATGGTCACTTGGAAAGCCAAATGTCTTCACTCCCAATGTCCCCTCCATCCTCCTTCTTCCTACGGCTTTATAGTCCAAGCATGACACCATGCGGTCTGGAATACCCCTTTGGCCAGTTGGGTTCATCTGTCCTGGTTGTGTCCCCTCCCAACTCCTTGTGCACCCCCCAGCATTCTCGCTGGTGAGGTGGGGTGAGAAGCACAAAAGGCCTTGGCTCTGTGTTAGCACTACCCAGCAATAATTAAAACATCCCTGTGTCATCAACACAGTTTCCAGCCCAAATCCAAAGTCCCTTACCAGCTACTAAGAAGAAAATTAACTCTATCCCAGCCCAAACCAGCACAGAAGTGTTGGCATTTCCCCCTACTCTTTCAATATGGAGAAGTAGCTCACCAGAAAAATGGCTCCTTGATTAGGGTAGGTTCAACTAAGCCTATTGCTGCAGTTCTGGTAACATCAGGAATACGGTTTTCTTGAAATGACAGAGATAATGACCTATCCAAAGACTACACTGTGGATCAGATTCAGATTTTTATGTATCTGAGTTGAAACAGGATAAGTGATGTCTGAGACCCCTCTGCTGGAAGTATTTCAGGTGATGGCTTCTGTGTGCTCTTTCTGTAGGGTTTCCAATTTACCAGTTTTGTCTTTTTACTATGATGTTTTAATAAAATATTAGCCATTTGTCCTTAAATTTTGATTGAATATAGAACAAAGCTTACATGAAGCTGATGTTCACATAGTATGCATAATCCACCTTTAACTTTGTTTCCTCCTCAATTTCGCTCTATTGGCAGACAACTGAACATATTGGTGAGATACCATATTTTCTGTGTCTAAACTACCTCTGTGTTCAATTTATGTGAAAGAAAGGTATTGACAAAAAGGCAGCTCCAGTAAAAGGTTTCAGTGGTATCAGAAAGTGAGTAGACCACATTAGATGCAGCCATTGACAGTCCGTCATGTGACAGGATTGGCTTCACCCCCACAGCAGGGGCAATTACAGAGAACAGTGTGCGGTCCTGTTATTTTTATCTGGGGAGATCACTCTTTCCACTACCCAAAAGCCATCATTGCAAAACTTGGACAATTAAGGCTTCAACAGAGCAAACTCAATGTCGGCGGAGGCAAATATTGGGAATGCCATCCTACTGCATTTTGTTGCTGATCCTACAGCCTATTCCATTTTAGCAAGGATGTGGGGTCCCCCTCTGAGTGCTGCATTGCCTTTCAGCGCTAGACTCCGAGCACAGACTATGTAAAATGTACTGCCAGTCTCTAGCACATATGGATACTTTCCTGACTAGTACAATAAGAGGTTGTTGTTCTTGTTTTCATTTTTTTTAAAGGCAAAGAGTTGCCTTATTCTAATATATGATGACAAAGCTTGATCAATTTATGCGGTTTCTCATAATAATTAATAGCCTAGACTCAGGATTAAGACTGTGTGAATTTCATTGTGAAGCATAGGATCTGGGTTGTGGTGAAGAGTACTGCCTAACAGCTTTTTTTTTGTGGAGTAAAATTTATTTATTTGCTAATTTCCTTTTGTAGCTAATAATTAGGAACAACATAGCTAAATGTAATTTTTTTGGCATGAAATACAAAAGAATGGACCTTCCTGCCCTTCATGAAGTGAATTATGCAATAGAAAAACATTGATATTGCATTATAACTCAAATTATTCCATTGTTAAAGTGCATTTGGAAATTAGAGATAATACAGAGAAAAAAAATTAAATTCACGTTTGTATACAGCCATCTACTAACTCTCTACATCATCTGTCTCTTTCGGGGGTATTCAATTCATGATAATAAGGAAACATAGTGAAACTATTGGTTTGGGCCATTGCTACTTGTATTTAATTCACTTCTTGAGAATTAAAGTAAAACAATCAGGAAAATCATAGAATTACAGAATGGTTTGGGTTGGAAGGGACCTCAAAGATCATGCTGTTCCAAGACCCCTGCTGTGGGCAAGGACACCTTACACTAGACCAGGGTGCTCCAAACCCTGTCCAACCTAGCCTTGAACACTTCTAGGGATGGGGCATCCACAGCTTCTCTGGGAAACCTTTGCCAGGGCCTCACCACCCTCTCATTTAAGTTGGGGATGGACACTTTTCTCCCTCCTGCTCTTATTTATCCACACAGCTACATGTAGCTCCTCTCGCTAGCCATTCAGGCACGTGGAGGGGCTCCCTCTGGCCATCGGAGGTACAATTGAAAGAAGGCTTTAGGGAGCGTGGTGACCCAGAGCGCAGCGAACAGGAGCAGGCAAACAGGGGCGTGGAACATCTCTGACCTGGCACGGCAGTTCGCGCAGGCAGGGCAAGCAGGCAAGGTTGCAGTCATCCTCCTGCTAGTGGGGTTTTTATTTTATTTTTCTTGGTTTTGGGGGTTTTTTCAGCAATGGTCTCCAAACAATCAAAAGCTAGAGCTAGTAGAAGTGTACCAACCCAAACAGAACCGCTCAAGAAGGATGCATCTATCCGGACCCCTTCCTGTACGGAGTGTCTGAGCCTGTCCGTAGTACCAGGGGACAATGCAGAAGACACCTGCCTGCAGTACAAACAGGTGAATGATCTCCTCTGTCTGGTGGCCGAGCTTAAGGAGGAAGTCGAAAGACTAAGGAGTATTAGGGAAAGTGAAACAGAAATAGGCTGGTGGAGTTTCACCCTTCCCTCCCTGAGCGAAGCCCACCAGGAGTCAGAGGACTCCCATGTCTCTTACCATCAGGCAGTAGGAGGAGACCTAGTAGATGAATGGGAGGGGAAATGGGTCCCTACTTGGGGAGGTAATAAAAATTCCTCCTGACCCCCATCACCTACCCAGGTGCCACTTCAGAATAGGTATGAGGCCCTGGATCCAGAGGGTCACCTACCCAGGTGCCACTTCAGAATAGGTATGAGGCCCTGGATCCAAGATGGGTCCCTACTTGGGGAGGTAATAAAAATTCCTCCTGACCCCCATCACCTATCCAGGTGCCACTTCAGAATAGGTATGAGGCCCTGGATCCAGAGGGTCACCTACCCAGGTGCCACTTCAGAATAGGTATGAGGCCCTGGATCCAAGATGGGTCCCTACTTGGGGAGGTAATAAAAATTCCTCCTGACCCCCATCACCTATCCAGGTGCCACTTCAGAATAGGTATGAGGCCCTGGATCCAGAGGGTCACCTACCCAGGTGCCACTTCAGAATAGGTATGAGGCCCTGGATCCAAGATGGGTCCCTACTTGGGGAGGTAATAAAAATTCCTCCTGACCCCCATCACCTATCCAGGTGCCACTTCAGAATAGGTATGAGGCCCTGGATCCAGAGGGTCACCTACCCAGGTGCCACTTCAGAATAGGTATGAGGCCCTGGATCCAAGATGGGTCCCTACTTGGGGAGGTAATAAAAATTCCTCCTGACCCCCATCACCTATCCAGGTGCCACTTCAGAATAGGTATGAGGCCCTGGATCCAGAGGGTCANATTCTGCTCAGTCGCTTCAGTGGCAGGGACAAATGATGAAAGGAACAGGAGAACCCACATTATCAACAAGTAGCTTAAGGGTTGGTGCCATTGGCAGAATTTTGGGTTCTTTGATCATGGGGCAACTTTCATGGCACGTGGCCTGCTGGAGCCAGATAAACTCTGTCTGTCTGTTAAGGGCAAAAGAATTCCAGCCCA
>VXAD01013341.1:3257-40005 GCA_013399195.1 Dicrurus megarhynchus
AAAGCCCATCTCATTCCAACCCCTGCCATGGGCAGGGACACCTCCCACTCTCCCAGGGTGCTCCAAGCCCTGTCCAGCCTGGCATGGAACACTTCCAGGGATGAGGTAGCCATAAAAAAATCAGCTTTTGAAGTTTAAATCTTGTTAAAGTTATGGAGAAGTAAAGAATTAAAGTGTTGGTGATCAGATTATTGGCAGAAAAACATTCTGGCTAGTTCAGAATCACAACTCAGAGGGTGAATTGAGTAAATGTGGGGTTTTTCTCTAATTTTCTCTCTCCAGTCATTGTGAAGGCAACAAATGGACCAAGATACGTGGTTGGCTGTCGCCGTCAGGTAAATTGANTCACCAGAGAAGAATTTCTTCCCAATATCCCATCTAACCCAGCCCTCTGTCTGTTTAAAGCCATTATCTTTATCCATATATTTAATTTTTTTTCTCTTTCTGGAGAGAAACAGATGTTCATTACAGAATTTTGGGACATAAGTAAACTTAATTCCACTGTGGGGCATATTCTTGATGTTCTGTGTTGAAGCACAGGTGAATCCTAAGGAATGGGTTGTCCTTGGATGAACCTGGCATTGCAACACTTTGCAGTTTAGTCTTCACTAAAAGCACTCTTTAATCCTAAAAGATCCTTGATTTGCTACCAGAGGCTCAAAAAAAACCCCTAACACCCCTGATTGTTTTCAAAATGTCAAAATATCAAAGACAATTTCTCCCGAACTAGAAGGACGAGTTTTTGATCAAAGCCCTCGTGGCTGAGCTGTTGCTGCTCAGGAGGGAGGAGAGCAAGGCTGTTTAAGTGGGAGCAAAATTACTTCCCTATCTCAAGTGCATTACCTAAGAAGGTCAAGTGGTTTCTCTTTGTTTTCTTCTCACTGCAAAATAACTTAAATCTGTTGGGCAGAGTTGAATCTGAGAGAATTCCAAGTTGTTACAAAGTTCTTTGGATAAGGGAGCTGGAAAGAGGCCTTAGCAGTGGCCCCAGCAAGGGAGGAGGGACTGCTTGATCCTAAACCCTGCCAGAGGCTCAAGAACCCACGTGGCAAGGGACCTTATAAATCCCCCTGCAGGGACAAGGGGAAGCTTCCAGGAATAGTGGAAAAGGGTTATTGAAATCCTTGTTGTGCAGATGCCATGTCCCAGAATCCCAGAATGGTTTGTATTGGAAGGGACCTTAAAGCACATCCAGTTCCACCCCCTGCCATGGGTAAGGACACCTTCCACTATCCCAGCTTGCTCCAAGCCCTGTCCAGACTATCCTGGGACATTTCCAGGGATCCAGGGGCAGCCACAGCTTCTCTGGGCATCCTGTGCCAGGGCCTCATCTCCCTCAGAGCCAGGAATTCCTTCCCAGTATCCCATCCAGCATGGGCTGTGTCCTTGTCCTTAAAGCTCAGGAGAAATTAGTTTTTGAAACACAAGGTGAGAAACTTTTAATTCCAGCAGGGTTTAGCAGGGTGTACTGGAATGTGGTTAAAAATCCTGTAAAAATGGAATAAGCAGACAAAAACTGCTGAGGCAGAAGAGGAGGCATCCGAGGTGAAAGAGTAATAATCGAACAGCTGACTTCAAAGATGGGAAGATGGGAACACAGGAAAATGTTCAACTATTTGTGAGGATTGTTTAGTTATTCTGAAACAGCTGGTTCTGTGTGGAGCAGAGGGGAGGATTAGATCCCGCTGATCCAGTCAGATTGACAGCAATAAAATTAAAAATTAATGAGAGACTAGAAAATAATGTTTCTTTTAAAAGTGGTGGAGGTAAGTTAATGACTGCTTGGTGTGTCACACAGTAGCCTTGTTTTTTCTTGTGTGGGATGGAGCAAGGAGTGCAAACTCCAGTGAACATCTCGGCTAAAATCAGGGATGGTGTTGGAGTGGGAGTCTAACGGAATTCCTTTTTTTGGGACTAGCTTGACAAGAGTAAGCTGAAGCCAGGGACGAGAGTTGCTCTGGACATGACCACTCTGACTATTATGAGGTGGGATTCTGCTCTTTTCATCATAAAATGGGGGGAAAACATTACAGAAAGATTGGAATAATCAGTTCTGTAATATTTTGTAAACATTTTCTGCAAAGCAATGCTTAAAAAAGGAGAATTAGTTTGAAGGAAGACTTGTGTATCTATTTTATATGATTTAAAAAGAAATTGGTTGTCCTTTTGAAAAATAATTATGGCATTTTCAGCCATTTTTAAAGCTGTGTTTTAAAACTTAAAAAAGTTTGCTAGGTTTGGTTTTTTTTCTGTTTTTTCAGCACATAAGGTGGGAAGAGAAGAAATAATTTTCATATTGCTGTAAAATTGATAGGAATAACTTTATAAATTTACCAATGTGTCTGCACAATGAAAAACATCTCCTCTTAACTCTTGTTTTCCAGATACTTGCCCAGGGAAGTGGATCCACTGGTTTATAACATGTCTCACGAAGACCCAGGAGATGTTTCCTATTCGGAGATCGGAGGCTTGTCGGAACAAATCCGAGAGTTACGGGAGGTACCCAGTGCCTCAAAACCCCCCCAGACACTGAGAAATGCTCTGAGTGAAGCTTCTCAGGGCAAAACCACCTTTTTGATGTTTGTCCTACACTGCCGTCAGGCTGTTCAAGGATCCTCTCAGATTAGTGCTTTCCATGCTTCCTTTAAAGTGCTTGGATTGGGACTAAAATGAAGATAATCCTATAGTGAAGAGGGTTTAAAGGATCTGACACCCTTTAGCTGTGGGAGTGCATTGAAATCAAGTGGGAGGGCCAGCAAAACAGACTGGAATTTTGCTCAAAAGCTACCAGGATTGTTCTGGGGAGTGGAATTAGGATAGTAGGGATGTGATTTGAGCATTGAGAGGAACCAGCCATTGCAGAGCCAGGGCAGGGGTGTGGATTGATCCGTAGGATCCCTGACATTTTCTTACTTAACTGTTTCTCACACAAAAATGCTGCCAATAAATAAAAATGCAGATACATGAAAAACAGGCTGGCAGGTGCATCAGTAACTGTTTTAAAACTCAGAGTCTCAGTTTGTTCTCTGTCCCTTCACAGGTCATTGAACTGCCACTTACAAACCCAGAATTATTCCAGCGTGTGGGAATTATCCCTCCAAAAGGCTGCCTGCTATATGGCCCCCCTGGTGAGTCTCAGCAAAGGGGAACGAGTGTTTGGTTGTCACTTTCAGACTGTGGGAAGAGCTTGCTTTATTTCTCCTTTTTTCCCTTTCCTTTTTATTTTTTCCTTTTCTCTCTCCTCTCCTCTCTCCTCTCCTCTCTCCTCTCCTCTCTCCTCTCCTCTCTCCTCTCCTCTCTCCTCTCCTCTCTCCTCTCCTCTCTCCTCTCCTCTCTCCTCTCCTCTCTCCTCTCCTCTCTCCTCTCCTCTCTCCTCTCCTCTCTCCTCTCCTCTCTCCTCTCCTCTCTCCTCTCCTCTCTCCTCTCCTCTCTCCTCTCCTCTCTCCTCTCCTCTCTTCCCTCTCTCTCCTCTCTCTCTCCTTTTTTCCTTTCCCTTTTTTCTTTTCCCTTTTCCCTTTTTTTCTTTTTACTTTTGTCCCTTTTCTTCCTCTTCTTCCTCTCCCTTTCCTTTTCTCCCTTTCCTTTTCTCCCCTTCCCTTTCTTTTATCCCTCCTTCCTAAGTCACTGGCAGGCAGTGTTGTTAGTAATCAAATGGCTTCAATCTCTTGTTTGTCCAGGTACAGGAAAAACCCTTTTGGCCAGAGCAGTTGCCAGCCAGCTGGATTGCAACTTCCTCAAGGTGTGTAATGGCACTGCCCTCACACACATTGGGTCTGTTTGCTCTCCAGCCTCCTCATCCATGCCCTCTGTCCTTCCCAAGGTGGTGTCGAGTTCCATAGTGGACAAATACATCGGCGAGAGCGCTCGGCTGATCCGAGAGATGTTCAATTATGCCAGAGATCATCAGCCCTGCATCATTTTCATGGATGAGATCGATGCTATTGGTAAGGCTCATGGTTTGGGGGGTGGCTGGGCTCCCCTTTTAAGGCTGAAATCAGCTATAAAGCCAATTCCCCCCGTTTAAAAGGCAAAAATCAAATACCAGAACTGATGAGTTTGGTGTGCTGCAGGTGGGCGCCGCTTTTCCGAAGGCACATCAGCTGATAGAGAAATTCAGAGGACTCTGATGGAGGTGAGTGTCCAGTTCCTGACTGTGTCCTGAACAGCCACCTTAAATATAATACAGGTATGAATTGTTACCTGGTTTCTGGCTTGGCAGAATTTTTTTTGGGTTCATAATCTTAAACTAGAAGTGAATTAAGTGTTGCTTTTACAAAAGGCAGCTGCACATCCTGATAACTCAGCCATGAGTTCAATGTGGATATTAATTGAATCTTTTAAATTGCTGTAATTATTTGGGATATTTTCTTTTGCTTACTGCTGCTCCCTGCATCTTTGAAGGTTGGAGGGTCCCCCTTTCTGACCCTTTTAGTCCCAAAGACTCTGCCTATAACATTTTTGGACTGTTACAGTTGGCTTTTCAAAGCCAGGAGGAGCAGTTGTATTTCTTTGTTTCTGTATTAATTGCTTTGGTAAACTGGGTTGTGTGAAGAGAATATTAAAACCACTGGTGACAGTTAGGAATTCTGAAGCTAATGGGAACCTTCCTTGGCCTGTGTTTGCAAACAGTTTGCCTGGTTCAAAAGAATGTGTCTGCCTTCCATAGAGAATGAAATCACTGTGATCAAAGTGCTTTGAGTGTTCACAATGAAACGCCTTCCTTTGTGTGGATTAGTATTCCAGAGGCTGTTCTTCAAGTCTAATTGGAATGTCCTGGACTTGGTGCACTACAATCCAAATGTGTCAGGCAGCCATTGGCTCCTTTAGTCCTTGCAGTGTTTTCTTTGCCTCATTGTTTTAGTCAAGTGTTTCACATTTGAGCTCCGCTTTGCTCAATGTCCTTTTCTCTGGGCAAAGCATTTTCAGTGTCTCTTTTCAGCTCTTCATTGCTTGGAATGGAATATTCAGGGAGCTTGAGACCTTGTAGGATCTTTTTTTTTACTTACCTTCAGAGCTTTTCATCTTGGTGAAAATACTTAGGCAGGAAAACAAATCAGACTGGGAAGGTTTGGAGTTGTTTGACACCAAAGTTCTGTTTCCTGTTAGTTATTGAATCAGATGGATGGATTTGACACTCTGCACAGAGTTAAAATGATCATGGCTACGAACAGACCTGACACCCTGGATCCTGCCCTGCTGCGGCCCGGAAGGCTGGATAGAAAAATCCGTGAGTTTCTGCTTCCCAGTGGCTGGAAGGAGGATATATCCCATGGGAATTGTGGGTTTCTGCTTTTACTGAAGCTGTAATTCTTTCTAGATATCGATCTACCAAATGAACAAGCCAGATTAGATATTTTGAAGATTCACGCAGGTCCTATCACTAAACATGGTGAAATAGGTAAGTAGGAAGTTACCTGGATGTCACTCCTACTGCTGTTTGTAAAGATGGGAAGAGGATGAGTTGTTACAATGATTCTGTCTGTATTCCTGCGTTTACACTCTTAGGTTGTGCCCACACAACTTCCCCTCTTGGAATTCTACCTCTTTTATTTTTTAATGCATCGTGATTGAACTCTTGTTAAGTCTTTGAAAAGGAAAACTGAATATAAACCCTTGGAGCACAGCTGGAAACTGGAAAATCAACGTGGTTCTCATCAAGCAGTTTCCTGTTTCTAAAGGAACAGCTTTTAGTGCAAGTAAAGAGTGTTTTCATTCACCCCTCAATGAAAGAAATACTGTTAATGAAGAAGTCTGAAAGCAACAATCTTTAAAAGTCAGGGAGAAACCTTGGAGTTTGGAGGTGGCATAAGGGAAATTGTTGTCTGGGTAGTAGTGTGGATCATTTCTCTCAAGAGCATAAGGGGAGAATAATAAGATAAAATGGGGAAGGTTTATTTGAGGACTCTGAGCTGCCCAGAGTCCTGCTTTCACAGTGACTCCTCCCGCCTTTCCTGGAGGAAGCTGGGGCTGGGATTTGCCTTTAAAGCGGCGCTGGCTGCCTGGGAGTGCGGCAGTGCCCCAGGGCCCCATGCCACCCCCACCCCCTCTGTGCTGACACCAGCGATTCCTGCAGCCCCTGGAGCTGATCCCGGTCACCATCTGGCTGCATCAACAGCTGCAGCTCAGCACAGGGACAGCAGGAGCGAGCTGGGGGAGGGCCAGGGATGGGCATTGCTTTTCTTAGCAGCACTGTTGGCTTAAACCTGCACGTGACTGCGGGCTAAGAGAGAGAAGGAGCTCCAAAGCAAATCACAAACCTGAGGTAAAGTTCTTGGAGAGAAACTTTTTACAAGGCGTGGAGTGGCAGGACAAGTGGCAGGACAAGGCAGTGCTAGAGGACACGGTTAGATGGGATATTGGGAAGGAATTCTTGGCTGAGAGAGTGGTGAGGCCCTGGTTGCCCAGAGAAGCTGTGGCTGCCCCTGGATCCCTGGAAGTGTCCCAGGCCAGGTTGGACGGGGTTTGGAGTGAGTGGAGGGTGCCCTTGGCCATGGCAGGGGTGGGAAGGAGATGGTCTCAAAAGTCTCTTCCAACCCAAACCATTGTGGGATTCTCAGATTCTCCTTTATCCTGTTCTTGTGTCTTTGGCACTGGAGTGGAGCAGGGTGGGATCATTCCTTCTGCCATTCAGCAAGGTGAGCTGTCAGGGCCTTGCTAAATTCCTGAATGTGATGTGGAAAGACTGTGATACTCAGCTTTGATATCCCAAAAAGAAGGCCAGGACTTAGCAGCAGGGTGAGGTGGGAATTGCATTAAAATCCAAAGGTAAGAACCTGCTCAGATTCCAGCATGAGATTCTCCTGCTTCAATCCTGGTGTCTGCTGAAAACCCTAAACTCACAAACCTTGCACTGTTCAACCTTGTTCATTCCCCTCACTTATGTTTTTTTAACTTTCCAATTATGAAGACTTTTATAGGACATGCTACTACATGGAATTAAAATACAGCTGAAGAACTTCTCATCTTTAGGAGTTTTTGGATTCTTGAGATAAAAACATTCAGTTCAAATGTTTTGAATTTTATACAGAAGGGAAAGTGAAAAGTTTTCCAGGGAGTTGATAATTTTAATAAGCAGCCTTGCAAAAATCAAAATTTGCTGGAGGCTCAACAGACACAGTGGTTTAGAAGTTGATTCCCACTGAATTATAACCATGGCCACTCTTTTAGTAAATATATGTGCATAAAATATCAGGCTTAATATATTAAGACATTAAATGCCTTTCTTAGATGGAGTGTTGGAAGTGGAAAGGGACTGAGTTCTGATCACTTGGAGATGAGTTTTCTGGGTTTTTACATCATTTAAGTGATAAGAACATTGCACTGATGGAGTTTCTGCACTTCATGTTGATTCTTGTAACCACAAGTTGGTAACTTTGGGATTTAATTATGTAACATGAGCTTCTGGCTGCCACACATTTCTGTTTTAATGGAAGGGCTGATACAGCTGATGATTCCAGTTAATTTATCAGCCCAGTGGGCAGCTCTCTGTTTGCACTGAAATCCAAGTGGCTGTTTGGTAGCTGGATATGTATTTCATTGGCATCCCTAAAGGGAAAGGTGATTTATTCCTAACGGGCATTGGTGTTTTATGAACAGATTATGAAGCAATCGTGAAGCTTTCGGATGGCTTCAACGGAGCAGACTTGAGAAATGTCTGTACTGAAGCAGGTAATTCCTTAACTCTTCATTTGGATGTGCTAAATCTTGGATAATGCTGAATCTTGGAGCTGCTTCTCTGTGGATTAAACCCAGGAGCTCATAAACATTCTGCTGGAACATTTCACTTGAGCTCAGCTGAGCCAACCACTTGTTGGCTGATCATGATGTGTCTCACTGTCTCATTAGAACCAGAGACATTCCAGAAACAGTGATTGTACCCATTTTTCTCCTTTTTGCAGAGAATTCAGGGCTCTTGGTACCTGTGTGCCTGGGGAGTTGATGCTATTTTATGCTTTCTCCACATGAAAATTTGTGCATTCGGGGTTTGCCTGCATGGGCAGGCTGAGTAACACACTAAATGCACACTCAGAGTTTAAACAAGTTTTCTTCTTAGTAACCCCCTAGTTCAGAAAGGTGAATTCCCTTCTCTTCACAACATGGTAGGAAAGTCCACATGTAGACAGTGTAACCTGGATCAGTTTTCATTTGAATTTGAGTGAAACTTCATGTTCTGTCTTCACACTGTTAAATCCTCCCTCCCAGGGATGTTTGCGATCCGTGCTGATCATGACTTCGTAGTTCAGGAAGACTTCATGAAAGCTGTCAGGAAAGTGGCTGATTCCAAGAAGCTGGAGTCCAAGCTTGACTACAAACCTGTGTAAATTAACCATAGAATTTGTGATTGATTGTACACATCCTACTGGGTTAATGCATAAAAAAAAGAGAGAAATAATGTACCTCTTGATTATCATTGTAAAGTGTTTGTGTAGCATGTAGCTAGTAATTTTGGGAATGCTAGTTGCAAGTTGGCTACAGGAGTGTGTTTTCTGTACAATTCCGAAATGCAATGTTCATTACAGCCCAGGCTCAGTCAAATGTGTGGAGATGTGTTGTTCCCTTAGCAATTATGGTGGGAATTTATAAACGTGCCTGAAGGGATTCGCAAACAGAAGAAAGTCAGTTCATTTCTTGACTTTTTGTATATCAGTAAATCTCCTTTCCCAAAACAGTTTATGAATAAAACCTGTTTAAATCTGTTTATCCTGGTGGACTTTGTGTGTAGCTCTCATAGAGAGGTGAATTTCGTGTCTTCTGAATTTGAGGAGCAACTTTTCCCTGGTGTAGGGATTGGAGTCCTGCTTCCTCCCATTCCAAACAGAGGCAGCTTGTCCCTTGGAAAGAGGAGGGACTGGCAGGGTCTGGACAGCCCTTTCCATGAAGGAATTTTTCTTAATATCCAATCTAAACCTCCCCTGGTGCAACTTGAGGCTGTTGCCTCTCCTCCTGTCCCTGTTCCCTGGGAGCAGAGCCCGAACCCCCCCGGCTGCCCCCTCCTGTCAGGAGTTGTGCAGAGCCACAAGGTCCCCCCTGAGCCTCCTTTTCTCCAGCCTGAGCCCCTTTCCCAGCTCTGTTCCATTCCCTGGACCCTCTCCAGCCCCTCAGTGTCCTTTCCATGAGGGGCCCAGAGCTGTTCCCAGTACTGGAGGTGCCTCAGCACTGCCAGCACAGGGGACAGTCACTGCCCTGGCCCTGTGGCCACACCATGGCTGGTACAAGCCAGGTGCCTTTGGCCTTCTTGCCCACTTGGGCACGCTCATTTGCTGCTGAATTCTGGGATTCAGAATTTACCTGAGCTGGTGTTTAAGTAAACAAGGTGGTGGTGTTTTTAAGGGCATCTGCTTTATTTTTGTTTTCCAAGCAGTTCCACCCCGAGGGGTGCGCACATATCCACTGCACCGTCCAGCTCACCTGAACGTTGGACTGGAGTAGCAGTGCACTAAACCACTTCTGGCTACTTCTAATTATCCTAATTGGATTACTCTGGGTATGCTCAGCTGACTGGCTAGTACACTAGATTAGCTCTTGACTTCCCAGGAAACACACAGCATCTCCCTGGCAATTTTAACAGCTGTAGTTTTATTTCCTTTCCCATCACAGATAAAACAGGTAGTGTAAGGTGTAGAACAGTTCCAACAGGACAGGCAACAATATTTCCCTGTTTACATGGCTGTTACAGACCTTTCTTCCTATGGTGGCTGTGTCAGGAGTGTAAAGATGCAAATCTCAGGTTTAGTTTTAACACCCTTTTGAGTGCAGCTTGATCAGCCAGCGTGCCTGGAACAATGAGAACATGAAATAAAAGTCCAATTCTGAGCACTACAGTGATGTGAACAGCGAGCTGAGCCTTTGGCTGAGGGAGCGGTTGCTGAAATGTGAATGTTGAAGGTTTCTCAAAGTTTTATTTAGTAAAAACAGCAGAAAGGTGCACTAGAAATAAAAACTGAGACTAAAATTCCAGAGCTAGTATTTCCAAAAGGCCACTTCCAATTTTATTTAAGCAACCAACCCATTAACTTTGCTTGCTTTGAGTAAGCTTTCCTCAGAAATTCCAGTGACACCAGTGTAGATTTTTAGGTCACCAAAAAGCACAGGAATGAAAAACTGCAGCTTAAAGTGAAGTCTCATAGAATCATGGAATGGTTTGGGTTGGAAGGGAGCTTAAGGACCATCTCATTCCACCCCCTGCCATGGGCAGGGACACCTTCCACTATCCCAGGCTGCTCCAAGCCCCATCCAACCTGGCCTTGGACACTTCCAGGGATCCAGGGGCAGCCACAGCTTCTCTGGGCACCCTGTGCCAGGGCCTCCCCACCCTCCCAGCCAGGAATCCCTTCCCAATATCCCATCCATCCCTGCCCTCTGGCAGTGGGAAGCCATTGCCCCTTGTCCTGTCTCTCCATGCCCTTGTCCAAAGTCCCTCTCCAGCTCTCCTTGGAGCTCTGAGAGCATGGGACCTCAAAAAGCAGAAAAACAGGTTCTTGCCCCAGCACTGAGGTGTCTGAGGGCATCACTCACACAAAGAGGAGCTGACTGGAGATCCCAGAGTCATCCCAGGTTGGAAAACACCTCCGATATCATCGAGTCCAGTCTGTGACCAATCCCCACCTCGTCACCCAGCCCAGAGCACTGAGGCCACGTCCAGGCGTTCCCTGGACCAGGGATGGGGACTCCAGCACCTCCTTGGGCGGTCCAGAGATGACCCGCTTGGCGTTGCCAGCTGAAACGTGAGGCAGCAGCGTCATTCCCATGGGCGATAGAGCCAAGATGGAAGCGGGCGTGTGAGAAGGAGCCCTCGGGAATGTCAGGGGACGGCGACAGGGAGCGTTAATGGCCGCGCCATGGCGGGAGCGCGCCCGGCCTGAGGCGCTCCGAGCCGGGCCCTGGTCATCGTTAACGGCCGAAGCGCCCGTTACTGAAACTTTGGGGTGAATTACCCCGAATTTAGGGGTTGCGAACGGGTTCATTAAACGAACCGGGAAGATAGGTGCCCGGGAGGGGAGGGGAAAGAGCTGAGGGCGGAGCGGGGCGGAGCGGGGCGNCGCCTCCATCTCCTGCCGCTCCCGAGCCGGAGCCCGCGGCCCCGCTGCCCAAATAGCCGCCCTGCCCCGGGTCCTGCCCCGCCCGGACAGCGCCCGGCCATGGAGCTCGCCAAGCCGGCCTTCCCCGCGCTGCCGCAGGCCAAAGAGGACTCTGAGGTGAGCGGGAGCTCCGGTCCCGGCCCCCCTCACACGCCCGGCCCGCGGCCCCGCCGGGGCTTCCCCTCACAGCCCTGCGGTGCCTCCCGCGCCCTTTCCCGCGGGATTCCCGTTGGGATCCGTCGCAGGCCGCGGGTCCGTGTCTCGCCCTGTGCTGGTGACACCCTCCGCGACCACCGACCGCATCCTCCCTCCCCGGTCGCTGCCGGGCTCTGCTCCCTCCATAGCCCTCGCAGACCCCCGGTATCTCCCCTCCCTGGTGCCTCCGGCCTGGAAGTCTCCCACTATCCCAGCTTGCTCCAAGCCCTGTCCAACATGGCCTTGAGCAGTTCCAGGGATGGGGCAGCCACAGCTTCTCTGGGCGATCTTGCCGCCCTCACATTTAGGGAACGGAGCACCCCCCGCTTCATCTCCTTTGGCTTTTGCCCACCCGTAGCAGCCCCCGCTCTATTTTATATCCCCCTTTCTGCGTTCAGTGTGTCACAGGCTGGGTTATCCGCCCTTTCGCTCCCCCTGCGTGTCCCTCTGCCTTTGTAAGGCCACCAGCCGTGTCCCTGTGCCGCTGGCTGCCCCTGTGCGAGCAGCCCTAGCAGGGAGTACCTGCGTGTCCCTTCCGAGCACTCGCTGCCTTCCACCCCTCCGCTCCTCCAGAAACAATCCGGCGCTCGGGTGAGTCCATCGGGGAGGTATTTTCACGGTGTTCCAGAGCCAGGACTTCTCTGCGGACGAGGACAGGTGGCAATGTGTGCTCAGACTGAGCCGTGCGGTGTCACAGGAGCCGGGTCAGCGCGGTGTCTGATTTCTGAACTTGGCTGAACTCCCCGGCGCTGACCCTGGACGCTGCTGATTCGTTTTCGTGTGTCACAAACAGCCCCGAGTGTCCCGTCCCCCCCTCCGTCCCTTGGTGGCCTCAAATATTTAATGCGAAATGTCACAGCCTGCGTGAGGGAAGCTGAGAGTGTCTGCGCTCTTCAGACTTCTGTAGATTGTCATGTATTTCTAAATGTCAGCATTTATTTCTGTTTGAACAGCATTGCTCAATGCTGTTATGGTGGTGAATTACCTGAAAAACGGGAGCGACTCTTTTCGTTGTTTTTGTTGCCAGGATTTAATACCCCCGTCATTTCAGAGCTTTGGAGGTGTTATAAGTCATTTAGTTGTTCTCACAAAGTTATAATCGCTTTGTATCTCAACACAAATCATCTACCACCATGTGAGGTTTATAATTTGTTTGTTTTAAAATATCTTTTCTTTCTGGCGAAACCAATTGTGTTATCTACAGTTTTGTCTGAGAATGGCTAACTAAATTAGCCTGGGTGACTTTTCATCTAAAATGGCTAAAGAGGAATGTGGGGTAAAAGTAAAAATAAAAATAGAGCTCACTGCCAGTCTAACAACTCTTAACTGATGAAAACTGAGATTATAGTACAGTGTCTTTCAGAGTAGCTTTTATTTTTGGCTTTTTTCATGGTATGTCTGTAAATAATGTGATACGTAGTGTGTTAGAACTTCACATAGTGGGGATTTTCAAGAACTGATTCTAAAAACAGTAAGATTTTCTTTCAACGTACTACTTTTGTGTCCGACTCGATCTCAATACAAGATCATGTAAGTAAATTCCAAGCTCTGAATAGAAGATAATAAATAGTTGGAGTGTGTGGGGGAAACAGAAAAGTGAAAGCCAATGGTGAATGTTAGAAGTTCTTGTGGAGGTAACTTGTTAAAAGCAAAGTGTAAGAGACTTAAGCCAAATCCTTTGAAAAAGCAAACTGAGGAAACTAAAATCATTCTGCCCACAAAATGTAGATTTTCCTGGAAAGCAGAAGATGATCTCTTGTACATTGCAGCAAGGAGGCTCTTTAATGAGGAGTTATCCCTAATATTTCAGGAAGTTGATGATGGATGGTTTAATGCTGGCTTGGCAGATTTTTTTTCAAGATACTGGGAAGGGGAGGAGGGAGAACTTGGGGAATCCCTGGCTGACTTCCTGCTGCTCAAAAGAGCAGCTTTGCCTCTTCTTTAACTCAATCCAAGTGCCACCCCCAGCTCCCTTCTCCCAGCTGACACTCGTAGCCATGTGACAGCTTTAATAATAATAATAATTATTATTATTATTATTATTATTATTATTATTATTATTATTATTATTATTATTATTATTATTATTATTATTATTAAAAATAAAGCCAAATCACTGGTTGGCTGCACAGCATCACATTCCTTCCTGGCACATGGAAAAGTGTTGAGGGGAGAGAGCAGCCTGGATTGACTGGGGCAGGCTGCAGGGATGTACTCTGGATAAATAGGTCATTTTTCCAGCCTGGATGTTGTTTGCCCTGTCCCTAATCCATAGTGGTGTTAGGGATTGCTGGATTTTTAAACCTCTTGGCTGTTGGTACTTTTGGGAGCTTGGGAAATGCCGGAAAACCTGGAACTCATCATTCTGGCAAAGCTTTTCTGGTTAATACCGGGAATGTCTGGGAACCGTGTGTTCTTTTATAGGCTGGTGATAGTGAATATCTCTGTTTTATGAGTAACAGTGATTATATGTGATGTGGGACCATTTTTTAAGCTTAGATATTTATGGGTTTTTTTCTGAAATCAGCACATTTTCCAAGGTCAGGCCTCAAACTTTCTTAAATTTGAGAAGTTCTGTGTTACATGTTTATACTGGGGGAAAAAAATATGGCTAAAAACCCATAAAAAAGGGTCAGGTTAATAACAATTAGTACATGTTGACTTAGTAGTACTGAGACATCTTAGTACTTCAGGAAAGAATGTCAGTAAGGACTGGAATAATTGAAGGAATTTAATAGGAATTATTTTCCCATTAAATTTTAAACAAACAAACAAAAAAGAACTAGGATATATGTAATGAGAACACAGCAACAATTACCAGTTTATTTCTTTGTTAACATTTGCTTGCAATCAGGCTGAGGAAACCAAGTGTTCATGATGTATTTAGAATTTTTTTTAGGACTCTCCATGGGTTTTGTAATTAAATTAGCAGCGTATTGACTAAGCAGACATATTTGCCTTTTTATTATATATAAAAGCTGAGTTCTTTTTAGCACATGGGTTTTTTATTTTTAAAAAGAAATTTACATTTTTGACAGCTATATTTAGTCTGAAATGCTAATATATTTCTGACTGCTTTTTTTGACTATGAAGTGATGCAGTCTGTCTAAAGGTGGAACAAATCTATCAAACTTTTTTTACTCTCACTTTTGATAGGAAACACAAATAACCCCCTTAAAACACAGCTTTTCCCCTCCTCTGCAGACTCTTTAAAATAAGTAGGAAGCCTGTATCATTGGAATTATTTTACCTGCCCACGTAATAGAGCCCAAAAAATGGAGAACAAGCGCTGTGTTGTGCTGGGAAATGTAAATCAGGTGACAGATTTTGATCACAACTCTGTGGGATACTATCAGACTGCTTTGCATAAATCAGAAAAGTGCTCTGTGGCAGCTGAAGTTGAGCAGTCTGTCAGTCCTGATTAACTTGTGCCTCCCATCCAGGGGAAGCCTGCTGGGATCCACACAGGCACAGCGGAGCAGTTTGTAGAATTTGGGAATTAAAGCGTGTTTGGGGTTTTTTTTTATCTAAACGAGGATTGCAGAGAGACCTTGGTATAGCCCAAAACACGAGTTAGAAAAAGAGGGAGCATGAAAAAGGCCATTTTTGCACCATTATAACCACTTCTGATAATCCATATGAGTGTGGCATGCCTGGCACTTGGCTTTGTGCTTCCTGTAAGATAAAGGATTCTGCCTCCACTGCTTTATTTCCAACTTTATTGGAATAAAATTATAGGATAGACGTTTTTATCAGTGCTGCTGATCCTGTGTGGTGATGGTATCTAACGAGGTGTCTTTGGGACCAGTGTTAGAGTGGGGCAAATAAGAATTGTTTTGTTTCTGCTTTCCATTTCTACTTTCCCTTTAGTTTTACCTTTTATCCTTTTCTGTGGCTTGTGTTTCTCTCTGCTAAAATAACCTTTCTTTCCCTGTTGTCCACTTCTTCCTTCCTCCGTGTGCTCTGTCGTTCCCACCTGCTATTATTGCTCTTCTCCACCTTCCTGCTTTTGTATTCCTTTGTATTTTCAATAGCAAAAATGTCTCTGGCGAGGCCTTCCCATTGTCTGAGTGCTCTTGACAAATGCACAGAATTCCCTGTAAAACTGCTTCCATCCCTCTATCGTTTCCTGAGTGTGGTGGCCATGGGATGAAACAGCTGTGCGAGGGTGGGAATGTCACCTCATCCTTTCTCCAGCCTCTTTCACCAGCCCTCAGCCACTTTTGGGGGTAGCAGCACTGTCCAAACCTTCCCTAAGCTTGTTAGTGCCATGCCCACACCTTGAGGGGACAAAAGGATTTGGTTTAATTTTGTGTGTTTTATAGACTTGCACCAGGATTTCTATGTGGGGAAAAAAATATATATATTTAAGCCACACTGGTCGGGCAGTTGCACTAAATGATAGTTGTAGATCCCTTCCAACTGAAATAATTCTATTTGTGTAAAAAACCCTGTATTTTTAATGTAACTGTCCAAGAACCTGAAGCATGACTGAAACTGAAGACACAACCTTTCACTTCATTCCTGTTTGTAGCTAATTTTGAGGCTCTTAAGTACCATGTTTCACGGTGATAGATGTGACAGGTTTCAGTGATACTCACATATTTTCCTTGAATATTTTTTCAGTACCTCATTTAGTTTGTCTGCTTTCTTATTAAAAGATGGCAACAGCATGCTCTGCTGCTGCTGCTTTACTATTTCAAGTTTTCTTCTGCAGTTGTTCTGTTTTACAGATTGATTTAGATTTTTGTGTGGGTCTTTAATGATAACATCCCTCTCCTCCGCTTTGTTGGGCTGTCTAAAATGTGTAAAATGCTTTCAAACCCAAGGTGTGATCTCATTTCATCGTGTAAACGACACTTAGAGCTGCCTGGGAATTAAGTATAAAGCCTTTGTGTCGAGGTCATTGTTGTGGGATCAGGACCCAGCCCCAGTCCGAGCTGCTGCCTGGGCAGGGGGATGACAGTGCTGCCGGCAGTTGCTGTAATCCTGCCCTCTGAGTGCTCTGATACAACACTGTCAGGCTGTAATTTTAATTTCCTGTGCAGTGGTTAAAGGCAGAGCCAGGAGATCGCTTGGCCAGAGCAGATGCAGGAACTGGAGCAGGTCAGAGCCCTTGGCTGGCGCTGCCGTAACAGTTTCTGCTGCTCCGACTTCACAACTTGTGGGAGAACCTTGTAGCAGGTTTGGAGGAGAGACTTGGAGTGTTACAGCCTCACTAGACAGGGAAACAGCTTCAGGCAAGAGGATTCTGACAGCCCCGGGTTTCTGAGGTGCACAATCCATCATGCGGGAGTCCCGCTGTGATAAATTGTGATGGGAAGAGAAATCTGTGTGGAGAGGAAAGCGATGCTATAAATCAACAGCCAAAGAGCTGTCTGGGAGCTGGGAAAGCATTGGACACCTGGAGTGGTCAGGGAGGTTTTACTGGGAGCTGTGGGCAGCTTTTCCAAAGGATTTGTGTGATGGTCTGGGAAGCAGCAGGAGTAGTTGCAGGGGGTGGGTGATGCTGAGCAGGTGAGAGGCAGCAGTGAAAATCTAGAAAAGACTTTCTGATGTTGTCTCCTCTAACTACTGATTCAATTTCTTTACTGGTGGTTTTTTCAGCACCTCTGAGAGCTTCTCCCTTCACCTGGGCCAGCCTGTGGTTTACAGCCTTCACTAATTATAAGGCAGCAGGAGTTAAACCATCGTAACTGGGACTGCCTTTCAGCCGGAGCTGAGCTTTGACAAAGACTGGGGATGTACCTTTTATGTGTGAAAATCAGATGGGTCTGCAGACTTCAGCTCTCAGTGAGGGACCAGTTAAGCTGTGTCACGTGGATCCATTGCAGTGCATTCCTTCTGGAGAGGCATATGCAGGTTGGGTGCTGTGTTTAAAAACCACACTCTCTGCTTTTGTACAGAGGCTCCATGTCAGGGCTGCTAAACTAATTTAAAAAGTCATAATATGATAATATGATTTTTTTAGATTAAGTCTTAGCCAAGGTCACTCTTACAGACAGCCCACATGTCACTTTTTGCCATTAAACTCTTCTAAGGAAGATCCCTGGCAAAATATGGATGAAATAACCCAAACTGTTGGCAGAGCTGCTCTTGGTGTACCAAGAAACTTGGTACCAAGAAACTCTTTGTAGTGTGGACAAGTCTTACCTATTAATTCATAGCTTCCATCTGTTTCAGCTGGAGATGGGATGGGGATGGGAGGGATTTGGAATGTGCTTTATTCCCCCTTCTCCTGCTTGTCTGGGGAGATCTGTCAGAGGGGAGTGGCTCATTTTTAAAACTTTGGTGTTTTGGAGGTTATTTTTTGCACTTCATCTCTTAGTGTCTTGCAAATATCGATGAATGAGACTTCCAGTGAGTTGTTGCTTGTTCTGGAGAACCTCCCAAATCCTTGGCAGCAAGGAATGCTGTTCTTCCCTCCACCTCTGGCATCCCCAGTTGTTTTCTTAGCAAAATTCTTGCATTTGGTCTGATCAAAAGAGAAGCTTTCAGTTGTTATTTGTCTGCTGGGTGCTCCAGACAGTGTGGAAAACCTGGCTGATGAATAAATTCCTTAAATGGAACCTGTGCTTGGGTTCAGCCTCCATTAATAGATTGGGTTTTTTACATAACTTTGCATAACATTTGAATAATCTGGCTTTGTTGGTTTGAAAAGCCTTGAAGGGCTGTCAGCAATCACCAAAGTCACTCTTTCAGTAGTTTGTGTACTCATCTCAGATTAAATGTTTTCCTTAAACACTGTCTTTCAGAGGGTTATTTTGCAGACTAAATCCCATTGGAAACTGTTATCTTTTCTGCTTCTTGAAGGGCACTGAAGACCAATGTCTGGGGCCTGTAGTGACACTTTTTTCTTGTTCAGAACATCTGTGCTGTCTTTTGGGATTTGATTCCCTTTGGGCTTGTATTGCTCAATCCTTACCTATTTATTTTGCCCAGTTTACAGCTGTTGGGACTAAAAAATTCCTGCCTCTGATGCACTTGAAAGGAACATTTGCAATGTGGTGTTAAGCCAAAATAGTGATGAATTTGTGTTTTCATTGTGCTCCAGATTAAGACTTTTAAATTCTAGAAACAGAGTAATAAACCCACTAAAGTGCTTGTATATTCCTGGAGTGCAGCTTAAGCTTTTCAGAGTTTATTGCTCTTAGGGTTGGTTTTAAACTTGGACAAAGCTGGGGTTTTCCGGCCCTTGGAGGAGTGAACGATGCTTTTGTGTACAGAGCAAGCCAGCAGGGTTGTGCTGAACCCTCTCAGGTCAGCCTTCAAAGGACACAGTTCTGTAAATACCGTCCTTTTGTCACAGCATTTCTCCTTTTTACTTCCAGCAGTTTATTATTCCAGCTGGAACACGCAGAAGTAATTCAGCTGCTTGTGTGTCTTCAGCAAAGCCCATTGCAGTGCATTTTATTTCCCTGTTTGTGCTGCCACTTTAGGTGGTATCCAAAGGACTGTCTGGAGTGGCTTAATGTTTGTTTGCTTTCTTTTCCGGAATGACTTCACTGATACTAAAATCCTTCCTAATTCCACTAATAAGAGCTGGAAAATCCTCCCTGTGCACTGTGGGGGTGTCTGAGGGAAGCACAGGATTTTTATTGTATTGGTAAAAAGAGGTTTAATGTGAAATTAATGCTACTGGGGCAAGTGTAGGTGCTCAGGTGGACAGTGCTGCAGTTTCCTGCTGTAATCCAGACCTCTCCTCCCAGCTGGAATATTTAAAGTTTAACTTCCCCATACTTTTGAGGACATCAGAACACAGGGGAAGTTTTTTCTTAGCTGCTGGTGTGTGTGTGAATCAAACAACAGAGTTATGTAAATAAATGGATGCAGTCTCTTGGATATATTTGATGAGTCCCTTTTTTTTTTACCTCCAGATGGTAACTGGGATCTCAGCTCCAACTCCTTCATGTGTGAGGGTCAAGGAATGAGTAAGAGCCTGTTAATAGAGGCCAGTGGGAGTTGGAGAGAAGGAAAGACAGGAATAGTCTCTGCCTGAGCAGTTTTCTGTTCAGCTTCGGCAGAGCTGCAGAATGGAGCAAAGGATGGAAATGTTGATCCTGGCATTTGCTCTGGGCACTTCTGGTGGTAAATGAACAGCTGGGAATGGGAGCTGAACCTTCCCAGTCCTGAGGGTCTGGGATTCTGTGGAAGGGGGTGTTGGGCTGTAAATGACCAGCAGGATCGTGGACATCAGTGTTTATTTACTGTGTGAGGAGCCTTCCCAGTTCACTGTAGGATGGGGAGTAGTGGAGACTCGCTGTAAGGGCTTGCTGTGGTCATGGAGAGCACACGTTTCTGGACGTGTTCAAGCTGAATCCAGAATATTCACAGCCAGAGTTCATTAGGTGAGGCAGTGTGGATTTTAAGGGAGTTACCTGCTCCACTTGTTATCTTCTGTTTTTTCAGTGGCTGCAGGAATGCACCAGCCAAAGGAATTCCTGTGCTTCTCTGACTAGTACAGGATGTTCTGAAGCTGTTTTCCTTTCTCTTTTTTCCCCTCCTCACTTCAGAGGGAAGTTTCTAAGCAGAAAGCTGAGGTGTGGATGTACAGCTGATAAGGATCTTTTCCAGCCTTAAGGATTCTTTGTAGAATACTTGAGGTTTCTTCACATTAACTTTCCAAATAGTATTCCTTGCACTTGGGTGGTTCTGGCATCCATGTGGAAGGGTAGCAGGGACGTGCCTGATGTGCAGCAGGGAGCTTGTACAGAACTTAGAGGGTGATTATTTTCTATAAAAATGCACGTACATGCCTCTGCCTGAATGTTTTTCTCTGTTGTATATATAGTTATTTTTAATTTTTTCTTTAAGGATTGGACCTATCCCATGAGGAGAGAGATGCAGGTAGGACACTTTTATTTACTGTTTGAGGCAAAACCCGTGGAGCATTTAATGAGGAGAAAAAAGAGCAGGTATCAAAATCAGTCCTTACCTGTAAAGTGTCAGGCAGCACCATGGGCGACAGAATTAATTAGTTAATTAAGGTGAGGATTTACCAGCTTGGAATACAGGTGTGTTTGCATCTCTGCTGTGCAAGTACTAAAACAGAAATCCCCAAATATTACATTGTTGTCTTTCTGAATGGGTTTAGATGATTACTAAAACTGTTTTAGAGCTTTGCCTTCTGCCTTAAACTTGGGAGTGTTTTCCAGTGGCATGGACAATTAAAATTCTCCTACCATGGTGTCAGTCAAATCTTTGCACAAGATAAAATCTACACACCTGCATATCTTTATTGTGGGGAGATAAATGGTTAAAAACTGATATTTTTCCCACTGCTAGGCCAAAGCTAGAGAACTTCCATGTGTGCATCTCTTTCCATGAGAGCAATTTGGAGTTAATTACAAGACAGGATTATAAACCAAGCTAAGAGTTCCCTTCACTTGATCTGGGGCTGGCTGAGATGCAGGAATCAACCTGGAACTTAGTCCAAATCGAGGACTTTGTTCCTGGTCCAAAACAAGATCTCCTGCAGCAAGATCATGTTTCTTTTATCCTGCCAAACCGTTTTTTTTTTCCTTGTCCTGCTATAAATGACATTGATTACACATCTCAGTAATGTGTAAATTATTTGTGTCCACGGCCGTGGTCTGAGGTGAGTGAAATGTGGTATTTCGAATCATTTTGAGTTGGTATTAAATGTCTGTTCTTCTTCTGCCTCCTAGGAAATCTTACCTGGGTTATTTTTAGGCCCATATTCTTCAGCTATGAAAAGCAAGGTATGATTTTCAGAATATTCTCTCATAGGGAAGCTTTGCTGTGGTGATTGGATTTGTTACTGTGGAGATCTGCTTGAGTGTATCTATAGAGGTGTAAATTTGGTTGCAGTTCTGAACTGGAACGTGAAAAATGCCAGAGTGGAAGGAATATGTGGTGCATTTGTGGGATGGTCTGAGCTATTTGTATTAAAATTGAGTCTTAAATATAATTTTTCTTAGAAAATTTAAACCATTTGAGACACTTTAGCAATTCCTATTCCCTTTGCTGAAGGGTTGCAAGACAAATAGAAGTGGGAACTCACACATAGATATTAAAACAAGGAAAATTAAATCTACAATAAAGTCAAACACTGCTAAGGCACAGCTTGGCTCTGCAAATTTGCCTCATGCTTTAAAGGATCTTATTTTCATGGTCTGATTCCAGCAAGAATCCAGTGCTGGCTGCAAATTCCTCCCTCATGTGGGGACTTGCAATTTCAGGCAAAGCGAAAGGTGGGCAGAGACAAACAAATTTATTGACTGCCTTCCTTTTTTGTCATTGTTAGGAATGTTTTCTTTTTGAAAGACGACATTTTCACACTCTGAATTCTAGAAAACCAGCTCCGATTTTCCTTGATGTAGCCCTAGTTTGTATCTAAGTATGGCTTTTCTTTTTATTGCTGTGTAATAGATGAAGCTGCAGTTTAAAAAAGATTTCTTTTCTCTTTCTCCACAGCTACCTATACTCCAGAAACATGGAATAACCCATGTAATATGCATACGGCAAAACATTGAAGCAAATTTTATTAAACCAAACTTCCAACAGTTATTTAGGTGAGAAATGATCAAGATCCTTTTGTGCCTGTGTTCTTTCCAAATATTTTCACGTTGTCAGAATTATTTGAAAAATGTGCTGAGGTGCAGAAAGACTTTCAATCCGAACTGTGAATTTTACTCATCCCGAATGAGTCTGCAAATTAGAATTATCCATAGTTTGCAGTAACTGTCTTCAGTTTTAAGTGATTTCTGAGAGGGGAAATCTGTCAGGGGATTGTTGGAGGAGATTCCTCACTCCCTTCCTCACAGGTTGAAGTTGTGGAGTTCAGACCAGGAATTAAAGCCAGGGAGTTGTGCTGGGTTCCTCCTGCAGGTGTGGGTGCAGTGGTGTGTGTGTGTCCCAGTAGTAGCAGCTCAGAGGTGTTGTGTACTCACAGTATCCTGTTTTTATTGCAGGTATTTAGTCTTGGATATTGCAGATAATCCAGTGGAGAATATAATCCGATTTTTCCCTATGGTGAGTGTATGGAGTGGGAATGGAGTTGCCCAGGAGTTTTCTGAGCTAACAGATACCAGTTTCATGTTTGGGATACTCAGTCTGAGGCACCTGGAAGTGCTACCAGCTCTTGACCTCATTATTGACACTTTAATAAGTGTAATTAACTCCTTTTTACAAGTATGGGAACAGGTGGAGTTGTAAGAGCTGCTTCTTGTTATGGTATCAAAAAAAAAAAAAAGAAAATTTAAAAAGACTGGCACAGAACAGAGAGATTGAGTCATGGGGGAATTTTGGGGACCTTGACCTGGGGGAAATTTCTGTTTGAGCCCAAGAGTATTTACATTTCTTGTATCAAATTCTAAACCAAATTCAAAAGAGTAACTAAGTTTTACGGTGTCTTAAAACACGTTTACAGCAGAGGAATTAAAAAGTAACTTGTAAATTAAACAATGCCCATTACTAGAACAAACCCTTGGTTTGAGCTGTGGGTTTATATCTTTATTTTAGTTTCATTTGCAGCTGAGCAAAAGCATTTTGTTCCTTCTTCCACCAAAAACCCAACGGTGCCTTCATGCTGTTTTTGCACTGACAGTTTTAGGAATAGTTTAAAGTACAAAAGAAATACAAATGTGCAGTTGGAGTGAGGTTTAAGTCTGCATAAAGGTGCTTTATTGTCCCTGTAAATAAAGACTGATATAAAATTTATACCAAATTTAGGTGGTTCTGTCGCTTGCATTTAAAATAATCTAGAAGTTTGAGACTTGTAATTTGTTTTTTCTTTTCAGACTAAAGAATTTATTGATGGAAGTTTACAAAGTGGAGGTAAAATTCCATTAACTTTTCCTTCATTTACTAAGGTGTTGTTAAAGCTTTAAAACTAACTTAGGGGTATGTAGTAGAGGCTCTTAAATACGAGCTTTTCTTAAATCTGGGGGTTTATTATGCTTGATTTGAACTATATTAGACAAATTCAGAGCAAAGTGTTCTTTCCTTTTGCCTCAAACTGGAAAATGAACCTTTGGGGTTTTTTCACTTGAAACTCAGCTGTGTTCTGTGCATGAAACTTTCCTGTCCCCTCCCTAATGTAGGAGCTGAAATCTGCATTGTGGTCATTCTGTCACTCAGAATCCTCCTTGGAGCAGGAATCCCAGTTCCTATATCCCAGTGGACAGAGTGTAGCTAGAAATTCAGGGTGAAGGAAGACAACACCTGTTTTTCATGGATGTGCCTTGCTGCTGCCTAATTCTCCATAACAAGGAAAAACTGCATTTCAAAAAATTTTATTCAATTTATACAAATATGGTTGATTTGGGGTTTTGTTTTTTTTCCTTCTCAGGGAAAGTTCTTGTCCATGGAAATGCAGGGATTTCTAGAAGGTAGGAAATGATCCATCCTGATATTAATATTTTTAAACAATTGAAATCTATTTTACTAATTTTTATTTGGGTTTTTCTTTTCTCCAGTGCTGCCTTAGTTATTGCATACATAATGGAAACATTTGGGGTGAAGTACAGGTAAGAAGAGGCATTCAGGTTTTAATTCAGGTGGTGTGAGTGAATAATGATTTTGGAGGGAACAGAAGCAGTTGTGTTTTCACTCAGTCTCAGCAGGTAACAACTGCCTTACCTAAGACTTCACCAGGGGCTGATTATTTCATTTCACTTCACTGCAGGTGTGTTTACCTCCTTTTTTTTTTTAAGAATTAGGCACCTGCTGCTGAGAGAAGCAAGGCACCAGCCTCCATCCATGGATAAAGCCATGGGAGAGGCCCCAGGGGCTGTTCCAAGCCTGTGTTGAACTGGAAAGTGAGCTGAGCACTGGGGTGGGCAAACAGAATTGTCCAGCTGCTGCTTCCTGCTTTGGCCAAGCAATTTCAGTTGTACAGACCAGTTCTGGTCAGAGTTTAGGGGTTCTGTAGTTCTGAAAAACTGATTATCTGAAGGAAGACTCAATTTTTCACCGAAGTGTTTTCTCCTTCTCTTTTTAAGGGATGCATTTACTTATGTCCAAGAAAGAAGATTCTGTATTAATCCTAATGCTGGATTTGTCCATCAACTTCAGGTGACTTTTTTAATTCCTGATCAGAACTGAAAAGCCATTTAATGAATCATCTTCCGGCCAAACAGACATTTCTACTTAGACTGAACATTTACTACACAAATATCCTTCAAGGAAATGTCAGGAGCTGTAGTAAAGCTTTGGGAGGAAGATGAGTGGGCACCTCACTTCCTTAGACTTAAGCTTTGGACAAAGCAAATCCAGGAATGGAGGAGAAATAAAAATCCTGGTTTGTGCAATGATTCAGAGGCTCTGAAATGTCTTGGTTGGTGCTGAGGGAGCTGCACAGGGAATGTTGTCTGTTCCTTAAAGCCATTTCTTTAGTCATCCTTGAACTTTTCTTTTCCTCTGACTTCCTGATGGTTTTTGTCATTCAAGTCAAAGCAACAGAGAATTCTCCTCCTCCCAAATCTGTGCCTTACTATGAGATGCTCTCTGAATTGGTCCTGCTCATCTTTAAAAGCTTTACGCCAAAGTAATTGCAATAAACATTTTTGGACCTTTCCAGGAATATGAAGCCATCTATCTAGCAAAATTAACCATCCAGATGATGTCCCCTCTGCAGCTGGAGAGATCCCTCTCAGTCCCACCTGGCAGCACAGGTGAGAAGCTTCTCCTTCTTGGGGGTGCGAGGTGATTTTTACACTCCCCAAATAAACCTTTAGCAGCGGAATCCCAAACTCTTGGGAAAAGGGGGATGGCTTTTGGTGTGCAAGCTGAGTTTAAACTTCAATGTGAAGTGCTTAAATATCCTGTGGCTTAAATATCCTGTGGCTGAAGTTGCCTCTTGCGTCCTGCAGGAAGTTTGAAGCGGATGCACGAGGAGGATGAAGACCTGGGCACCATGCAGGTGGCAGCAGCGCAGAACGGGTGATGGCTGAGGGCAAGCACTGGTTGTAGTGAGAATTCCTGCCAAGAAAGGTGAAGAAAACTAGGGAAAACAAACAAAACAAGAATTCATGCAGAACAGTGAACACACACATAGCTTCTTTTCGATTACATGTTGCTTTCAGATGTAAATCTGCCTCTGCAACACACTAAGCATCATTTTTAAGATGTTGGACTTCTTGAATGAATAGATGGCACTGATTGTTTTACTCCTTTTTTACACTTTACAGTTTTATTCTAAACCAAGATTTTTGGACTTGCAAAGAGGTATTATTGCAATAATGCACTTTTCATACTTGAAATTTCTTTATTTGTATGATATAAAGTTATTACTTTAAACAAAATGCAAGCGGGGGGATTTGTTTATAAAGTTATTTGTGTAATTTATAACAAGAGACTTTAGTAAAGAAAAAGTTTGTTAAAATTCACCTTGTTCTCAGTATATATTATGGCAGAAATGCGCTTTAGGAACATAAACACAGAGGTTAATTCAAGTTGAACAATCTAGAACAGTGCATCCTCAAACTGGTTTTCAAGGAGTAGTTGCTGTTGCAAGGCAGCAGTTGCATCATTTGAGGTAAAAATTGGATTTGTCTTTGAAAACTGAGCCCCAGAGCACTGCCTATAATGGGATCAAGACTTAAAGGATTCACCTCTTGTAAAACATGAGACTCAGCTGAGGAAACACTTCTTGGTGCTTTAAGGTTTTCAGATTGGGAATTACCAGGGTGGTTTGTGCAGCTGTAACTCTCCTGTCTCAGCAGCACAGAGGTTGTGCAAGCACAGCCCCGGTTCTGCATCTGCTTTATTTCCCAGTGGTTTGTTGCCTAAAAGCCAGGAATGGAATAATGGCTCCTTGGGAGCACTGTGGTGACTGAGCAAAGCTGGTAGAAAAACGTGTGTAGTTGGGGGATCTGAGCTTGGTAACCAGACTGTGTTCTACCAGGGGAAAAATGGGCTCAGGATTTGGGGATCAGAGCATCCAGCTGTCCCCCTGCACTTGGATACACTCTGTGTGCATGGCCACTTGTCCTGTGTCACCTCAGAAGGGACAGCCTGTGCTGGGGGGGTCCCTGAGGGCAGAGCTCTGGGAAGTTGAAGGCAGGAATCTGAACAGGGTGGGTGTTCAGCGAGGATCTCTTTTGCCTGGCCTTGCATCTCCTGGGAAGACCTGGGGAGGGATGATCCCTCTGGAGCATGTGGAGCTCTTGGCCTCTGTCAGGGCCCCTGCAGGGAGTCAGAACCTGGTTTGGAAATCCATGTGTGGGTTGGAGCTGCTCTGGCACCGATGGGGCTGACAGCTGAGGAAGAAATCTCCTTCAGGGAGTCAGGGCTGGTAGCTGAGGCAGGACACAGGGTGATGGGGTGAGGCTTTCCAGGGCTTTCCAGCCTCATAACCTCTGCTCCCATGGAATGTGAAGGCCTTGGAGTGCTGACCCAGGGTTCAGCAGCACATTCCTGTTCCTGCTGATACCCTCAGCCATCTTACAGCAGTGATGGAGCAGTGTAATTCCTTCAGGGAAAAAAAAATCCGCAATAAATAGTGTGATGCTTTAGTTAGGAACTTTTCAGCTGGAAAAAAGGAAGTGATTTATCTCCTGGAGAAGTGCACTGTGTCAGCTGCCTGGCTCAGGGGGCAGTGCTGGTTTTGCAGTCGTAGAGGGTTTGTTCCTGCTCTGAACCGACTCCCCATAAAGGAATGCTCTGGGGCTGTTGGGAAATGCATTCCCAACCACTGGAGCACGAGGCTCCCACATGGCAGCAGCGAGGCTGTGCCTGGCCCTGCACAGCCCCAGACCCTGCCAGCCACGAGCTTCTGCTGGAACTGGGCTGGGAAGCATCAAATCCCTTTCTATTTCAGGTCCCTGGGGAAGGGGAGGGATGAAACATAGATGGAAGGCACTGATTCATCTCTCTGGGCTTGTCCATGTCTGGGGTCCTGGGAACACTCACTTACTACTGACAAGCTCCATGACTAAGGATTTTTCATCAATCCAGTTTTTTTCATGGCATTACCCCCTCCTGGTGCCTTTTACAGTCACTCTGGTCCGTGTGCCTGTCAGATCCTAAGGGATTCTGAGATTTAATTTTCCTCAGATCTATTACTAAGCCGTCTATTTAAAACTTCCCGTGTCTGTCTCCTGGAGTTTCAGTGCCAGTAGGTGTTTCAATATTTGGTTTTGGGGGTTGAACTAAAGGCAGGAATTGGAAGCAGGGTCCCTCGCTGTGGACTTGAAAGAGAAGTAGAGGGTGAATTATTAGTTTTTATTTCCCCTAGTTCAAACACAAATCTTTGGGAAGCCACAGCTCTATATCAAGCTGCTGAAGTTCCCTTTTCCAGCTTAGGGGAAGCAGAGTGAAGGAGATGGAGATCTCTTCCTCAGGGGGGGAAAGCTGTTAGCCAAAAAACTAAATCCCAGGGAGGAGGTAAAATTCAACCTCTGGAGAAACTGGCAAGGCTGTTAGGGCTGGTTTCTGACAAACAAAAAAAAAATTGTTCCAGGCTGGGTTGGACAGGGCTCGGAGCAACCTGGGATAGTGGAAGTGACCCTGTCCATGGCAGGGGGTGGAATGAGATGGGCTTTAAGGTCCCTTCCAACCCAAACCATTCTGGGATTCTCCAGGATTAATCAACTGTGTGTCCAAATACTGCTATTTTTGAGATATATAAATATATATTTTTTTATGCTATATATAAAATATATATATAGGTATAGCTATATATAATTGTGTATATATATATTTTATATATAACAGAGGGACCCAGATGCCTCTGTGGTCCAGGGAAGAGCTTCCCAAGGGGAAGACATTGATGAAAGGTTTGGTGTTTGCCCTCAAGGAGGTCATGGTTGATTTTATGTATTTTATAAAGTCTCTCTGTGTATGTGTATATAAAAAAACATGTATACATTATAAGTATATCATATATAATTTTATATATACATAAAATGCAGATTTTTATATATACATACACAACATACATATGTGTATATATAAAAATAGATCTAAAATACAAACATAAATAATAGATACAGGGGCCCTTGCTTTTTCCTCTCTGTCCCATTGTACTGTGGATAAATTTCAGGGCTGCTGCAGTTCCTGTTTCCCTCCCCTGGGGCCGTGCAGTGCTGGCACTTGTGGCATTGTCCCTGTCCCTGTGGCAGTTTCAAACACCCCCCTGTGACTGTGGTGGCCCAGGGCACACCTGACCCCACACTGGCACCTCCAAGTCCCCAACCCGGGCACTCTCAGCTCTCCAGCTGCTGTTTTTCCAGAGGGGGGGAATGTCACCTCTGGGATGAACAAAGAGCTCTTCAGCGCTGCTGGGAGGGGGCTGTGCCCGGCAGGGCTATTGTGATGCAGCCACAAATCCCAGCTTTCAACCCCATTCATCTGTTTTACAAAGATCTGAGCTGGGGCCACAGCACCTGCTCCTCTCTCTGATCTTCTCATTAACTCTTAATGAGGGCCTGGGGCTGTTTAGATGGTGTAGATATCATGAAATTCAAATAATCCACTTTACATCGGTGGAAATTCCAAATTAATTAAAACTGTGGAAGGCAAGAAAATCCACCTCAGTCACTTGGGCCAGCAGAAAGCAGGAGCTGCTTTACAGAATTAGTTTAGAGTCAGGGCTCAAGCCATGCAGATGCTGTCAGAGGAGCGCATCTGCTTCCTCTTGGGAGAGAAATCCACATGGAATTGCTAAAAGTGTTCTTTTCAGCCTAGGGAAGGGGAACAGGTACCTGCAGCCGGTGCTGCTGCTCAACAAGTACATCCTCACTCCATGAGAAACAGTCCAGATACAGGTGGCAGTCATTTATTCAGGTTAAACAAAGATATTCCTTAAAAAAATAATCAATAAATAAACCAGACATCACCAAGGAGACACTGTATGGAGTGGAGAACCCTCAGGAAGATCAAGCAGAGCCCCCAGCACTGTAGAGTCGCTCTCCAGAGCACAAAGCAGGACAGTGTGGAAGGCCTGGCTGCCCACAAACAACCCTGGCTGGGTATAATGCCCTATTCATGGATGTGGGATTTGTCACTCCCCACACAAAACACCACTGTTGGCAACAGGGCTTTGGATGTTATTTGCTTGCCACCCCTGGCAAAAGTGCTAAAATCATTCATCCAATCTTGCAGCGAGAGGGAAGCTCCGCAGCAGCAGCACCACTCCCTCAGGAGCACAAGGGGGAATTTCTCTCCTGGTTTGCTGAGCTCTAAATCCCTGCTGGCAAAACCAGAGCCCACCTGGCTCTCTGGAGTGCCAGTGACTGGGCCAGGCATGTTCAGTGAATCCCAGAATGGTTTGGGTTGAAGGGACCTTAAACTCATCTCATTCCAACAGGGACACCTTCCACTATCCCAGGGTGCTCCGAGCCCCGTCCAGCCTGGCCTTGGACACTTCCAGGGATCCAGGGGCAGCCCCAGCTTCTCTGGGCACCCTGTGCCAGGGCCTCCCCACCTTTCCAGCCAGGAATTCCTTCCCAATATCCCATCTATCCCTGCCCTCTGGCAGTGGGAAGCCATTCCCCCTTGTCCTGGCACTGTCTGCCCATACAAAAGTCCCTCTCCCTCCTTTTTGGGTACTGGAAGTGGCTCTAAGCCTTCTTGGGGCTGAACACATCTCAGGTGAAGCTGAATCTGCCAATCCCAATCCCACTGACTACCAGCCAGAACCCCACTATGGATGGGATATATTCCTTCAGAAATTCCAGTTTCCCAGTTACCTCTGCCCTGTTGCAAACCACATTTGGGGTTTTTATGTCAGAAAAAAGTAATTATCCTGAAAACCAAGTTATCAGCTAAAGTGCAGGAGCCCTGCAGTGAGAAGCACATCCATTTTTAGACTGGGAATTCAGCACAGCCTGTAAGGATTCTCCCCAACCTGCACCAACAGTAACAAATCCAGTCTTGGAAAACAGCGCCTATAAAACTTCTGATGCACCACCAGCACTTCCAAGAGGTGTCATGGAAAAAACCAGAACAAAGGCCTGTTCTGTGTCACTAATTCTGCATAAGAGAAGCCTCATCCCTTCCCCAGCAACGTCATCCTTCCATCAGCACAGCCAGCAGGACAGTCCCAGGGGCTGTCCTTTGGCTACTGAGAAAAGAAGCACAAACCTTTAGAAAAATACAATGCAAGAAAAAATTTGAGATAAAAATATATACCTTTGGTTAAAAACCATCCCTTTAACGAGTCCTTTGTAACTCAGCTAGAACAGAAAAGCTTCACCTCGACTCAACAGTAGTAAAAATTAGTTCTAAACTTCTTTTCTAACCCAGAGGACCTTTCTAAAACCTCAGTAATTTTTTTTCCCCCAAGATTTACACATTTGATGTTCATTACTTATAGGGATTGTTATATTTGCAGCAATAAACTATATAAATTTTCCAGGGAGAGAATGTTTGTAGCACAAGCTCCTCCACCAACAGTCTTTCCAGGAAGAAAAAAAACCCAAAAACACCTAGAAGTTGTTAATTAAAGAACCGTTGAAACATGTAGTTTTCTTCAGATACCAAATAGCCAAACTTCTTGTAGAAATCCACATTTTTGGGCAGACACTCGAGCGTGATTTTGTAACAGTTCAGTCTCTTACTTAGCAAGGTGAGGGTGGACGTTAATCTGGAAAAGACAAAAAAAATCAGCAGTAAAATGCTGGGTCAGTGAATATTTAATTAGTTAAATTATCACAGCCACAACACTGAGGGCTGACAGCACTCTCTGTGGTTTCCTGCAGATCATTTTATTCCCAGCTGGTGATCCCTGCTGGCTCAGTTCTTCCCAGGTGCTTGGCAGGAAGGTGTAAGGGTTTGGTGCCCACCCGCTGCTGAATGGCAAAGGCGGGGAATACTCACAGTTTTCCAAGCTGCTTCCCTCTGCACTCCCCGCTGACCACCACATCTTCTATCCTGCCTCTCTGAAAACACAGGCAAGCGTTTGTTAGTCTTGGAATTGCCCTTCCAGCTCCTTGTTTTCACAGCCTGGCTGGGACTCCCAGCACGGAGATCCTCAGCCAGCTGCTCCCTCAGAACCACGTCTGACTCCTTCAAAAGCTCACCAGGACAATGGGACAGACCTCCAAGTGATCCTTTTCCTCAGGAAAAGCCAAAGCTTCCTTTTACTGTTAGCTTGGCACTCAAGGATGTGATATATTTTTTAAATGCAGAAAATATTTGATCTTTTTAAACATTTATTTTAAAAATTTTTAAGGTTGGAAAAGCCCTCTAAGACCATCAAGCCCAACCATTCCCCAGCACTGCCAGGGCCACCACTGACCCATGTCCCCAAGTGCCACATCCACACAACTTTTAAACTCCTCAGGGATGGGGACTCCACCACTGCCCTGAGCAGCTGTGCCAGGGCTGGACAACCCTTTCCATGAGGAATTTTTTCCCAATATCCAACCTAAACCTCCCCTGGTACAACTTGAGATTGTCACCCCACAGTAACACCATAAAACCAACATGCCCAGAGTCAGGGACAGGATCTTTTCCTCCCTTCCCAGCTGCAGGTTTTACCTTGGCACAGGAGTGAGTGAATTTATGTTCTATAACCAGCGTTGCCGTGGCAACGATCTGCCCCAGGTTTGTGTCCTCCACCACGGTAACGTAGTAATCTCCAGACCTCTTCATGTGCTCAAACGTTTCTGTGGGAGCAGGCACAGAGTGGAACAGGCAATTCAGGCTCACGTTAAATTTCAGTCAAGTCTGATGCTTGCAACAGCCTCTGACTGCAAATCACTGTGGGATCACAAGGAAGATGCGCCCAAGACCCCAGGAAATGAAAGCCCCGGAGTCAGAGTAATCCAGGAAAAAGCAGGAATTACACAAATTCCTTTTCCTTATCTGCCCAGAGAACCCTCCTTGCTGAGCATCTCTGCACACAGGCACTACCACATAGAATCAAGGGATGGTTTGGGTTGGGAGGGACCTTAAAGCTCATCCCATTCCACCCCCTGCCATGGCAGGGACACCTTCCACTATCCCAGGCTGCTCCAAGCCCTGTCCAACCCGGCCTTGGACACTTCCAGGGATCCAGGGGCAGCCACAGCTTCTGTGGGCACCCTGTGCCAGGGCCTCCCCACCCTCACAGGGAAGAATTTCATGGAAAGGATTGTGCAGCCCTGGCACAGCTGCCCAAGGCAGTGGTGGAATCCCCATCCCTGGAGGCATTTAAAAGCCATGTGGATGTGGCACGTGGGTACATGGATTAGTGGTGGGTTTGGCTTGGATCCTGTGATTCCCTGAATCCCTGGGCTGCTTCCCCCCTGCCTGTCCAGCCCAGGAGTGGGATCTAAAGGGGACTTAAAGTAGGCTCCAGGAGAGCTGGAGAGGGACTCTGGAGAAGGGCCTGGAGGGACAGCACCAGGGGCAATGGCTTCCCACTGCCAGAGGGCAGGGTTAGATGGGATGTTAAGAAGGAATTCTTCCCTGAGAGGGTGATGAGGGCTGCCACAGGTTGTCCAGGGAAGCTGTGGTTGCCCCATCCTTGGGAGTGTTCCAGGCCAGCTTGGACAGGGCTTGGAGCAACCCAAATGCAGCCCAAAGAATCCATCCTACCAGGTATCTAAAGCTCAGTCTAAAAACAGTTTCACAATTTAGGCCTGTCCCAGCCAAGCAGCCCTTGGGGATAGCAACTGGATCCAAAGGTTGAGTGCCAAGGCTGCCTCAGGGGAGCTGAACTCATCACTCCCTCTGGCATCAGGCAGTCGGGAGCCTCACACCCAAGCAGATTTGCTGTCAGCATCAGTATCCTCTGATTCCCTGCAAGCTCTATGGAAATGCCAAGGAATAATGATGTACTCACTGATGAACTGCTCCGGGCTCGCAACTCCGGTTTCCGTCAGCTGACCCAGAACCTTAAAAAAGCCTGGTAGGAAAGGAGGGGGGAAAAAACTCTCAGTGAGGGACAGACACACAATCAGCTCCAAATAGCACAGAACAATCCAGCACAGCTGTTTGGAAAGGGACCATCCCCATGGCACCAGCCCATCACAGTGGGATTGAGCAATGCTGAAGGATTGAATAAAGCTCGAGTAGGCCTGAAATAATGAGTCCAAAATAACCTTTTTATCCAAATTCCAGAAGGAGAATTCATGCACTAAGATGCTTGTTCACGTTGCTTTGGTATTAAAGGGAACAGGATGAACAACCGTGCTCCCTCTCCAAAACCATGGTGAATGGGAAGTTGTGGAGTATTTGGAAGATTTTACTTGAATTTTAGGATTAAAACAGTAAACCAAATTTTCAGGGTCACCCAATACAGCACCAATCCATGGTGCCAAGTGCTCACATTCAGGGATGTGGTCACAACCCCAAGAACTCAAGAAGCATTTGGACAAGGCACAGGGTGGGATTGTTGGAGTATCCTGTGCAGGTTCAGGAGTTGGACTTAATGATCCCTGTGGATCCCTTCCAACTCAGGATGTTCTGTAATTCCATCTAATTGTTCACTGATAAAAATAACCCAAATCAGGGAAAATGAGCAATCCCAATCCTACTGAGAGCTCATGCAGAAATACATGTCATCAACTCAGCCTCCAACTGTCATTTCTGGCGATGATAAATCAGGATTCTACCTCGATTTAAATCAGCTGTGCAAAGTGGTCTCAGGACCAGCCCATCCCCTGGATCCAGCGGAGAAATAGCAGGAGAAAAGGTCGTGGTGTTCTCGCTCCAGTCGAGTTCCTGCAGGATTCTGGGGTCAAACATGGGCGTGTCGTCGGGCATCACGGTGGCCACGGGCATCATGGCTGCAGCCGGAGATCTGGAACGGAACGGCACGGGTAAGGCACGGTTTCATCTCTAAATTAAAGTTGTTTCCCCTGGCTGCAGCACACTGTGGGATTTTCCTCAGGGATTTCACGAAAGGTGAATAAACTGTTGTTCACCTTATCTGCAGCTGAAGCTGCTCAGCCTTCACCTGCCGAGGCCGCTGGGTTAACAGAGCGTGTGCACCTGGACACGGCGCACGTCAGCCAGATCAACACACGGAGCTTTGTGTTTATCTTGGAAAAATCCAGCCTGATAAGGCTTTGAGGAGGGTATTTAACCTTTACAGCCTGCTGGAAAGAAAAGCATCACTCTCAAGAAACCTCCCACCAACCTGTCTAAACACCATTTGCACTCCTGTTCAATTTAAAACCTGCAGTGGGAATAATGCGCTTTTTTCCAACCAGTCCCACCCCATAAATACCTAATCTCTGTGGCACAAGGCGCCACATCCCACAGCAGGTGATGCCACAGCTACAGCCCAAACTGCCTCTCCTGGGCTGTCCCGTTTGCTCTGTGTGTTTGCAGAGCCCAGCTGCCAAGCACAGCCCCACAGTGTCCCATTAACAGGGAAAACACCAGTGCCAAGGTGACAGTGAGACACCCGTTAATGATTAAAGAGATTGGGGAACTGGGGGTTATTCTGGGTGACAGGAAGCAAAGGGATGTATTTGCCTTATTGCATTCAAGGCCAGGTTGGACAGGGCTTGGAGCAACCTGGGAGAGTGGGAAGTGTCCCTGCCCATGGCAGGGGGTGGAATGAGATGGGCTCTAAGGTCCCTTCCAACCTGAAATTCCGTGATAAAGGAAAGTAATTCTTACTCTGTCCCCAGTGGAATACCTGGTCAGGGTTCTGGTATGAGCAGAGCTCACGAAAACTTCTAATTTCTTTATAAATCTTCAGATTACCTTAGCTGCACCATGAATGATACAGCAGTCACACACCAGAGGTCAGGCCAAATAAACAACAGAAACAAAAAAGTGTTTGGGATGACACTTTTTAAAACAAGACACCTCAGGGCCCAGAGAAAGAACAGAATGTGAAGCATCACAGCATAATAAGCCTCAAAAGTGAAAGTGGCTCCAGAAACACAACTGAAATTTCTTAAAATAAAAAAAAACACAAAATCTTTTTTTATGCCACCTGCTGGTACACACTGGCCTTTAAATCCCAGTTCTCATCCTAATTTTGCATATAAAAGTAAAAAAAATTTGCTGTGACAGCAATTAAACAGCAACACAAACTCTCATCCTGAGTGAATTTTCAAAATGAAACAGCGGGAAAGATGAATTGCAAAGAGAAACATTTCTACAGATTTCTCTGTTCCTACAGCTCAGCTATTCCAATGTCACTTTTCCTCTGTCCCCCAGAATTCCCAAGTGTCCACATCAACATTCAAACAGTGTCTGTACAGAATAAAGCAAACCTCACGAACTCAGCACACCAAGCTCACACAGCAGGGGAAAAGCACAGGGAGAAAATAAAATTTTCGATGCTCTTTGAGCAATTAGCGACCAACCAAGAGTCATTCTCCCAACTACTTCCGGCACAGCTGGAGCAGGATGGAATTGACAGCTACACTCATTTTCTGGAGGCAGGAACATGACTTAGGATGATGCCAATTGAAAATCAAAAAAAAAGGATTAAGGTACAGGGAAGGAGAAGAGCTCTGGCCTGTTGGTCGTCCTGGTGCACAGCTCAAGTTTCCCTGGAGCATCCCGGGATCCCCACGTGTGTCGGAAGCCGGGTATGCCCAGGGACCCCCTGAGCTGAGCTGCCATCCCGGGGGACACCCTCAAACCCCCAGGAGGGTCAGTGGGTGCTTGGCCAGACCTCTGCCAGCCCCTCACTTTTGGGGGACGGGGTGACAGAGCCCAGCTCTGCCCTTGGAGGGTCCCCACAGCTCTCCTCAACCAAGCAGCCCCTTGGGGCAGAACCCCCCGCACAACCAAGTCCTCGAGGGGATCTCTCCACCTCACACAGAACCCCTTGAGGGGATCCCCTCAAACCCTCACCTCACATGCAGCTTTTTGGGCGAGTCCCCTCACGTCCTCCACTCACACACAGCCCTTCGGGGGGGTCTCCACACCTCACAGACAGAACCCCGGGGGCGGTCCCACACCCCCTCACCCCACACACGGTCTCTCGGAGGGTCCCCATAGCTCCCCTCAGCTGAAGCTGCTCCTCGGGGGTGGGACCCTTCCCCAAACCAACCTCTCAGAGGGGTCCCCTCACCTCATACATGGCCTATGAGGGCACCCCCTCACTTCATCCGCAGCCCCTCGGTGGGGGCGGAGGGCATCCTGTTGCCTCACACACAGACCTTCGGGGCGGTCCCATCACCCCCACACACACACGCAGCCGCTCTGTGGGGTCCCCACAGCGCCCCTGAGCTGAAGCAGCCCCTCGGGGGTGGGACGCCCTCCCCAAACCGACTCCTCAAAGAGATCCCCTCCCGCAGCCCCTCAGGCCCCCCTCTCCGCACTCACCCNGCGCACGCCCGCCCGCGCTCGCTCAGCCAATCGCAGCCAACCGCTGCCAATCGCAGCCAATCGCCGTCGATCTCCGCCCGTCGGCCACGCCCCCTCTCAGCCCCTCGCCGGCCTCGCGACCTTTCGGGGCCCGCCCCGCCCCCTCGCGCGGGTTGGGCGGGGGGCGGTGTGGACACGCCCCCTCCCCAGAGGCCACGCCCCTCCCGCAGTGTCCCGCCCTCAGGGCTCCGCCAAGATGGCGGACGCTGGCCTGTGGTGGGCGTGCTGGGGTGGGGTCCGGC
>VXAD01013341.1:40028-88077 GCA_013399195.1 Dicrurus megarhynchus
GGGTTGGGTTCCGGCTCGGCGCTCCCGCCGCTCTTCCCGCCGCTTGAAGGGTCTCTTCCCACTCACAGAAGCCCCAATGGGCTTGGCGAGGGGAAGAGTTAGGGCAGCGAGGCACGACAGACCTCACCTCCCACACACACCCACCTCAGGGCTGCCAAGGCTGAGGCGTTTGCCGGGTTTGAAATCATAGAATCACGGAATTCCAGGCTGGGTTGAGTGGGAAAGGACCTTAAAGATCATCTCGTTCCAGCTCCTGCCATGGGCCTGGACACCTTCCACTAGCCCAGGTTGCTCCAAGCCCTGTCCAGCCTGGCCTTGGACACTTCCAGGGATCCAGGGGCAGCCACGGCTTCTCTGGGCACCCTGTGCCTCGCTGCCCTCACAGGGAAGAATTCCTTCTTATTATCCCATATAAACCCACCTCTTCCAGTTTAAAGCCATTGCCCCTCGTCCTGTCACTCCAGGCCCTCACTTTGGTAATTTTTAGCTCAGTGGGATTGTTGGAGGCTCCATTGCTCTGCTTGGATGAGACTTGTGCTGGGACGGGCCTTGTTCAGCCTCCAAGGCTGACAGACGTCATGAGTGAGGGTTTTAATTCCTTTTCAATGAAAAAACCCAACTTTGAGATCATCTCAAGAGAGAGTTTTATGAATAGCTGAGGTCAAGGCACGCGTGTTGCCTGGAGCAGGAGGACTGGTGAACACAATAATTGCACAAAACGCTTCTGAGACATGATTTTCATTTTCCATGTGTCTCCCCTGTTATTTTACCACCAGAATGAATCATTCTGTAACCGTGGAAACAATCAACATTCCTTATTTTTGACTTCTTCAGGCCCAGAGTGACCAGATGACACACACTGACCTCCCTCAGTCCAGGCACACCCAAAATCTGGGGGCAAAGCTCCCAGATTGCAGCCAGATGAACCACTGCAAAATTTAACCTTTTATTGCAAGGGAAAGGCACAAACTGGGCCTGAGTTTCCTGTCCTATCCCTTCTCTTTCGTTTTGAGGGATTCAGAGGACTGGGAAAGTCCCATCCATGCTAAAAAAATGAATATTATATTGTGCTGCTTTGCGTGGTTGAACAGGGAAGCTGGGAGTGTGGACACATTTCCGCTCTGTGAAAAACGACAGACAGAGGTTTAGCTTAAGTCCCACCACGATGACTTTTCCTTGATGGAAAGATTTTACGGATTTGAGGTAGATTTCACATTTTTGTGTAAGGAAGCATGGAGAATCAATGCTTTTTAAAACCAGAATCATGCCATAACAAGGCCGTGACCACATGGGGTCAGCCCAGCTTTCCCCATTGAGGCTCAGAGCAGAGGTCCTGGACCTGCAGCCGGGAGTGCAGCGACTTTTGGACAATCCTTATCCAGGTGCACCCTCCCAGTTCCCAACAATGGCTGTGTAGGGACATCCTGGCCCAGAAGGTGCATCTGGTCTGTGGGGTTTAGCAGCTGAGCAGTGCTGTCCTCCGTGTGTGTGTCTCAGCTTCCAACCTCCAGCGCTCCCGTGCGGCAGTGGAATGTCGAAAAATGAGGGAAAAACTCCTTTGTTTTGGTTAAAACTCTTGCTTTGAGTTTGTCAGTCCTGCAGACCAGTGCTGCTGTTTCCCGCCGCAGGTGCTGACAAACCTTTCTGCATGTGGATTTTGTAGCAGCAGGAGTCTAAACCAGAGCAGGGGAATTGATTTGGATGGGAAAACTTCTCTTGTCATTCCAGGCCCTTGTAAATAGTCTTTCTCCATGTTTTTTATAGGCTCCCTGCAGGTACTGGAGGCTGCAATTAGGTCATCCTGAAGTCTTCTCCAGGCTGAACAATCCCAACTGTCCCAGCCTTTCCTTGCAGGAGAGCTGCTCCATCCCTCTGATCATCTTGGTGGCCTCCTCTGGACTCGCTCCAACAGGTCAATTACATTGATTGGTGTTCCCAGAATGGAAGAATCTGGATCAGGGATCAGCCACTTTGCTGAGTCCACACTTGAGATGGGCTTTGCTTCTTCTCTGCTGACCAGTGACAGGGCCTGAGGGAATGGCTGGAGCTGTGCCAGGGGGATTTAGGTTGGATTTCAGGAAAAGGTTCTTCCCCCAGAGGGTGCTGGGCACTGCCCAGGCTCTCCCGGGAATGGGCACAGCCCCGAGGCTGCCAGAGCTCCAGGAGCATTTGGACACCAGGGATGCTCAGGGTGGGGTTGTTGGGGTGTCTGTGCAGGGCCTGGAGTTGGACTCTGATCCTTGGGGGTCCCTTCCAGCTCAGGATATTCTGTAATTCTTTCCGAGGCCAACAACGAGGCCACAGCTCCCTGGTATCTCCAAGGCCAGGATTTGGCTGCTGAAGACCAAGGGGAAAGTTGAAATAACACCTTCCCACTGGTTTCCTCATTTCCACATCTCCTCTCCACCGGTTCCGCTGTGGCATTTTCTTTTGCAGAGGGGAAAAAAAAAAAAACTCCAGCAAAGTGATACCCCTTGGCTGCTCCGGATTTGCCAGCAGGGAAATTGCAAATCCATGACCGCAGGACAGCCAGAAAGATGGGAAGGGAGCCATGCACTTGTTTGATGTAAATGTCGGAGCCTGAACACACCCTGCTTTATGAGGAGAGAAAAAGTGCTCTCCTTTTCCTTCGGCTGAATGACACAAGGCAGGAAGAACGGAGCGATCCTTGCCACAATAAAAGTGTTTACATTCTGTTTTGGAAACATGCTCAGGGCTTGGAATACCCAGGGACCAGCCTCTTTTAACCTCTCATAGACAGGGCTGTATGCAGCCACAAATAAACCCTGAGGGGTGGAAATGTCTGAAGAGCTGCACAAACCAGCTCCAGGCACCTGGATTTTGCAGAGCACCCAGTGCCTGTTTATCTTTGGAAAGCAAGATGCTGCTGTATCTCCCCAAGTGTTTCCTGCAGACGGATAATGAGAAACTAAATACCTGCTCCAGCTTAATAAAGTCAAGAGGAAACCTGGCAAAGCTCTGCCGCCATCCAGATGGCCTCCTGGGACTGGGAAATGGCATTTCCTTGGGGTTTGGGATAGTGTTAGTGCAGTTATGGAAGGAGAAGTGCATCTGGATCGTGTCTGCCTGGCTGGAAATAATTATCCCATCTTTAACCAAGCAGCCGAATGTAATTTAACTGCCCAGAAAGTGTTCGGAGCCACAGGGGTGTTGCAGCCCCAGGCTGCCATCCGTGGAGGCTGGAAGTGTTCGGTGTCTTCAGGTTTTCCCATCTTTCCTGCCCATGTCCCAAAACCATTTCTTTTTCATGGAGAAAATCCCTGCCTAAAGCTGACAACATCTCACCTTATTAGTGCTCCAGTATCCCAGCTCAGAGTCCAAGTCGAGGCTTAAAAAACACACAAAAAAAGCTCCAACAAGAAACTTAATTATGGCTCTCACCCTCCTTTGGATGTGGCTGTTTTATGGGAAGTAAAATAGCATCAGCTCATCCCAAAAAATCGGAGCTGGGATCAGATCCAGCACGAATGTGGCCTCGGGGTGAGAAATGGGGGATGAAGCCCAAACGGTGCTTCCGATCCCAAAGTGCTGCGGGTACAGGCGTGTGCACATTGCAGGTGACTCCAGAGATTTGAGGTCCCAGCAGGTAAAAGGACATGTTCTCATCAGCCACAGGCAGAGCACTCGGGATGACGGATCTTCCCACACAAAATGAGCACACTCTGGATTCCATGAGCCGTTTTCCTGGATGGATTAGTGAGTAAATAGCAGCTTTTACCTTTTTCCCTTCCACCAAGGTGACACCAAGATGGCATTTGTCCAGTGACTGTCTCTGCAGACACACTGTCACCTGATGTCCCATCAGTGGGACACTCAAGGAGTGCTGTGTTTCCCAAAGGCTGTATTTCCATGAGCTCCATTAAATTCAGGAAGCTTCTCCAAAGGAAGTGCAGCCCTGATCTCTTGCCCTCCTGTTCCATGGGCATTGGGGGATATATTTAAGGGATATATTTAAGGGATATATTTAAGTGTCCCAAGTGAAGGACTTGAAGAATCCTGTGTGTGAGACCAGCAAGGGGCAGCTGTTCCTGGGGGTGGAAAGGGACAGGTGGGCTTTGGGATCCGAGCCAGCCGTGGGATCCCTGGGAACTGATGGTCTCAGATACACTCAAGGGACAGAGCATTTAAACTGAAATAGAGGAGGTTGGATTAGAAATTAGGAAGAAACTCTTCCCTGTGAGGGTGGGGAGGCCCTGGCACAGGGTGCCCAGAGAAGCCATGGCTGCCTCTGGATCCCTGGAAGTGTCCCAGGCCAGGCTGGATGGGGTTTGGAGCAGCCTGATCTCGTGGAAGGTGTCCCTGTCCATGGCAGGGGGTTGGAATGAGATGTTCTTCAAGGTCCCTTCCAACCCAACCCATTCAGTGATGCCACAATTCTGTGATCAGGCCACTGATGGTCCCAGTGGCCATCCCTGTGCCCAGGCAGCGATCCCTCTTTGGTGCCGGGATCGGGAATGTGCCCAGCCCTGCTGTGCTCACCCGTGGCCCTTCTCTCCGGGCTGTCCCTTTTCCCTCTAGGTGGAGTTATTACACACCAGATTTCAGCTTCTTCCGTGTCCGGGTCTGCTCCTGCAGCTGTGCAGACAATGAGATCCCTGCCACTGCCTGGGTGCTCCCCTGGAACCGAGTGACCTGAATTTGATGAAGCCCAGAGTACCTTGGAGAGCTTACACGTGTTGCATGCGTGGGATGGGAAAGGTGAGCTGTGCTTTGGGGGTGTGTGGGCAAGGGGAGGACGGGGGTCCCTCAGAATGAAAGGAAAATGATTCATCAGGGATGTACCGAGGGCTCCATGGAGCATCTTCCCTTAATTCTGCTTTATGAGCTTTTCCTCCTTTCTCTTACCTCGTGGCACACTTGGAGGGGAGGAAGAGGAGGCAGGAAATCCCACAGGGTTATTTTTGAACTCTGCCTAATTAACAGCATCGTTTGGATTGATTTGGTCACAGAGGGCTTGACGAACAGTTTGGGACTCGTAGGTTCCAGGTGCTCTCATTCCCAGCCCCTGTGGACATCTGGGACAGTGTGGGTGCTGGGGGAGCAGTTGGGGCTGGGCTCTGCCCTGTGCCCCACGCTGTGCCAGGGGCACATCCATCCTTGCTGGGGCATCCTGGCTCTCTGACTCTTCCACATTCCCCCACCAATGACATTCCCTGTTCTCACTCCAGTTCTTTTCCAGGATACGGCCCTTCAGTGCCTTGCAAGATTTACACCCCTCTCCCTCCCTGCCGTCATTTCCCTGTCTGTCTCAGACACGTTCCCACCCTCTTGTCCTGTTTATGGGAAGGGGGAAAGCACTCAGGAGATAAAGCAGCTGCCCACGGCCATCAGCCGGCCCCTGCGGCTCGTCCTGAGTTCCAGGGAGCCCCCAGCTGTAAGGCTGCATCCTTGGAAGTGCCTGACACGTGATTTTCAGCTGGGAGATGATGTGAATCAGATGTGGTCCCTCCAGAGGGCCACCCAGGGTGGGACACAGCGTGGATGGGGGCTGGAGGTGGGCTCGGGGTAGCCCTGTCCCTCTGGAAGGAGGGGCAGGCTTCTTCCCAGGTTTGCCATTCCCAAGAGCTCTCCTCGCCCTCGCTGCCTCATCAGAGCAAAAGCAAAACTCACAAAACTCTTTCCTCAGGGTCACAGCAGCTCTTTGCCCTCCTGCCTAATTCTGCTGAGAGCCATCAGGGATACCAGGAACCTGGTTTTTCCCAAGTGTCCCAGGTGAGGTTTGGTCATCCCTGCTGCCTGGGTGAGCAGGAATTAGATGGGCTCATTCCACTGGGACCAGTATCCCGTCTCCCACTGGTGGGGTAGAGCTCAAACCTGAGCTCAGTGGGCTCAAGTGCTCTGAAACAAAAGAAGATGGGGAAAACAGTGCAAATTTAGATGGCATATTGGGAATAAATTCCTGTCTGTGAGGGTAGGGAGGCCCTGGCACAGGGTGCCCAGAGAAGCTGTGGCTGCCCCTGGATCCCTGGCAGTGTCCAAGGCCAGGTCAGACAGGACTTGGAGCAACCTGGGATAGTGGAAGGTATCCCTGCCCATGGCAGGGGGTTGGAATGAGATAGAATTTAAGGCCCCTTCCAACCCAACCCATTCTGGGATTTTATGATGATGTTTAAAGAATTGCACAAGAGGAACAAGAGAGCCACTGTCATCCCATTCCAAGCCCAGTTTGGAGGGCAGTGCGGTGCCTTTCCTTGGACAGCCTGGGATCAGCGAGCTCCGCTTCCTCTGGGCACCCCTGCAGCTCCCCTCTGGCCCCCAATGCCTGTTCCTGAGCTGTTCCAGTGCCTCTCTTTGGGACATGTCCCCAGGCAAAGGACTAATGGGAGTAAATCCCAGCTGGGATCACTGGTGTGAATCAAATTTCTAACCCAGATCCTCTCCCATTTCTCACCCCCTTCTCCAGGCAGGAAATCAAAGCCCAGCTCGCTCATTAGGGACTGACCAGCTGTTGACCAGAAGCCAAAAATAAAACCCAGAGCAAATGCTTTATTTGCTCAAACTGCTGCATTCTCAGAGGAGGGGGAGTGGGAGTTTTCCAAGCAGAGGCTTCCCACCAGCTGGGAATCTGTGGCTTCACCAGGAGCTGACAGCACAGGGGAGCTCTGTTACCAGCTCTTTGTCTTAGCTGGGGATCAAAGGGAAAATTTTCTGAATGATTTCAGTATCTGACAGGTTCCTGTGTATTTGAGCCACTGTGAAATATGGGATTGGCCTTTCCGAGTCACTTGGGAATTTGGGAAATATTTTGCTGCTCCTGTGTCAAGCTAAAAAAAGAAAAAACTCCTGGAAGTGCAGCCTCTTCCTTGGATCAGATCAAATGCTGATCACGCTGATGTGAGCTCCCTGGCAGCTTTTCTGGGATGAATTTGGCATGTTGGGATTTCAAGTTCTTCTTAAACTGGAGATTCCCATCCTCTCCCCCCACAGCCCATCAGCAGGGCTGTTCTCAGCTCCCACACGAGGAAGATCCAGGTTTGCATCCCGAGGGATCGCGGACCTTCGGCCTGGGAAAAGTCCCCGTTTGCATCCTGGAATTATGAAAACCAGACGGGAGAGCTTAAGGGAAACCAAAGGAGCAGTTTCTGGGGGGAGACTCAAGGCTGAAATATGTGGAACAGCTGGAGGGATGCAGGGGATTTCAAAGGGAAGGCTGGCATGCCGATGGAAACGGGAGCAGGGGCCGCATTGCACTGGTGCTTACGGGAAGAGCTGTAAGCAGGGGGGGCACTTTATTTGTTTCAGATCTATAACATCCAGCAGATATTTATGGATCTTTTATCTCTTTAGTGCCTCGGGGCTGCAAATCGAAGCACCCGGGGCTCTTGTGAGACTGAAAGCAAACAAATAAAACCCCCACTGGTCTCCGGAAAGGTTTGGAGCCGCACGAGCGCGGCCACTGATCCGTCTGAATTTAATTAGACCCATTAAACCACTCCTGGTGCCGTCACTCTGGAGGGCTTTGGATCCTCACCATCCCTTCCTGCATCGGAGATGAGCGATAATACACCTGGGAAGTGAGGGTTGTCTGAGCCAGACGGAACCAGGCACATCCACATCCGTGTGTGGTTCCAGCTCTGCGCTGGGTCCTGGCTCTGGCGACACCAGGTCTGGGTTTCCTGCATCCCTAATCAATTCCAGGAAAATCCCTGGTGGTCCTGAGTGCCCTCAGAGGGTCCCTCTATGGGGCAGGTCAGGGTGAAAAGTGCTGCTGATCCCAGCCCTGGGATGCCCAACCCAGAGAGGAGCTTAGAGGGGTTAGACAAGGCAGGGCAAGGTTGGATAAAGCTCTCACATTCCCCCTTGGTATGAGCACCAGGAATTTGGGAGATGTGTTTGCACACAGCCAGGGAAGTGGTGCTGGCCACCCAGGAGCCCCTTCCCGGCCTGAAGGCTGGAAAGTCTCAGTGTGCTTCCTGAGACACCGCCGTGACTCATCCAGCTTGGGTTTACTACGCATTAATTTAAGGAGCTTTTTTCAGCCCCTGCCCACCACAGGAAAGCCCCTGGGGTGGCCATCCCATGGCAGGAGGGCTTTTGGAAACCCACGTGTCCTGGGTGTAGGGAATAACCCAACTCCTCCTGGAGTGCTTGGGGATCAGTTTATGTTAGAGAATCACAGAACCATGGAATGCTTTGGGTTGGAAAGGACCTTAAAGATCATCTCCTTCCACCCCCTGCCATGGCCAGGGACACCCTCCACTATCCCAGGTTGCTCCAAGCCCCATCTACTTAACCTTGAAAATTTCCTAGGACGGGGAGCGATTGCCCTCCCCCTCCCCACAAACCGGCAGCTTCCCCAAATGTCCCTTTTCCATCAATTCCTGTCAGCAGGATGTCCCCATACCCAGCTCCTGCCCCCTCCCTGCTGCAGGGGACAGCCCTGCTGGGGAGATATTTCTTTTTTGCTGTGTTTTAAAATATCTGTGTGTCTGCAAACCTCTCCCCCATCCCAAACTCCGCCGATCCCGCTGCAAACCCGCTCCTGGACTCGCCCATCTGCACGGTATTAAATTACTTGGGGCTTAAAACGCCGTAGGAATCCCAGCCGACCCCCCAGGCCATGCCTGGCTCACACAGGCATCCAAATCCCCCGCTGCATTCAGAGAGGTGCATTTTCACCCTGGCAGCCGGTTTGCATCAGTACCTTGCCAAAAAGTGATTTATTTTTTCCTTTTCTCCTCCCCAAGGTCCTGGAGCAGGGTCAGCAAGGGAGGAAACATCATCCCCCGGCCCTGCTGGTGTTGGAGGGCTGGAGCTGTCCCACTTTCAGGCATCTCTGCCACTTATTTTGTTAAACAGGGGCTTGAGCAGCCTTGTTGGCTTTGAATCTCCCTCCCCGTCGTGTGCTTATCACTGGAAGTTGGAAATAATTCCTTTTTCCCAAGCGCAGCCAACGGTTTGTGGATGCCGGGCGGTCACAGCTCTTCCTCCCCCAGGCTGAGTCACCCCCGGGGGCTGGGGACACCCATGGGCTGGCTTCTCCTGGGGTTTGCTTTGGGTTTTAATTTGGATTACTCCTTTGATTACCCAAAAGAAACAACCACAGCCAGATTTCCCTGTGTCAGCAAAATAAATCTCCGTGTCTTCTTCCAGTGTCTTCCCACAGCTGGAGCTGTGGGAACTGGGCTTGGCTGTGCCTTGTCTTGCCAAGACCCTCCTCATCCTCTGCTGTTTGGTTTAATGCCCAAACACCCCAAACCCACCTGGCCCAACTGGAAACCCTCTGTGCCCACCGCATCCTGGTTTTCCTTTGGCTCAGGATCACGGAGGAAACAGCCACGATCCTCCTTTTACCTTGCTGCTGCCTGTCCCTGAGGTGGATCATCCATCCCTTCCCATGGGCTCCAGCTCTTACCACCTCCAGTGTGCTCCTCTCGCTTCCTCCTCATCCCTGTCCATCCTCAGTGTGTGGCCATTCCCATCTCTGTTTCTCCAGATTTTAGGAAAACCACATAATTTTTTACCCCCTTCTGCTTGTTACCTCGTTGCATCTTTTCATCCAAGGAGAATGAAAATTTTTATCTAGGAAAGATCCTAGAAAACCCAGTTGCCATCTCTCGATCACCTCAAGCCCCCTGTGACCCCTTCCAGCACTGCTTCCCACCCGGCTTCTCCCAGCTCCCACCCTCGGGGGGCCCTGTGGGGGAAGGGCTGTGGTTGACAGCAACCTCTGCCTTCCCATGGCCCTTCCCCGACCTCCTCTGCTTTTCTGCTCAGCGTTTCCTGCCTCATCACCTCCCCCAGCTGCACGTCCAGGCCGAGCCCTGCGGGGGTGGCTGGGGACGGATGGACCGAGGGGACTTGATCCATCTTCTCCCCCCATCTTTCCTCCCCACCTCCCCATCCTGCCTAACCCCAGGCTGGGCAATAGGAGGTAAATATTTTTGAGGGAGCCATCCCCATCACACCCCCAGCTTTGGAACTGTTCCAGTGTTGCTGCCGTGCCTCGCCCGCTCCCGCATCCAGCCGAGATCCTGGTGCTGCCTGCCAGGAGCGAGATCCTGGTGCTGCCTGCCAGGAGCGTGCTCGCCGCCCTCCGTTCGCGTGTCTCGGAGCTGCCCGGACTTGCCGCATCCCGAAGAACGAGCCCGCAGGCGTGGGGCAGGACTGGGAGCATCCCTGGCGCGTCCCGAGCGCTGCTCCGCCCCGGCTGCGCTCCCGTTGGAGTGGGAGGAATCGCCCGGCCCCACCGGGCCACCCCTGCTCCCGGATTTTATGGAGCAAGGGTGCAGCCTGTCCTGGGACACGTGGTGTGAAGATTAGAGAATCAGTGCAGCAAAGGGGAGATGAATTTGTGCCAGGGGAGGGTTAGATTGGATTTAGGGGAAATTCCTTGATGGAAAGGATGGTCAGGCACTGGAAAAGCTGCCCAGGGAAGCAGTGGAGTCACTGGAGGGATGTAAAAGCTTTGTGGATGTGGCACTTGGGGACATGGTTTAATGGTGGGTTTGGCCTAGATCCTGTGATTCCCTGAATCCCTGGGCTGCTTCCCCCCTGCCTGGCCAGGGAGTGGGATCTAAAGGGGACCTAAAGCAGACTCCAGGAGAGCTGGAGAGGGACTTTAGACAAGGGATGGAGTGGCAGGACACAGGGAATGGCTTCCCATTGCCAGAGGGCAGGAATAGATGGGATATTGGGAAGAAATTCTTCCCTGTGAGGGTGGGGAGGCCCTGGCACAGGGTGCCCAGAGAAGCTGTGGCTGCCCCTGGATCCCTGGAAGTGTCCAAGGCCAGGCTGGATGGGGCTTGGAGCAGCCTGGGATAGTGGAAGGTGTCCCTGCCCATGGCAGGGGGTGGGACTGGATGGGCTTTAAGGTTCCTTCCAACCCAAACCATTCCAGAATTTTATAACTTTGCTTTTTAGTGGCATTTGTTTCAGCAAACTCGGGATAAGGCAGCAGGAGGGAGCCCAAGGCTGGCATGGGATGGCTCCATCCTACAGGAGTTGTTTATGGCCTTTCCATAGCACACTTAGACCCCAAAAACCAGGAGCTGCAGCTGAACGTTAAATAAAAGATTTGACTTTTATTTAAAATAAAATGTATTTGAACATAGTCTTGGTAGCACGGACTACGGGAACGCAACACTGGTTATTCCTCGGCATTAGGCGGGCACGGGATCCCTCCTCGTTAGCGTTAATGTGGGAATGGCTTAATGAACCTGGCAGTCCTGGCCCCAGGTATCAGCTACTGAGGGTGTTGTGGCAGAGCTCTGGAATCCCCTTTAACTTAGATCAAAATGTACTGGACTGGGAATTTTATTTTTTGTGGGTTTTTTTAATTCCTTGGTTTGTCCCCGTACCCCTTCCAGACATCCTACAGTTACTGCTGATCTATGCAACGTCCTAGCTGGCTTGTGAGACTAGTTACAAAAACTGTACAACTTTATAAAATTTGTGGTTTTTTTACATTAGTTACACAAAAACCTTTACTTCATAAACCTTTTACTTCATATCGTAATGAAAAAATTTGCATATCAGAGGCAGAACAGTGACTATGCTGGTGAATACTAAAAGTGTCATAATACAATACGGTGTACAAATAAAATAAAAAAAAAAAGACAATATAAATGATTATCAAAAGGCAAGTTAAACAAATAAAACCAAGCTATAACAGACTAACAGAAGATCATCTTCGAGGCCACACAAAACTATCCTCAAAGTCATGTCAGGCACCTTCAGAGTCCTGGTGTAGTGTGAAAGGAGAGATGGCAGCTCTGCTCAGGAGCAGGACGACTTCAAACAGGTCAAATGTACAGAATAAAAACACAAAAAAAAAAGGAAATAAAACACTCATGCATTAAACATGATAAATAGACTTCATATAGGTTAGCCCTGGATGGCTTTACAAGAAGATGGCTTAGAGTTCTCTTCAAAAATTGGCTTTTTTTAAGTCAGTTAAATCTTTATCCTGATCTGCCCATCGGAGTCTGGATCATCGGCACTGTCACCCTGCCCAGACACGCTCTGGTTATAGCAAATTAACAGAAGTGCTCATTAGTGCACACAGATTAACTGGTCTGCTAATGCAAAACAAACAAAAAAAAAAAACCAACCAAAAATCCAATTATTTAAAAAAAAAAAAAAAAAAGATACATTTCAAGCTTACTTTATTAAGCAGCATTATCTCAAAGGACAGCTTTGGAAAGTTAAACATGAATATGGCCACGGGGGTTCCTGCGGGGCGGCGCCGGCGGGGCTCACACCCAGCCACTGGTCAGTTTGTAGAACATCTCCTCGTCCAGGCTCTCGTTCTGGTCCTTGGCCCGCGTGGACAGGAAGATGTAGCCCCCGATGAACTCGTGCACCACCTTGCAATCCACCTCGGTGCAGATGAACGACACCCGCACCTCGTCCGCGAACTCCACCGTCACCTGCACGGGCAGACACAGCTCAGCCCCGGCCCGGCCTGCCCGAGGGAATGCCTTCTGCCCTTCTCCCTCATTTTGCTGTGTATTCAGATGATTTTCTACTGCCTAAGCAAAATTCTGGGATGCCAGTGTAGGAGCGAGTTCAGGGGAGGCCAAGGGCTGGAGCCCCCGCTGCTCTGGTGCCAGGCTGGGAGAGATGGGATTATTCACCTGGAGAAGGCTCCAAGAGAGACCTTAGAGCCCCTTCCAGTGACTAAAGGGGCTCCAGGAGAGCTGGAGAGGGACTGGGGACAAGGCATGGAGGGACAGGACACAGGGAATGGCTTCCCAGTGCCAGAGGGCAGGGATGGATGGGATATTGGGAAGGAATTCTTCCCTGTGAGGGTGGGGAGGGCCTGGCACAGGGTGCCCAGAGAAGCTGTGGCTGCCCCTGGATCCCTGGCAGTGCCCAAGGCCAGGTTGGATGGGGCTTGGAGCAGCCTGGGCTAGTGGAAGGTGTCCCTGTCCGTGGCAGGGGGTGGGATGAGTTGACCTTTAAGGTCCCTCCCAACCCAAACCACTCTGGGATTCTGTGAAAGGTGATTTGGCCTTGATGATCCTTTTGAGTTCCTTCCACCTTTAAATATCCTATGACTCTTATTCAATTATTTAGATACTGAAATACCTTTTATAGCCTTTTAAATTCTTTTCTATTTCTTTAGCCATTCATTTATTTATTTAAATAACCATTACCCCTTTTATTTCCCCATGACTCAGAAACAATCACTCAGCCAGTTCCCACCTCTCCACGGTGAGGATGTGGCCACATTTTCCCTGCTTCCAGAGAAACAGGGACTGGGCACAGACCTGTTGAAGTCTGGGCTTTCCTTCCACTCTTCCCTGGTTTTCTAAGTTGGATTTTGTCCACAGAAATACTTTATGGGGGCTGGGGGACCTTGTTTTGGAGTGACTGAACAGACCATCCATTTATTTGTGCTCATTCTCTTTTTGTCCCCCCGTCACTGACAGCTCTGCAGGAGGGATGGGGATTCCCAGCAGAGTATCCAAGCTGGATAATTGGGATATCGGGGCTTGCAACTGACTCAAAACAATGACTCTGAGGCAGAAGGGGAAGCTGAATAATTTTTCCAGCAACTCTTAATGAGCTGCAGACTGCAGGAGAACAACCCTAACGTATCTCCGGCAATTTTAGTTGGGTGTTCTGCCAAAAAGGAGCCCAAAAATTTCTGCATCCAAATGTAACAGCAGGGGAAAAGCCTATCTCAGAGCCTGGGGAAGTGGCTACTGGTGTGGGGTTTTTTTTTGATATTTACATGAAAGTCTGAGTTGTACAGCAAATGAAAGGAATTTTAGTATGTATATTTATGTTATGGGTTAGGATGGAGCCTGAGCATCGGTGCTGAGGTTTCATTTCATTTAACTGTGTGGAGTTCAGAGAATGGAGAAAATAAATCCTGGCCACAGTAGAGAAAGATTCAAGGTTTTTTCTTAAGGGTCATACACAACTCCACCAGTGCCTAAAGGGACTCCAGAAGAGCTGGAGGGGGATTTGGGACAAGGGATGGAGGGACAGGACACAGGGAATGGCTTCCCACTGCCAGAGAGCAGGGATGGATGGGATATTGGGAAGGAATTCCTGGCTGGGAGGGTGGGAAGGCCCTGGCACAGGGTGCCCAGAGAAGCTGGGGCTGCCCCTGGATCCCTGGAAGTGTCCAAGGCCAGGCTGGATGGGGCTTGGAGCAGCCTGGGATAGTGGAAGGTGTCCCTGCCCATGGCAGGGGGTGGCACTGGATGGGATTTAAGATTCCTTCCAACCCAACCCATTTGGGATTCCAGGGCTCCAGGAGTGATGCCTGTCTCACTGACAGGAGCAGGGGGAGGGGATGGGGTGTCAGACACCATCTCACCATTTTAATCTCCCAGTTCACGTTCCACTGTTTCATGTTGCTGAAGCGCCAGGTCTTGACGGCGTCGCCCGTGCTGGCGTCCATGCGGATCAGCCGGTTGTAGGCGATGCCGATCAGCTCATCCTTCTTCCCACCCTGGAACCTGGGAGAGGCATTGATAAAAACAAGCCTGTGATACACATCAACCCAGCAGCTCAGTTTAGCTGTAAAACCATTTTTATAAAGCATGATTTTAATTTCAGCTCCAGCGCAACTTCCCCAGCCAGGGATGCGCACAAGGATGTCCTTCCCCACGGCAGGGAGTTGGAATGAGATGGTCTTTGAGGGCCCTTCCAGCCCAGCCCAACCCAACCCAACCCAACCCAACACATTCCACAATGATTCCAGGACGATTCCAAGATATTTAACCCACTTCCTGTATTCATTAAGCCCTGCCCAGCCCAGCCCCACCCACCTTGCGTTGAAGTGCGTGATGCCGAACTCCGGCAGCGACTGCCAGGCTTGGATGAAGCGCATCTTGGCCTCGATGAGGCTCATCTGGGCCACGTTCTGGTGAGCCTCCAGGATGCGCGCCGTGATCTGCGGGCGGCGAGACACAGCGGGATTAGGGGACGGGGACCTCGGTGCCACCTCCGCTGTCGCGCGTACGGGAGCGGCTCGGGAGGCGCTCGGGAGCGGCCGCGGATCCGAGCGCGGATAATCAGTAATTCCTCCCCCTAGGTTTTATTTCAGCTCTGAGCCCACAGCTGATAAACGTGGAGCTTCCCGTGTCCAGACGCAGGAAAGCAAATATAGATCGGAGCTGTCTGGAGGCAAAGAGCCGCTCATGCTCTCGGGACCTTTAAGGATGTGAGTGAACAACAAGGCAAATTCCTGGTGGAGGGTTTCCAGTTTCGCCCCATAAATCACTGGGGACCATTATAAAAACCAACCAGGGCCCAAGTGTCACGGGGAGGGTGCAGGTTTTGTTAGTGCTTTCACCGCTGCTCTCTAAACCAAAGGGGTTCTAGATTAAGTTTAAGTTTATCTTAATTTTATTGTTGCTGTCACTTACCAAGTCTCTTACATAGCCTGGCTGAAGATGGCAAGGCGAAATGAAAAAAAAAAAAAAAAGAAAAGGAGGCAGAAAGAAAAAAAAGCATCAGAAATATGGCAACAAAGCAAAGAAAAAGTGTAAATTAACTGCAAACCAAAGTTCAAGCAAAAAAAAACCAAAAAACCAAAACCAAAACAAACCACATGCACAATTCCTTAGGTGGAAAAGCAGCCAAAGGGAATGTGAGCAGGGACAAGCGAGCAGAGATTCACCGCTCGTGCCGGCCCTGCTGGAGCACTGGAGTGATCCCAGCTGGGCCCTGGAGTTGTGGAGATGGTTTTGGTCCTGAGATGGTTTAGGATGGATTTCAGGAAAAGCTCTTCCCCCAGAGGGTGCTGGGCCCTGCCCAGGCTCCCCAGGGAATGGGCACGGCCCCGAGGCTGCCAGAGCTCCAGGAGCGTTTGGACAGCGCTGCCAGGGATGCCCAGGGTGGGGTTGTTGGGGTGTCTGGGCAGGGCCAGGAGTTGGATTCTGATCCTTGTGGGACCCTTCCCACTCAGGATTTTCCATGGTTCTGTGGTCCTGCTGGGGGGTGAAGGGAGGATGAAGCTGCCAGTTCACAGGAGAATCTGAGCCCTCACTTTCCTCTCCACGTCTCTGCAGAAACTCAAGGCCGCTCTCTAGCTGAGGAAGCTCAGGAGCTCACTGTGAGCTCAGCAGCTCCTTCTGTTTGGGATATGGGGAGAAATTATTGGGTTGCTGCTTGGGATAACAAGCAGGTGAAGGGAACATCAGCTGGGCTTCCCAGGGAATTGTTTGTCCTTGCTGGCTCTGACACCAAACCCTGGCAGGGCACCTGGGAGCTCTGAAAATCCTTATTTTGGGTTGCTTTTTGTTTCATTTAGGATTTGGTGCTTCCAAACCCAACATGCCAACCCTACACTGCTGCATGTGGAGACAAACCCCATACAGTGGGTTTGGGGCTGGTGAAGACCCAGTCCCTCCATAAATCCTCCAGGAAGGCCCACGGCCAATTCCCATTTCGACACCTCCTGTGGGCTCCTCAACCTCCTCCTCCTCCCCTCCTCCTACTTCCCTGTGCTGGGGCCACGGAAGGACCCTTGTGGTCAAATTCCTGACATTCCTGCAGCCTCCATCCTTCATTCCTCCCAGCAAACATCCTCTGCTGCTCCAAGCTTTGCCTCTGGCCACCAAGGAAAATCCTAAATCCACTGCTTAGCTGATGTCTGTGAGGGACCCAGTGTCCACACCATGGCCATGTCCTGACTGGCATCATCCCCATCGTGCCCATCCCCACGATTCCATGGATTTTATTTTTATAACCAGGATACCTGCACAGTAAGCAAGTTTTCCAAGCTAATATTTTTCCAGGTGCCTCTGTTTTACCGGAAACCTAGAAAGCATTTTATGTATATAAATATATAAATATATCTCTATATATATTAAAATAGTCTATTTATGCAGCCTCTCCTCCATCCAAGTGGATATAAAGGCTTATTCAGGAGAATAATAAGGGCTATATAAAATATAACTCCACTGCCAGGAAATCATCGTGCTGTGCCAATAAAAAGTTGTATTTTTCCGGCTTCTCTGACTTGCAGCCTTCTTCTGGGCTTGGAGAAATCATACCCAGCCCCAGCCAGCAGCCTGAAGGATTTAAGTCACCAAAAGGCCACAGAGAAATGCTTTCCTTATTTTTGCTGCTGTTCTGACATATAATTCTCTTTGAGAGAATCCTGCATTTATCCCCTGTGAGGAACAGTTCAGCCCTGTCAGGCAGGGATCGGATGGAGCGTGGATGGAGTTCAAGCACGAGTCACAGCAACTCCAAAACGAAGCAATGTTCCAAGGGCTGGCATTTGGAAGCAGTGGAAAAGCAAAGAGAGAAATATGCAAACCATGTTACAGCCAAGCGTGGATAAAGCACTGCAAGCAACTGCAACTCCGCTGATCCCGGGGATTTCTCCATGGATTCTGTGCAGGGGAAGGGGTTTTAACCCCAGCACTGGGGAGAGAGGGGGCAGCTGGGGCCAAACCATTATCAGCAGGGGCCAAACCATTCCCAGAATGCGTTTAAAACAAACATCCACCAATTCCAAATGCGTTTACAACTGAAGGTTCCCCGCCGTGTCCATGCACATCACGCGGCAGAATCCCGGTGCTGGGTGCCATCCCCAGGTGCTGGATCCAAACCACACCCTTCAGTCCCATCTCGTTTTAGTAACCACGTGCATCCCAGTGAGTGAAGACATCCAAAACATCCAAACCACGCCGTGTTAAACACCAGCCGCCGCCGGGACGCGTGTCCAGCCCAACCTACGCCAACGAGGGCAGCACCTACCTGCTTGTTCTTGTACTTCTTCAGGTAGCGAGGAGACACCAGGCACTCGGGGTTGATGTCGGTGTTGATCTGCTCCGGGATCAGCTGTGGGTCTGGGTTCAAATGCTGCATTTTCAGGAAGGACAGGATGTTCTGCACTTCCATGCCGTAGGAGCTGTCGGCCATGGTCTTGCCCTTGGAGGCCAGGCGGCAGGCGGCCATCCAGCTGGCGTACTGCGTCTCCTGTCCCCCAAAACAGGGACACGTGTCTGTCACGGCCGTGGGGGGACCACCAGGCCCCTCAAAAAACACCCCAGGGAGCTTCATTCCCCTCCCATCCCCAGGAGACTCCATCATGCACCAACACGGGCAGAAACCCAACCAATGTGCGGCCAAAACCACGCAACAAAGCCAAGGTGGATTTTCTGCTCCAAACTCGCAGGAGACTTGGAGCACGTTTGGAATGCTGAGATCAGACAGGTGAGCCCATTTTCTATTTGCTTTTTAAAGAACAGCACCTGAGCAGGAGCTGATGGTGGGCAAAGGGCCAAGAGCTGGCCAGCCCAAGAGATGAACTTACATTGTCGCAGCGCAGCCAAATCTCGTTCATCCCCTCCGCCACCGGAATCAGGAGCTTGATGTTGAACTTCTGACCAGAGATGTTCACATCAGGGGTAACTTCACATCCTGCAATGAGGGAGCTGGTGTTTAACAGGGATGTGAGGAACTATGATTTAAAAAGTGGCAAAGAAAGCAAAAATAGGAAAAGAAAGAGCAAAGTTCCCCGACCCAAGGGTCTCCAGTGGCATCTCCGTGCTGCCAAAGGTTTGTCCCACGCCTCCGATGGGATGAACACACCACACAGCACAGAAAAAACCTGTCAGATGTCCCTTTTTCCAAGTGTCAGGAAAATGGGGGGGAAAAGCAAGACCTGATCTGAAAGCAATGAAGCCAAAGCGAATGCGCACCCACAGAACTCCTGGATCCTGCCTGGAATCAGGAATGGATCCAGTGGCTGGCAAACACCCCAGAATTTTCATGGAAGGATAGGAAAAGGTGACTGGATGGGTATTGACTCTCACCCTGAAACCCCTCCATGTTATTTATGAATGATGGGATGCCATGGAAGTGTTCCAGGCCAGGCTGGACAGGGCTTGGAGCATCCCGGTTTAGTGGAAGGCGTCCCTGCCCATGGGAGCGAGGTGGAACTGGATGAGTTTTAAGGTCCCTTCCAACCCGGACCATTCAAGAATTCCATGATTTTGGCTGCTACAGCCAGCAGCGAGCTGTGAGCATCCTGCTCCGGGTGCCTGGAGAGAATTCCAAGTGGTTGTGTCAACACGGGGGGCGATGAACCGACCTGGCCACGGCAGCGCGGGCGCCGCGTCAACGCCGCCTCCCAGATTTCTGCCAGGTGCTGTCACAGCAGATCTGTCACAGCTCCCAGAAAGGTCCTGCGGGCTGGGCCTCGCTCCCACAGCGGCCCGAGGTCACCTGGCATCCCCCCTGCTCCTGCCTCCATGGGGAGAACAAATGAGCTCGCTGCAGCTCCGCGGCTGCAGGAGCAGGAATGTTTCACTTGACATAAGCACGGGCAGCAGCCACAGGAATTTCAGCTCTCGAGTGAAGCTGCTCCCAACCAGCAGCAGGGAGAGGAGAAATAAAGGCAGCAGAGGAAGAGGATGGTCAGTTCTTTCCAGTTTCTGCTGTGGGAGTCAGTGCAATCCTTTGGATAACTGGCAAAAAGGAGAAGGGCAGGTGGAAGGTTGGAGCAAGGTGTGGAAGGTCCCCTCCAACCCAAACCATTCCGTGGTTCTCCAAGCTCTCTCTCCATGCTATTGGGGAGCTGGCAGTGCTTCCCCACGGGATTGCACATACTTCACTGGAAGTCCAAGTCTGTGCCACGATATCAAACCCAGCCACCTCATTCCTTTGAACACCTTTACCCAACCCGGGGATGGAATTCCGAGGCGATAAAGCAGTGGGAAAACAAGATGCAGGAGGAGCAGCCTATTCCTGGAATAAAAAGCAGCTTCTCTTCCCCCACCTTGTGCTTCTCTTACCTCTCAGGTTCATCTGGTGAGCAGGAGTCCCGTTGGATTCCTCTTTGCTTTTATAGCAGGAGATGGAGGTATCTTTGAAGGTGCACCAGTAGGGCTTGTAGCCTTTCAACGTCAGCTTCTTGGGCCTGCAGGACACATGGAGGGACATCTCACTTGGTCTGAGCTCCTAAAACAAGCTGCTCCCCAGGAAACCTCACTATTTCCTCAGCATTTCAGCCCTGGAAAGCTGCTGTCAGCAGCCTGGGTTATTCCCACCCCTGCCTGGGGGCTCAGCCATCCCTTCACTGCTGGCTCAAGGAGCTGAGCTCCAATTGCAAGTTTGGACTCTTCAATCCCGTGGAGATAATTTGGGGCAAGGTGGGGGGAGTTGGAGAACTGTGCTACAAAAACAGACGTGCCCATGAACCGCTGCAAACTCTGCCTCTCCAGCCACCACATGAAACTGGAACCACTCTGCTCAGGCTCTGAGGGGAAGCAGCACTTCCAAGGATGTGTCAGTCACGCACACGCCTGAGCGCACTCCTTGTTTTCTTTTTAAACACCCCACAGCACAAAAGGTTCCGTTCTTTCCTATGGAAAACGTGGATTTTGCTCGATTCAGCGGGAGAACTGATGGCCTTGCAAAGTGAAGCACCTGGAACCTCGAGCTCATCCCAACACAAGCCCAGGGCCTTCGCAGAGCTCCAAGTATTGGAATATTTTAACCACCTCTGATTTCTAAACCTTATTCTAAGGTTGGATCTGCAGCCTCTCATGCATGTCTTTTCTTTTCATCTCAGAAACAGCTGCTGAGAGTAGTTTGGATGGATATTAGGAAGAAATCCTCCCCTATGAGGGTGGGGAGGCCCTGGCACAGGGTGCCCAGAGAAGCTGGGGCTGCCCCTGGATCCCTGGAAGTGTCCAAGGCCAGGATGGACGGGGCTTGGAGCAGCCTGGGACAGTGGAAGGTGTCCCTGCCCATGGCAGGGGGTGGAACAGGATGATCTTTGAAGTCCATCCCAACCCAAAACATTCTGGAATTCTATGATTTCAGCTGGCAAGGGCAGTAACGTGGCTGGCAGGGGAGAGAGAAACATTCCAAGTCTCTACAGCCACACCAGGCACGTCCAGGGATGCATTTATAGGAGTTAAATGGATGGAATACAAGGCACGTGCATTGCTCCCCCAGTTCTCCTCCCCAGCTGAAGCGCGACAAGAGGCACGTCCAAAGCTGGGACAGCTCCAAATATTGCACCATTTACATTGGATTTCTGGCACTAAAATACCACCTGAGCCCCGTTTTTTAGGAGCAAATGGAATTCTGTGTTCAATCTGACAGCCTCAAATCCCAACCCCAGGGTTTAGGGCCTGTACTGAGTGGGGAACCAGCAGCTTCTGGCTGCTCCATCCCCTGGCGCTCCAATTTGCAGGCAATTAGCTCCCGGAGTCGTGCCTAATTTGATTGGCAAATCAGCAGATCAAGGGGAAGAACAAGTTTTTTGTTTGTTTGTTTGTTTGTTCAAGGGAGGGAAGAAACACCCACTGAGGGGCTGGGCACAGCCCTGAAACTTCACCCAAATTAAGCCAGACCACAAGCCCAGACAGAGGCAGAGACCTCGTTAATTCGCCTTCAGAGAGGGAGAAGGAGTTTTCAGAGCAGAGAGTGCCAGGTTCTGGGTCCAGAACCAAACAATTCATAAAATAAAGGCTTGTTCCAGAGCTACTTCACTGTCTACAGCTTTTCCCCCCACCCCCTATCCTACAGCTCTGCTGTGAAATCCCATCAGTGTTTCCAGCTTCCAGAACTTTCACTGCAGCAGGCAATAAATTGCAAAAGACGGTCGTGACTGCCAAAAATGTTCCTCCAAGTCCAGACTCTGCCGTTCCCAGTTTCCACGAACCACCAACCGAGTCAAAGCAATCTAAAAAAAAACCCCTAAATCCTGAGCAAGCTGGGAGAGGGGCAGAGTCAACTTAACCTGCTCCTTCTGGCACAGAGAGACTGGGATCTCGGCTGGATAGAATTCCTCCAGCCTCCTGCAGACCAGGAGAAGTCTTTGAGGGAGGTTTTTAGGTTTCACTCCTCATTTTAGGATGGTTCGTTCTCTCCTGGGCATTAAATGTGTTAAAGAAACATCCCAGCACAAGCTGCTGGCTCTGGGATGCACCACAGCAGGAAAACACCTTGAATTTTGTATTTGAGAACCAATCAACTTCGGTATCGAATATTTTGAATATCTTAAGGTCGGGAGATTAAAAAAAAAAAAGGATATTAAGAGGCAGGACCATGAATTATTCACAGCCATTACCAGTTCCACAAGCAGCTCTTCCCATCAGCACTTACTTGAAGACTTTAATGTAGTCGGCGAGCTCTGGGATGGAAGTGATGTCACCCTGGAAATCAAAGATGATCCCATTCAGCCGCCTGCCCCAGCGGAGCTGGAGCAGTGGGATCAGGAGGGAAGGGATGTGGTGCAGGGCAGGGAGCCGGGAGCACCATCAGGGCTTAGGGGTGGTGAAACTGCTCCTGAGAAAGCCTCAGCCACTTCCTGGGAGAAGCAAGGGGTGAAAAATCCAGGGCCCAGCTCTGCTGTTTGGAAAGCAGAGGACGAGGCTTTATTTTCCTTTGAGGAATTCCTGCTGCTGCCGGGGCCAATTCCCAGCCGCGGGGTCACCGGCGGCCACGGCAGCAGTGCTCGCACAGGGAGTTTTCTCCTCCCTTCAGTTATTCCTGATGCTCCAAACAAAAGGGAAAGAGGCACCTCTGCCGAGAACTGACTGGGGAAGGGATTTTTAAGTCTAGAAAGAAATTCCCCCCCCCGCCCCCCCCAAAAATTTTTAAATATTGAGTTTAAATTCCCTTTTTCGCATGAGGGTGTCACTCGCAATTCCCAGGAGCTGGAAGTAAAAGGGTTTTCGAGGGACAGGAAAAGGGAGGATTGCTCCAGGAGCTTCCAGTAGCAGGACAGTTTACTTTCAGTCTGCAAGGAGAAACTGTTTACAGATAGCACAGGGAAAAAAAATGCGGAATCTAAACAAACAATCCAGTAATTGCCCATTATCCGTATTCAATTACTCGAATGCATCTGGAAGTGGCTCCTGCTACAAAGCCCTACGGAAAGGGATGGGTTTTTTCGGATGAATCATTGTCCTCTTCACTCCTGTCTGGCAGGGACTGTTCCTCAGTGATGTGTTTCAAATCTGGTTTTGCGGAAGAAATTAGAAAATATGTCTTGGTGATAAAAAGTTGTTGTTATTTCTGGTTTATATGGCAAAGCTCTGCTGTTGTTAATGCCAATAAAGCGTCTTAAGGATGGATGTAGCTTCAAAAAGCCCCGTCATAAACACTTAAAAAATTATATGAAGTGGAAAAGTGGAAAATTTCAGAGATTTTAGGGTTGGAAAGAGATGGTTTAAATGTGCAAAAAGACTGGAAAAGCTGTGCTGGGCCAGGGCTGACAGGACTGAGTCCTTTTAATGCACTTTAATTTTCAGGCTTTGTATTTTGAAGGGTGGAAAACCAGTGTTAAAACAGCATATCAAGAAAAAAAACCCCACATGCTCTGAAATACAGACCTAGGCTAAAATCCAGTCTAATAAAAATAAGGTTTCATAAGCCTAAATTAGTTCTGAAAATCCAGCAGCTGCTTTAGGTGCTGTAAAACGTGAATTAGAAACAGTGGAAGAGGAACCTCAACGAGGAAAACTCAGTTATTTGGGAAAGTCAGTAGTGAGGATAAAAATCAAGTTCATTTCCATTTAGTTTTCCATTATTTCATCAGGAGGGTGGCTTGGGGTGGGGGGAGGATTAGTAAGATCCTGGCTCCTCCAAGACTTTTCCTGATGCTGCCCACGATTCCCTCTTTCCAGAACTATCCCTTGGTATCTAAAATCCCTGTATTTTAAAGAAAATATTATTGGGGTGTGGGCAACTTTCTCATCATAATTAGAAAAAAAAAAAGGGGAGAGGAAGGAAATAAAGGAGGTTGGATGCCTGGAAAAACTCCCTGCAGCCCTTACCAGGATCGTTGATGTCTTGCCACCTTCCAGGGTGATTTCCAGGTCCGAGAGCGCGGCGTCCACCTCGTCCACGTCCTTGTCGCTGTGGTTCAGGTGGTTCTCCGAGGACATGATGGACAGCTTGTTGATGTGGTACTGGAAGGCAAGGGCAGGGTCACACTGGGCTGCTCCCGTGACCCCAGGATCCCGCGGGATCCTCGCGACACGGCCGCCATGCTTGGGAAGTGGAGTGGGAAACTGGAGCGGGAAACCGGGAGCAGAGGCCAGCAAACACTGGGAGCGGTTGCTGAGTCAGGAATGACCATCTTGGATTGTTTCCAGTGCAAGGAGTCTCCAGGCACTGATCCCTAAAGGACATCTCTGGACCCCGCAGGGCAGAGCTGCTCTTCCCACTGGGCTGAGGTTGGGAGGGACCTCTGGAGGTCACCTGGTGCCACTCCCTGTCCCAGCAGGGCCACCTGGAGCTGTTGTCCAGGGCCATGTCCCCCTGGCTTTGGAGTAACTCCAGGGATGGAGATTCCACAGCCTCTCTGGGCAAACTGTGACAGTACTCTGTCACCCTCCTGGGACAAAAATGTTTCCTGATGTGCAGAGGGAACCTCCCGTGTTCCAGGCTGTGTCCGTGGCCTCTGCTCCTGCCACTGGGCACCTCTGTCCACCCCCTTTCCTGCCTCCCACCAGGTGTTTATGGACATTTGTAAGATCCCCCATCCCTGCAAGTGTCCAAGGCCAGGTTGGACAGGGCTTGGAGCAGCCTGGGATAGTGGAAGTGTCCTGGCTCATGGCAGGGGGTGGAACAAGATGATCTTTAAAGCCCGTTCCAACCCAAACCATTGTAGGTTTCTATGTCTTTGCACCTGTTTTCACCCCAGAAAACCAAAACATCCATAAAACCTCACAGGAAGGACCGTGCCCAACCCACTCTGGAGCACTTGGATGTAAACTGAGTCATTATATTTCTGCTTTCTGCTCTTTTTTTTCCTGGGAGGGGCCCTTGGAGAAGGCAGCCCTGGCTCCTGAGGGGGACATTTCTGCATCCTACAGCTCCAAGGTGTGCCAGACCACACGGAACAAATGCCTGCCATCCCTCTCACGGAGGTCAATAGCAGGTGGAGCATTTATGCCAAATCACACTGAGTATTTCAGAAACCAGATAAATAAATAGTTCTGGGAAAGCCACAGATTATCCCCAGCTGGTTTGGGGGCAGAGAGCCAGAAAGGCACAGTTCAGCAACCCCGTGTTCGCATGGGATGGGTTAAGAAGGACAAAACTAGAAGTTAAGATAGATATAAACATGTTTGGTAAAAGCAGGTCAAGTTCTTTTTCATGAGGGATAATCAGTGGCAAATATTTAAATTATCTCATAAACTCAAGTGAGGAGCTGGAGATGGGAAATGATCCAACTTCTACCAGCGTGAGGAGGCCAAGCTCCCACCACAGATAAGGTGAGGCTTAAAACACGATTTTAAACTGAAGAAGGGGAGGCTTAGATGGGATATTGGGAAGGCATTCTTGGCTGTGAGGGTGGGGAGGCCCTGGGACAGGCTGCCCGAGAAGCTGTGGCTGCCCCATCCCTGCAAGTGTCCAAGACCAATTTGGAGCAACCTGGGATAGTGGAATGGGGTTGGAACTGGATGGGCTTTGAGGTCCCTTCCAACCCAAACCATTCTGGGATTCTGTAATTTCGTTTATCAGATTAACCAGCAGAGAAGTCTGCAAACAAAATCAAGCCTAAGCCAACCCAGGAGCGTGTGGGGCTGTCCCTCACCTGCAGTGCTGCGAACATCATCATCTCCTCCTCCGTGCACTCGATCTCCTCCAGCAGGATTGCCCACTTGGACTGCTCGTACAGCTGGTTGATCCTGATCGCGTCGTACTGCGGCACAGAAACACGGAATGCTCGGAAAACCAGAAGCCCAGCTCAAGACAAACCACCCCATCTGCTGGAATCCCTGCCCACAGCAGGGGGTTGGAATGAGATGGTCTTTAAGGCCCATTCCAACCCAAGCTATTCTGGGATTCTGTGATCTCTCATCTCAACACAACACTTCGATCTGAGACTGAAAATCCTCTGCCACTGACACAAAGTGGCTTTAAGAACTCTTAAAGCACCTGTAGCAACACCTAAAAACCCTGGTATGTAGGAGCACAAATCCTGGGTTTGATGCCTTCACAACCGATTTTCAAAATTCCAGGTTTTTTGGGAGATTTACCAACACAACAGCACGTTAGAGATCCAGGCATCCTTTACTCCTAAGGATGGAAATTTCAAAATACAAGTGGGATGACAAGGAGCTCTGTACCTTTGGATTCAGGTCAAAAAAGCTGTAGTACTTGAACCGGAGTAGCAAAGCCTCGTTTTCTTTCACCTCCTGCTCCATCAGGGATCGGGACGAGTCCAGCCACCTGTGAATTGCCAACACGGGATAACACACACGGAACGCTCCGGCGCAGTCGCCACGACGCTCTCGAGAACACGATGAAAAATCAGCAAAAAAACCCCCAACTCCTCAGCTCCTGAACTCACCCTTGGTTGATTTTGGCCTTATCGAGCAGCGTCTGGGGCTTGTACATTTTGGCTAAGGACTCCGGGGAGGTGACGGGCTGGCTCACGGCCAGGATTCCCGGGTTGCCCTCGGACAGGGCGCTGTCGCCGAACCAGGCGGACGTGGGGGACAGGGGGCTGCCGTCGTGGGCGTCGTAGGTCGGCGTCATCGTTTTGCTATAGAGTCCTGGGCTTGAATAGATATTTCCTACCAGCGAGGGGAATAAAAGCCGGGAATTAGCCTAGGGCCAAGCCCTGCCCGCTCCCGGCCACGCCGGCTCCGCGCAAACCCGGAGCTGGCGGATGGAAAACCTTCCCTTTTTATCTTTCCACAATGGGAAAACACTGCGCTGCTTGTTCTCCCGTGAAAACCTGTCCCTCTCCTCTCTCTCGTCTCTTCTCCAAGAGCAAAACTGATGGAAAACTCATTCCAGCCCAAATGATGGGAGAAGACACGGGTCTCCCATGGCGGGAAGCTCCTGCCCCCTGAGTTTCTGTGGCACCTGGGACATGAGTGACCCCCGACTTACCGGTATTACCTGTTGCTTAAAGATTTTGGAAGTCAAAAGTTTTAGAGGAGCAGGAAAATAAACTAAGGGTGCAGCCAAAGAGACCAGAGGCAGAGGGCAAAAGTCCTATTGAGGTGGAGCTCACCTTTGACGGGGCCGATGTAAAGAATATCGGTGCCTATAGAGAGGGAAAGAAAGGAGGGAAGTGAGAAGGCGAGAGAAAGTCACCCGGAGGAGTAGGAGAAGGACAGAAGCCAAAAATGAGCATTTTTGGAAGAGGGCAGAACAGCACAGGTGAGGTTGAACCACCCAAATGGAGCATCTGCAGCAGCGCTGGTGGCAGCAAAGCAACTGAAGTGACTTCCCGTTATTCTATTCACGTTACAAGGACAGCCGGGCATGGAAATGTGGCATTCCCGGATGGAAAAGCTTGCTGAGGTGGCCACACAAATTCGGCATTAATGTGCTGAGCGAGTGGTGCGATGTGGTGCCAAACTGATCCCAAAGCACACGTTACTCCCAGGCCTTTCGAAGCTTCACAGCTCGTACCGACTCAAAGCAGACAAAAAAACACCCAAACACTTTTAAATTATTAATTTGAAGAGAAAAAAACCAAATCCAGCTCGGTGTCTCATAGCTGAAAATAGCTGAGAGCTTAACAGAGAGGTTGTGGCTGCCTCATCCCTGGAGTTGTTCCAGGAGAGCTTGGATGAGGCTTGGACAACCTGGTCTCTGGAAGGTGTCCCTGCCCATGGCAGGGGGTGGAACCAGAAGCGCTTTAAGTCCCTTTTAAATCCCTTCCAATCCAAACCATCCACTGAAACAGCCCCTCTTCCATCTCACGGGAACTTTGACTTTTAATATAAAATCCAGATTTTCAGAGGAAGGGAGGATCAACCACCGTATCCCGATGCCAGGAATTCCACTGGGTACACACATCGGGCAAGGAGCTCCCTCAGCATCACCTGCTGGGCATAAATCTGCCCACCAGCACCAGAAGGTCCAACACCACACTGGATTTTTGGGAAAGGGCTGTGTCCTTCCTAAATCAAGAGCCTGCAATTTGATGCACCCAAACAAGGCCTTTTGTGCCACCTCCTGCTGCTGCCCCGAGCCACCACCTCGAGCCACGCTCCAGCTCCTTGCTCCAAACCATCCCTCCACCCTCACGGCCAAGGAATGACAGAAAACTGAGCTAGACTGGAAAAGTCCAAGACCAAACCAATGGAAAAACCTTTCCGAGCTCTCGTTTTTCACAATGGGCATCTCAAGGAGCAGGAAGAATGGCATGAATCAATGGCATCATGTCACTGACAGCCAACATCATGGCTAGGAAATGCCAAATAATTACAAACCTGATTCTAAACTGCCTGGCAGGATGGAAAATAAAAGTGAAAACCATCAAACAAGGATGCTTTTAATGCTCCTGGCTCGTTTTGCTGGCATCTCAGTCTGGATGAATCACCTGGGGACCTGTAAACACTGTGGGTGCCAAGACAGATCCAGCAAACCAGGCACAAGCAAAAAAGCAGCAGGAATGGTCAAGGAGTGGAAAAATCCACCTTCATTTGCAAGGAAAAGGCCAGGGATGATTTCCAGGTTCTTAGACCAGGTACTTGCACCTTGGGAGCTGGGACCCCACAATCCTTAGGGTCCCTTCCAACTTGAGCTATGCTGTGATCCTGTGATTCTAAAAGCAGCAGGAAGGTGCTCTCCCCATGGATTGTTCCAGCACTGGAGCAGAGAACTCCAACAAAAACCAGCCATAAACCCCCATCACTTCCATAAACCACTTCCCAAAAGAGCTCTTCCCTCCTCCCCATCTGCCCTTGCTGCTGCCCTTGGCCTTCACATGGCTCGAGCACACAGGGCTGGAGCATCAACTGGACCAACAGAAGAAAATCCCACTTTTTGCCCCAAATTGGGCAAGTTTTTCCATGAACATCCCCCCACATTCCTTGATTGAGTGTTTGCTCCATCAGAACAAAGCTTGCCCCGCACTGTTCTCCTCATCACTTTCTCCAAACACCTGAAACACCTCAAAAGAAGCTTCCCTCAAAAAATGTGCCCCAGGCAGGCAGTGTCATGGAAAGTTCCAGCAGAAAGAGCTACAGATTTGGCTAATTTATATAAACAAGTGACTACAGGTCTTCTAATGGAAAATGTTGGGCAACACATCCTGTAGGTGTATTGACAACTCTGCCCACCGGGATTTAAATGGTTTCGCTGCCAGGTTTGGGGTGCTCAGTGACAAAACACTCCCAAGACATTGAAATCAGCACCTCCTGAATTATTAATTAATTTTCCAGAAGCTTTCAGCAACACTGAAACCGATGCTGGAACAACGCTAGAAATGATTTATTCAGATGAAACCCACGACTTTTATCGAATGGCACCTGAACAGGCAGGAATTCAACCTGCTGCAAGTGATTTCATTCACAAGGAGAGCAAAACCAGCCAAGTGACTCACTGGAAGAGCCATAAATAATTAAAATAAACCCCAGCTTTTGCACACATTTCCCCCAAAGCAGGCCAAGTCTTTCCTATTAATCTAACAGAGATGCTCTCTGTGAACACTGGCTGTTGGAAAGGCTCAGAATGGACTTTCGAGATGAAAATGCCAAATGGAAATGAAAATTGACTGGAGCCTTGCCCAAATTCTCTGAGCCAGGAGTGGGAGAGGACAAGCCCAGAAGTATTTTTAAGTAGCTGAGAGGAGAAAGAGAGGGATCAGAGCAAAAGGAAGATTATTTTTCCTTGTTCCAGACCCGTGGTGCACATCACCCTGTGCAGCCAAAACATTTTTGCCTGCAAGCCCTGAGCCACCACTCCATGACCTTCCCTGCAGTTGATTTAACATCAATTAATACAACTTTACTGAATTCCAAGGTTGTTCTTTCAATTAAAGCTGCCCTGCTGCCCTTGGATTGCTGGATTTAAACCCAAGAGCTTTGGCAGCCAGACACGTCTCTCCCGCTCGCCACCGCGGCTTTCTCCACAAATCCATTTGGGATAAAGTGCTCCCACTTGGCCAAAATTATGGTTTAAACTCCTGCCATTTGCCTTCAGACATCAGACTTCCAGCAGCCACGGAAAAAAGCTGAAAAACCCCTCTGCTTGCAAACACCTGCATGAATTTGCTGCCTGTGGTAATTCCATCAGGGATGTTACTCCCTGTAGGACATTACTCCAGCAGAAATTCTCTTCCCAATCCTGCTCTGGATCTGGAATTCAGACTGGCCAACTACCCCCCAGCAATAAAAGGATTTATTTAGCATCACAATCCACAGCTACACCCTTCATGTCAAGCAACACTAAAGCAATTAACAAAACACTGGAAGAGTGGCACAGCCTAAACCACACCAGGAATGTGACATTAGGAACGGATTTTCCATTTAACTCCTTTCTTCACAGGGTAAGAAAAGCTCTCAGCAACACCATCTGAGTGTTCAAGTGGCCACACTGGGGCTCTGGTTTGTTTTGTGAAGCCTGGGGTTGCTCTGCTCCCGGGAATGCGTGACAGCTCCAGACATGCATCCGTGCGACCGAGTGCTGCAGCCCGCCAGGACTTGTGCCATGGATTTGGGGTCTGTTTCTTGCACAGACCTCAAGAAATTCAATCAGCCCCACAATGCTGTGCCATTTTTTCCCCCACTCCCATTTTTTTCCCAGCTCACCGGACCCCGGCGTGATCAGCGGCCCCTCCAGCTCGAAGGTGTCGTCTTCACATTGGTCGTCCAACTTCTTCTTTTTTTTCTTTGATGGATCTCTGGGTTTCCTCAAAAGGGAGAGTTCTTCTGGATGCCTGATGTCTGGGGGGGAAAACAGACCACTTTTATAATGGCAGGATGGGAAAAAAGAAGAAAAAAGGAGGAACAAAGGGGGAAAAGAAGAATATCCTTCTGTTAGGAACAACATCCAGCAACACCCAATATCTCCCTTGGATGAATTTCCTGCTCTGCAATGGTTAAAAATCAAGTTGAGAACATTTTCCCTGCAAGCCTGTTGGAAACAAGCACTGTCCTTGGCTGGAAAGGTAACAAAATATTTGGATAAAATGTGGAATTTCCCAGGCACAGCCACTCGAATGTAAATGTAAGCACTGGCAGACCCTGTGACGGAGCCTAGTAACACTTCCAGACATTAAATATAAATATAAATAATAAAAAGAATTTAAAAACACATTCATAATATAAAATTATAAATAAGATATAATATAGTAATACACAGTAATATATATATATAATATAAAGAAATAGTAATAGTAGAAATAGAAATAGAAACAGAAATCAGCACATAAACCCCTACTCAGCCATGTAGGTAACAGGCCAGGTCCTCTCACTTCCATAGGAGCAATCCAAGAGTTAAGCCATTTATTTCCACATCACACTGGAAAGTTTAAAGCCTATCATTTACCCACTTTTTAAAGAGATTTTGGCCAAAGTGTTTCCTTTTCACAGCAAATCTCTCCCATTTTCCTGCCCAGGACCAAGCTGAACAACGTGAAACCCATTTAAAACGAGGAGCATCCCATTGTGTTTGTGTTTCCAGCCATGGGAATGTGGGGAGCAATGGAAAAGGGAATTTCCATTTCCCACCAAGGCAGTACTTGGGTCTGCTGCAGTCAATTCCAAGTGGGAAGGAGTTTCCTGGGAAAGCAGAGCCCGCTGTCTGTTGTACCACTGAAACCACTGAGGGACGGGAGTGGCACCAGGAATCCCTGTGCTCAGTCAATATGTGGGAACTGACCTGGAAAAGGATTCAACTGGGCATGGAGCCATCCAACTGCAGTGGTGAAAGGCTGCAAAAAGCTTGGAGAGCTCTGAAATACATCTTGGATTGGGAAAAGATGGGATGAGAGGGCTGGGGGTGTTCACCCAGAAAAGGGAAGGCTCCAGGGAGAGCTCAGAGCCCCTTCCAGGGCCTAAAGGGGCTCCAGGAGAGCTGGAGAGGGACTGAGGACAAGGGATGGAGGGACAGGACACAGGGAATGGCTTCCCACTGCCAGAGGGCAGGGATGAATGGGATATTGGGAAGGAATTCCTGTCTGGGAGGGTGGGGAGGCCCTGGCACAGGGTGCCCAGAGAAGCTGTGGCTGCCCCTGGATCCCTGGAAGTGTCCAAGGCCAGGCTGGATGGGGCTTGGAGCAGCCTGGGATAGGGGAAGGTGTCCCTGCCCATGGCAGGGGGTGGGACTGGATGACTTTTTCAGTCCATTCCAACCCAAACCATCCTGTGGTTCTCCGACGATTCTATGGAGCCCATGGGACATGCCTGAGCCTGGAAGGAGCTCTGGAATCTCCTCTGCAGCTGGTTGTCCCTGTTGAAGCTCCTGTGTTGTTTCTTATTCTGTTTTTTGCACCTATCACCCCAAAACGCTCAGCTACAAATCTGTCCCTTTGGAATGCCCTATGGAAAGCAGCCCCTGGTCCCATTCCCACTGCAGGAGAGATCAGGAGACAGGAGCTGCCTGCAGCCAGGCTGTGTTTTCCCACCCACAGGAATGCTGAAGGACACAATCAGTCATTATCCCAACGAGGAGAGAAGCTACAGGGCTGGGATCTCACCACGTGCTGGCAGCAGTGGGAGTTCCCTGAGCACTCCCAGGCACGGGATTATAATTAACTCTGGAATTTGGTCCCCAGCCGGTGACCGGAGCGGGACACACCCCCACACTGCCCACCCCCACCAGCATCCCTCCTTCCTGCAAACGAGCTGGGAAATACCACACTGGGAACTCGCCCCATCCAGGTGACTTTCAGGGATGGATCCCACTAGCCCTGGCATTCCTGAATCCAGAGGTCAGGATTTTCCTGGATTTAAGCATCTTTTACACTGTAGGTGTCCCATACCAAACCATCATCTAGTTTTAATTTAAGTTTTATTTTTATTTATATTCTTGCAGTTATTTACTTACATACAGTATTTACATATAAAAATATGGTATATATATATATTTTATATATTTCTTTTTAGAAAGCATCATTTAAGTTTTTTAAAATGTATATGTTTATATTTCTTTATTTCAATTGTATCATTGAATTCTGGAACGGTTTGGGTTGGATAGAACCTTAAAGCCCATCCAGTCCTACCCCTTGCCACAGACAGGGACACCTTCCACTATCCCAGCTTGCTCCAAGCCTTGTCCAATCTGGCCCTGAACACTTTCAGGCTAAAAATATACAGATTTATATATCTATATAGATTTTAAATCTATAAAATGGTATAAAAGATATATATTTATTTATCTTTATATTTTATTTTATATATACTTCTTGAACTTAAGAATCAGTTTTATTTCTATATTTATAGATATGTATTCCTACATCATTTATCTATTTTATTCCTTTTAATATATATCAGCTTTATCTAATTTCAGCTTGAATTTAACCCTGATTTATTATTTCTCCACGCACATCATCCCACTAAACCCCATTCCTGCCCCCACCACCCACCCTTTCAGCTTCCCTGCCCAACTTTTTGACCATTTCTAGCAATAAATACCTAGAGCCCGAATCCAGCCAGCTCCACGCATTCCCATTTATCCCAGCCAGCTTACCTCATGGAGCAGGAATCTGCTGGGACAACCGGGGTCACGTGCAGGGGACAAGAGGCAGCACAGCCTAAATCGAGGAGTTCCCCTGGTATTTTGGAGCAAGGTTGAGGCTCCGAGGTTTATTTATGGTGCATTAGCAACTGCTGGAGCCTCTCAGCTGGAAGCACTCAGGGAGGCCGGAGAAGGGCTCCGGGCCAGGCTGGGATTCTGGAAGCGATTGCCTGGAATCAGCCCAGGGCTTGACCATCTGATATCAAAGAGACTTTTTATAGTCCCTCAGTTGTTCCTGATGCTCCCGGCGGGATAGAAAGGATCCAGGGCAAGTTTTCAGCAGCTGCTTCCAAAGAGCACATGGCTGCAGGGCATGGAGCAGGCAGCACATCCTTGGGATGCCGGAGCATCCCAGCATCCTGGTATGGATCCTATGGATAAACGGCAAATTCCTCCCGACCGCATTCCGATGGATGCGCCACAGACTCCAGGACTTTACAAAGGCAGCTGAGGGAATGGCTTCAAACTGAAGGTTTAGATGGGATTTTTGGGAAGCAATTCCTGGCTGGGAGGGTGGGGAGGCCCTGGCACAGGGTGCCCAGAGAAGCTGTGGCTGCCCCTGGATCCCTCGAAGGGTCCAAGGCCAGGCTGGACGGGGCTTGGAGCAGCCTGGGATAGGGGAAGGTGTCCCTGCCCATGGCAGGGGGTGGAACGAGGTGATCTTTAAGGTCCCTTCCAACCCAAACCATTCTGGGATTCTGTGGAAAGGAGACAGAATGGCCTGAGCCTGGAAGGAAGAGTTTTGGAGCTCAAAATACGATCAGAAAGGTGGCTTTGAATCTCCAAGAGGATTTTTTCCAACTCTTGGATGAAGCCGTTCTACTGCCTGTGGCATCTTCTCTTCCATTTGCCTGCAAGACCCTGCCCGTGCCTGCTGCCTCTGGCTGAAGGGAAGTCCTTGGCCTTTTTTCCCTGTGTAATCCCTCATTTCTCATCCAGCCCTTGCACAGCTCACCCAGCCCAGCTGTGCCCATTTATCTCCCACCCCGAGCCAAACTCCAGAGCTGGGATTAAACCCTCTTCCTTCACAAAGCACCATCTGCGCCCTGCAAACTGACTTAAAAAAAAAATATATCTTCCTTACAGGGTGTAAAATTCTCAAGTTATGCTCTTCTGCACTAAATCCACCAAGTGAATCTTGAAGCTGTTGCATCTTTATCCACCAAGAGGACGCAGTCTTAAGCTGCGCCAAGGAAAATATAGGTTGGATGTTAGAAAAAAGTTTTTTACAGAAAGAGTAATAAAATTTTGGAATGGTCTACCCAGGGAGGTGGTAGAATCACCATCCCTGCACGTGTTTAAAAAGAGACTGGATGTGGCACTCAGTGTCATGGTTTGGTTTAGTTTAGTTGAGGTGTTGGGACATGGGTTGGACTCGATGATCCTGAAGTTCTCTTCCAACCTGGTGATTCTGTGATTCTGTGTTGTGATGGAGATCCCAGAATGGTTTGGGTTGGAAAGGACCTTAAAGCTCATCCCATTCCACCCCCTGCCATGGGCAGGGACACCTTCCACTAGCCCAGGTTGCTCCAAGCTCCATCCAACCTGGCCTTGGACACTCCCAGTCCCACAAGAAATCAGATTTCTGGTTTTCTTACATCACCCACTTACAGAACACGACATCACTGACTGGAAGGGCTGAGTATGGACCAACTTCCCCAAAAGCTGAAATTATGGGAAATCACACTACTTTCAGCATCCAGTTCTCAGATATATATGGAAAATAATGAGATACAAAGAAAATTTTGATGCAGAAGGAAAATTAATGTTCCAAAGAAGCTTTCAGCATCCAATTTCCCACCCCGTTTCTGGCTCCCCGAAAGGCCAGAGGGCTGGTTCACCTCCTTAGTTTTTGAACCATAAAAACTCCATAAATTTACTGTAGAACAGAGCACTGAGGGGAAATCCTCTCTTTAATGCTGATCCAGCTGCCCTCCTCCAGGAAGCGTGTTCTGAAGTGGGATGTCTCTGGGAAGTGGGATTCTCTGCACTCCATCACCGCTCCCTCCAACCAATGACTCATAAAAATTACAGCCTTTGTGCATGGCTCTGACGAATCTCAGAAAAATGAGACCTCAAACCCCATTTTTCTTCCATTTCAGACTTAAAACCAAAAATAAAGTGGTTTTTTTTTTCTTGGAGTGAGCTAATTCTGTGGATGGTTTTTCACTGTGTAAGTTTACAGAATGAAGCATCCGACTTATCTGCAACATAAATTCTCTCGAGATAAAAAGTTTTGCAGAACAGACCAGAGGGGGAAAAAAAAACCCAAAAAAGAAACTAAAAAAGGACTTACATAACTTCAGAAGTGCCTGGAGATAAGGCTGTGGTTGTGCTGGGCTCTGGGCAGTATCTGATGGAGCAGGTCCTCACCCCCCGGCACAGTTTACTGGGTTTGTACATTCAGAACATTTTATTATGGGTTCTTCAGATGTCCAGGAACTTAAATATTTATCTGGGCAAAAGCCAAGCTCTGCACTCACTGCCTGGGGCCCTGCAGCTCTGTGAGGACATCCCACAAAGCCTCTGGAGATGCCCAAGGAGTGCTATGGGTGTGCAATCAGCTGGGGCTGACCCTGGCAGAGGTTTTGCTGGAGCTTTCCCAAATTCTGGGTGGAAAACCCAAGTGCCTGTTGACTTATGGATTTGCCAAGAGAGCAATGATGTGCAAAACCACCCAAAAATGGGGTCAGTGGGGTTTGCAGGGGTGTGAATGTTTGTGCCAGTGGTTCCTAGAGTCGAAACTGGACACCACCAGCCAGGAGAGGCCCAGGAGGAGAAGGAAAAGGGGAGGAGGAGGAGGATGCAGCCAGTGGTGGTGGAGCCAAGCATTACTGCAAGGCCAATAAAAAGGGCCATTGGAGAGGCAGAGTCAACAAACACTTGAATGTTTGGATTTTTTTTTCCATAAGTGGGACGAAATCCCCAGGCTCCCGTTATCCGGATGCCTCTCGGAGCACAGGCAGCACTACAAGCCTTGCCCCTGAAGTGGCTGAACTGCAGCTCGAGTCCAATTAAACTCCATTAATTTAATCCCACAAACAAGAGAAAAACAATCCACTTACACCCTCCCTCCGCACAGGCCCATAAGGAGCAATCCAACTCATTCCAAGGAAGGCAGCAGCACTGGCTTTGCCAGCATGGCCTAATGTCTTCAGGATGGAAGTCTATTTAAAGGGTCTCTGTCAACAGCAGAGTAAGCATGAAAAAATTCACTGACTCACACGGTGACATAAAACCCGATGCTCCTCCACACGCAGAACACGACTGGGGTGGGGACAGGGGGGAGAGTGGAGAGTGGATTTTTTTTTTTTCCCATCTCAGACACTTTGTAATTAAATCTGGTTATTTCCCTGACCCCAGTTCCTGGGGTTGGTCTGGATCCTGCACGACAGCTGAGCACGGGCAGGCAATAAAAGGGGAAAATGCCGCAGTTGGCAGCGGAACACGTGGGCCCTGCAGTTGAAAAAGCTGAGGACGTTGCAATTTGGCTGGCTCTCGAAATGGGAAGATTTCCTTCCACACCCATTCCCTGGACATATTTAGAAATAGCTGTGCCACTGCCAAACCTCTCTGCTCGTGGCAGGGAAAGGCAGCAAAGCCGTTCTCGGTGTTCCGCCGCCTCTGTCTCCCCGTGAACGTCATCCCCGAGCATCCTCCTGATGCTCCTGAGCATCCACAGCCTGCATCCCGAGATCCCAGAATCATTTAGGTTGGAAAAGACATCCAGGATCATCAAGTCCAAGCTTGGTGCCTGATCCCCACCTCGTCACCCGGCCCAGAGCACTGAGTGCCACGTCCAGTCCTTCCCTGGACACCTCCAGGCATGGGGACTCCCAGCACCTCCCTGGGCAGCCCCTGCCAATGCTTAACAACCCTTTCCACGGAGAAATTCCTCCTGAATACTGGTGTTGCTCCCCATATTCCCCCCCTGAGATGTGCATCTACCAGGACTCCATGATTTCAGCTCCATGATTTTAGGAAAAACACTCCTTTATTTACCAGCAGGATATGAAGGAAGAAAAGAAGGTTTAGGAGGTTTGCAGTGGCCAGGGACATGGTCACTGCCCTGTGCAGGGCCAGGAGTTGGACTTGATGATCCTTGTGGGTCCCTTCCAGTCAGGATATTCTATGATTCCACAAACTCCAGACAGCTTTGCCTCCTGGAAAGCAACTGGGCCAGGGATGCAGCTCCACGTGCCTGACACAGAGCCCTGGGAACGCTGCACATCGACTACTAAACAGTTTCAATTTTGCAAAAAAAAAAAACAAACCCCAAAAAACAACAAACAGTGGCTTTTTATAGAAGTCTTTTTGGCAACGGAGGGCGTGGAAATATTGCAAATACTTCAGGAGTCAGAGGACGTTCTGTCCTGGAGCGGGGAACGTTTGGAAAGGGGAAAAAAAAGGTAGGGTCACATTCGGCATCGGGACGGTGTCTCCTTCCCTGGGCTGGGCTGGCATCCCGCCACTCCCAAATGCCACTGCCACCAAATGCCACTGCCACCTCGGCTCAGGTTGCATTTGGTGGCGGGAGGCTGAGGCAGGGAAGGCTGGCTGTCACCTTCCCACCACTCACTGAGCCTCGGGAACCTCCTTTGGGGACGATGGGAAGCAGCCCGTCACCCTCACGGGACTCTCCTTGCCTGGCTCCACGAGCTCCTCAGGATCAGACCACCCTTACCCTGTGCAAGAAAGGGAGCTGGGGACAGAGTGAGATGTGATGTGGGCATGGAAACTGCCACAGCCGGGCACAGGATGCTCCCCAGACTCGGTTTTCCCAAACAGGTGACTAATTCCCACGGATTACAAGGCAGGAGCTGGGTGTGAGGCTCCACCAGACTCTGGGGAAATAAAAGAGCCTGAAGGGAATTCTCTGTCTTACACAGCCTCAGGGTGGGTAGGGAGGGATTGGTCATGAATTTTGGAGTGTTTCCTCCCAGAGCTGCCTCCTCCCAGCCCTGGCACTGAGTTGTCCTCTCTGTGCTCCCATGAACATCAACCAGAATTTTCCCTGCTCCTCTTCTCAGGCTGGAGGGCAGCAGAGGTCCCAAATCTTCACAGACAGGAGAAGAGGAGAAGGATGGGAGCTTTCCTGCTGTCACAGCATCTCCCCTCACCCTGCAGCTCCAACATAAGTCGTGTCCCCTGGAGAAGGAGCATTGCTGGGGCAGGAAACGCCGAGGCCTGGGAAAAAACTCTCACACTTGCATCTTGCTGTTTGCTTTTCCTGTCCCACGTGCCCAGAGAGCAGCAGCAGAGCCTGCCTGGAGTCCCTTGGAGCTCCTGGGATACATGGAAAAAAAATACAGGCAGAATGCTGGAAGGAAGCATGAGCAGCTGCAAGGCATCCACTGGGCTGGAATCAAGTGAAGCCACCCCAGAATCCCAGAATGGTTTGGGTTGGAAGGGACCTTAAAGATCATCCAGTTCCACCCCCTGCCATGGGCAGGGACACCTTCCACTGTCCCAGGCTGCTCCAAGCCCCATCCAACCTGGCCTTGGGCACTTCCAGGGATCCAGGGGCAGCCACAGCTTCTCTGGGCACCCTGTGTCTCACTGCCCTCACAGCCAAGAATTCCTTCCTACTGATGTAGGAGAAGAGGATTTTTCCATTTGTTGTTATGTCGGATGTTGCGTTAGCATCTCCTACCTTCCCAAATCCCGCTTTCCCATGAGGATATTCCCACTCACACCAATAAAGTGCTGAGTGCAGCCCCATTAAAACACATTTGGATATCTGATGGGCAGTTTTCTGGGTGGAATTATCCCTCAGTGGGATGACAAGAGCAGGGAGGCACATGGGAGCATCCCACCCATCCCAGCTCCTGTGTCCCGCTGCCGGCCAGGCGGGAAGCGCAAATCTCCGTCGCTCCGAAAAAAAAAGAAAAGTGAAGTTTTACTTTCTCTTTCTCTGGTCTTTAATTGCAGATCAAAGCTGGCCCTTCAGGCTGGAGCTGCCTGCCAGCAGCTGCTCCCGGGCAGGATTCCAGGCCACCCTTTGGATGCTCATCCCCTGCACTGCCCGCTCCTCTCCTCCTGCCTGCCAGGGTCAATCCGTGCCTTTAACCCTCCTGACTGGCTGCTGTGGGAATCAAGGGGCTGCAATCCAGCCACTGGGAATGAGATTGGGTTTTTTTCCGGCTTCACACGACCTCCAGGAAAAGTGAGGGATGTGCAAGTGGCTCCAGCATCTTCCCACAGCCACCTCCTGGGAGCCCCGGGGAGCTGCCCTTTGGAATAACTTCCCTCTGCACAAGAACTGAGGGAACCCTTGAAAAATCAGCCACGCTCTGCAAGGGTGACACCTCTGGCTAACAATATAAAGGGAACAGAAGCAAAGGACAGCCCTAAATAATCCATCCATGGGGGTTCCTGCTGGTGTAGCGAGGATTTTATAAATGCAACCAGCCAGAGTCCTGAGAACTTCAGGAATTACTTCAATTACTCATTAATGATGCTTTGTGCTGGAGTTACTGAGGTGTGTAATTAAGTGATCCAGGGGCAACGACAGCAAACAGGTACAGCTGAAATACAAGCAACTCCCAGGCACAGTTCTGTCCCAACTTCCCTGGAGCCCAAAAATCACAGGATTTGCAGAGACAAGGACTATGCTGGGATCACTTTTCCCTTCCACCTTGAAATGTCAGCTCAGTTTTCCTTGGAGGGACAATTAGCTTGATTAAGACGGGATATGAGAGCTCTCTGCAGCCAAGCTGTGCAGGGATGCTGAGGAGGGTGGGGAAAGGTAGTGGAGAAAAATGGGGCAGGATAAACACAGCTGGGGAGGGGAAAAAAGGAGAATGGCAGAATCACAAAATCACAGAAAATTTGGGTTGGAAGGGACCTTAAAGACCATTCAGTTCCAGCTCATGCCATGGCAGGGACACCTTCCACTGTCCCAGGCTGCTCCAAGCCCCGTCCAGCCTGGCCTTGGACACTTCCAGGGATCCAGGGGCAGCCACAGCTTCTCTGGGCCACCCTCACAGCCAAGAATTTTTCTCCTAATATATAACATTAAGTATATGTAATACAATGTGTATTATTATATAGACTTCTATATGATAGATCTTAAATATATAAAAGTTAAAATATATTAGATATGACATTTTAGGTATCTACAGCACTATTTGAACACCTATATATCTGCACAGGGGTCCAAACACCTCTGTGGTCCTGGGAAGAGTATGCCAGCCCCTCCAACTCCAGCACTTTTGTCTCCCCACATCCCAATCCCTCCTCCCTCAAGCTGATGCCAAGCCCATGTATCATCTTCCCAGTAGCTCTGCTGAACATCTGGCTCCCAGTAAACACAACTGGGAGGGCTGAACAACTTAATCACTGCAGTTGCTGTCTGTCCTCAAACAGCTCAGACTGCTGAGAGTCACTCAAAGGAAAGTGAAATTTCCAGTAAAAGCTCTGCTTTCCCCAAAATCAGGAACATTAATTTCAGCACTTCAGATGCCACAGAAGGGAAGTCAGAACCGCCCTTGATGGATCTGTCCCTGCTGTCTGCTCAGAGAGCTCCCACCTCTGCTATCCCAGACGCTTTTTCCCCCTCCCAAACCTTTAAATATTAGATTTATTCTGCTGGTTTGTTCATAAATACACTGAAAGCTCTGGAGTTGGAAGAAAAAGCTGCTGCAGGCCCATGTAAGGTTCTGACAGCATCAGTGACAGATCTCCTGTCCCGTGATGAACCATATCAGAATTTCCTGACATGAGTCACTGCTGGAGAGATTCATCAGCGTCCAAGCCTGGGACCTCCCTGTCTAGCACAACATCCCAAATGCCAATGGGACACGGAGGGGCGGGGGTGGGGGAAGCAAAATCCACTCAGAAATAACGCTGGCTAAGCCTTTTCTATTTTAAGGAGAAATTGCCCAATATTTATGTTTTAAGAAAACCCCAACACAACAGGAAAGGAACAGCAAAGATCCTAAACCAGCTATAAATACCAACCAAACCACGGATGCGCCGGACACGGCACGTAGGGATGAGCTCTTCCTGCCTCCCCAAACAACTGGGTCAGCCAAGAGTAACCTCAGCTGCCTTCTGAGAGCAGGAATAGATTTACTACAGCTGAGGATGGGTTGCAGGCTCTTTTTGGAGGGGAGAATTCCAATATGGAGCACTTGCTGGAGTTTCTCGGGGTGGAACTGCCATCTCCTCATTGGGGTTTTTTTTTGGTGGGCAGGAAGAAACACCAGGTTTTAGGATAAAGAATTTGTGAAGATGAGTAAAATATTAGGCCTGGTAGGGAAAGATCCCTCCTTTCTCCTGGGCTTCTCCTCCACAAGGAAATGAGGGTGAAGAGGAGACAGCAAGACTTGGTTCCTTCCCTCCACCAGACAGTTTTACAGTGAAGCATCACCACGTAATCTCTGATATGATTTTCCACTAGAAGAGAACCCACAGGGCTGGCAGATTTCCCATTTCAGGGTTTGCTTTTCCTCCAGCACATAAATTTGCAGGGAAAAAAAAAATATCACAACCCCACACCAGCAGCTTGAACATCAAGCAGGGCTGGTAGCGCCCTGCCTGTGACAAACCCAACGACAGCCCTGCTATGGAAGAGAATTCAGCACAAAAAATGCATTTTTTATCACTTCTTGGCTCAACTGGTCCTGTTACTGAAGTATTTGCACACGAAAGAGTAGATCTGGACGGGAGAAAGAATGGACATCTGGGCTGCTTGATGTCCAAGTGACTCTTGGGTGTTTAAAGCCAGAAAACACCAAGGATTTATCAAATTTACAGGACAAGCACGTGCAGCAGAGGGGAGGCAGGAGCCAAACCGACTGGGAAGCTCCCCAGGGGTGTTTTTCAGCACTTACTGAAGGTTTTGCAGATGTCAGACACAGCCTTGAAGACCCTGTCGGAGAAGTTGACTTTCACCTTGACGTACTTCATGTTGGGCAGCTGCAGGCGCAGCAGCTTGTGCTGAGGGGTGAACTGGAGCTTGGCATCTGCCTGGATCCCGTATTTATCCAACGTCCAGTGAGTTTTAAGGAGCCAAGTTTTCTTCTTTTCCCACCACAGCGCGTGATCCGACCAGTCCTTCTTGACATCTACAACAAAGAACCCATTTTTCCCCCAGTTAAAAGCGGGACCAGAACGAGCCTTCGGAGGACAAAAGAAGTTTTAAAATGTGCTTAACTGAGAAGGAACTATCAATCCAAAAAAACTCCAACAGCCCTTCTTGGAGACAAGGATCTGCTTGTATTCTACACTATTTTGATGGGATATAAAAGCAGGGAAGAACCCGAGGGGAATTAAGGGTGAGACACAACGTGTCCGTGGATCACCAGCCCAGCGGTGATCCCGCCTGGAACACGAAGCCAAGGGGTCATGAGTGACCCAAGACCTTCCCCAGCAGGGATTTTGGACAGTTTTTGGGGTTAACTATCAGTTCTTGGGTTTTTCCCATCCCCACCATCTAGGATACCTGTGCTATCCAAAGGTGAGCCCAGCCACCTCGGCACCTATGGAAAACAGAACCAGGAGGAGGTTTGCAAGGAGAATTCAACAGGACTTCCAGTTTCTCCAAAGAAAACCTGAAAATTCCCAACTGAAACTAAAAGGTACCTCCCAAAGGAACAGCAAAACCCAACAGCCACTTCTCCTTCCAGCAGGGGTTTAAACATGGGGTTCTTGGAGGTCACCTCCAAGTTGGGAAGCATTTGGGGAACCAAAGCATGGTGATAACTTCAAAAGACAGACCCTGTGCAGTATTTTCCCTAACACCTGGAATGCTTTTCACTGTCACGTGGCCCTGCCATTCCTGCAGAGCAACTTCCAGTCTGGCAACCAGTAACGGTGCCACGTCCTCCCACCACGAAGGGAAAAGAGGAGAATGGAAGGATATATAATATAATATTTTATTTGGTAATATAATAATTCCGTTTTCAGCTCCAGATCCCCCTGTGATCCTGGATTTCCATCATGGAACACCAGTTTAACCCAAATTAAAACCACCAGCTGACATTTATTCCACCAGCTCCTGTCTCCATCCAGCACCACCCAGAAAGCCAGGAGCAATTCCAGAGAACTGGAGCATTTCCAGGATCAGGTGAAGTCCCAGCAGACACAATGCCAAAGGGACTGAAGGTACCAAGGAACACACTCCAGCACCGACATCATGCTGGGAATCTTGATGTCCTGTACAGGAGTTGGACTGGCTGATCCTCGTGGTTCCCTCCCAGCTCAGGATATTCCATGATCCTGTGATAAGTAAAGATTATCCCCACAGCCACATCTGAATTAAACCGAGATGAGAACGACGTGACAAATGAACTTTTGTCTGTCCCTATCTCAAAACAGGATCTCGAGCTGGGGTTACTGAGAAAACCCAGCAGGAGCTGGATTTTCCCTTTGAACTCCTGGTTTAATGGCACAATCAGGACTGCAGAAAGTGGAAACGTTCAGCTGGACTTTTCAACAGCTTTGTACAATCAAATTAAACAAAACCAAATATAGAAAAGCATGCAAACTTGCACAAGCCTTGTCTACCCGGAAAAAAATCCAAGAAATCATTACAATGGACTCTGGTAATGAAGTCCAACTTCTGCCCTACTGAAAGCTGAACGAATTGGCACCAGAAATCAGGGGGAGGAAAAAACCAAAGGCATTTGGAACCAGTAACATTTATGCCTAACAGAAGGGGATTTGGGTTTACACTGCAGATTAACCATTCAAGCCACAGCACAAAAACAACTCCTCGGGCCTGAGAGTAATTAACACTTTCAATTAACAGTGAGATGTTGGTTCTAGCAGGAAGGGGAAGGTCTCTGCCTGTCCCATGGGGTAGTTATATGTAAAAGAGGCTGGCAAATGTTTAGCAGCTGCTTTGTGGGGTTGAGTTTTACACAATGACAAGAGCCCTGGGTGCTTTGCAAGGATCCAGGATTGCCTGGAGCAATCCCTGCAGGCCAGGGAATGCCAGCAGCCTCGTTAAATCTGATCAAAGGTTTATAAACCTCCACCAGAGTCCCAATTCACAAGTTACTGATTTGCTGGGGTTACAGCTTCACAACAAGGCTTAATATTCCAGCTCAGGCTCTTCCCATCTACTACCATCACTCACTGGCCACTTCATATTTATCAACCTATCATATTCATCAACTTACTCGTATTTATCAACTATTATAAATTTATCAGCTGGCCTTTCATTTATCAGAGCTCAGGTAAGTCACCAAGTACTGCAAATCCATCTTAGAGATCCCAGACCTGGAATTTAAAAGTTTACTACAGGTTGCAAATCTCAGTGGTGTTTGTAGATCCAGCAGCTCCTCTGAGCTGGTCACCAAGCTGATCAGAGGGATGGAGCACCTCTGCTATGAGGACAAGCTGGGAGAACTGGGATTGCTCAGCCTGGAGAAAAGCAGCTTTGAGTTGACCTAACTGTGACCTTCCAGTACCTGGAAGCTACAAGAAAGATGGAGAGAGACTATTGATAAAGGATGGAGTGACAGGACTGATGGCTTCCCACTGCCAGAGGGCAGGGTTAGATGGGATATTGGGAAGAAATTGTTCCCTGTGAGGGTGGGGAGGCCCTGGCACAGGGTGCCCAGAGAAGCTGTGGCTGCCCCTGGATCCCTGGAAGTGTCCAAGGCCAGGTTGGATGGGGCTTGGAGCAGCCTGGGATAGTGGAAGGTGTCCCTGCCCATGGCAGGGGGTGGGACTGGATGGGCTTTGAGGTCCCTTCCAACCCAAACCCTTCCAGGATTCTACTGAACGAGCTGCACACATGTAAGAAATCACTGCCACCCTTCCAGGCAAGGAATGCCCCAGGTGAAGGCAGCAGGGATGTGGAGGCTGGAGCTGTCAGCATCAGCTGGAGCATGGGCTGGGCTCAGGGAGCTCCAGGAGCCCAACCCCAGCACCAACACCCTCGGGAAAGGGAAGCACGGCGCTTCCTTCCCGGCCTCAAAAATAAACCCTGCTCCCCCACCTTCCCCTGCAGCCTGAACCCAAACCTCTGGAGCCTGGGAGGGCTGGTAAACCCAGCTGGGATTTTTTTTTTTCCAGGAAGAACCTGGTGTTGCATTTGCTTCCCAGAACTGTGCCAAGAGTCAGCGACGTGCACGAGGGACGTTTAGGACGTTTTGTACAGCAAAACCCACGGAGCTGTTCCCCTTGGAAAGCCATCCAGACAGTCCTGGGAATGCAAGAGGCACCTTAAATCACACAAATGGCTGCAGGGACCTCTGTGAGGGCAGAACAGTGAGAGAAGGAGTGAAGGGCTGCTCTATAAAGTGTTTTAAACCTGAAACATGCTCAGCTTTCAATCCACGCCGGCGCCTGGCCGCAGTCACATCCCGCCGGCTCGTCCAGCATGAATTACAATTGCAGATTTTAATTCCCACAGCCACCACTAAATTCCCATCTAGAAATCCAAGCAGCAGCAGTAAGTGTGAATCGAGATGCACACGGGGTGTGTTTTAATTCTGTGCTCGCTGTCGCACAGAGACCCACGAACACAATCAGCATTCAAGCAGCAGGGCTGAATCTGGGTGAAGGGCAAAGAGAATCGAGGCAGCCCTACCTGACAGCCCATTTATCCCATTTATCCCATTTATCCCAGGACTTGGCTGCTCCCAAACGCTCTCCCTCTGCCAATCCATGGGTTTTTAAAGTCCCTTTCCTGCTGCAGCAGCTATTGAAGCTCCTTCCTGCAGAAGCACTGCCGTCACTTGGCAGCTTCTCCGGGCCAGCTCAGGACTTACAAGCAGTAGGATACGAGTCTCCAGCGCTGTATAAACACCGTGTTTTCCTTGTTATTTTGGGATATCCCCTATTGCAGATGGGCTCTCCTTCTGTGCACTGCTCAGGACAACGGAGCCCTGATACAACTGAATAAATCTCTTTTTTTTCCCCACCTTCCCAGAGCACGGTTAAAGCCCACTGGATGGGTATTTGGAAGGCAGGGGTGGTTCCCACCTCTGGGAGAGGCTTTTCTGGGGTGGCACCAGATTCCCTTTCACACCCACATCCAGGACTAAATCCATAGGGCAGCCAAGATCCTGCAAATGCCTCCATCACCTTAACACTGGGGGTTAATAATAAATAATTAAAAAGCTCCTGCATAAGCTTGAGTAGGTACAGAGGGAATTCTGTAATCCTGCCTGGGCTGGATCATGGATTTTTGGTGGATTTTTGGAAACAGGGGATTTGCAGTTGACACTGTTTTCCCTGGAATTCTCTCCACCTTCAGAGAGGCAGTGCAAGCAGCTGGAGCAGAGGTTGCAGCTCATTCCTTAATTATAAATGATGGCTTTTAGAGCAAGGGATTCAAGTCTTCAGCATTCCCACAGGAACAATCCGAGAGGAGCATCCTGCTCTGCAGCAAAACACGCCAGAGCCAAAGCCCATCCATCCCACTGGGGGGTTTTCCATAGGGGCAGAATCAGCTCCACAGCTTTCCCTGGCTCTTTCCCAGGGGTGGGTTTAATCAGCATTATCCCTGCTCTGGTCTAGGCACACTTGGGAAGCTGAGGTGGCAAAATGCCTTTCCATTATCTCAAATTTATATATATATATTTTTAAAAAATATCTAAATATGTATTTAAACATATATTATATATATATAAATATATAAAATATATAATATATATTATGCATATAAACATACACATATACACTTACCCCATACATAAATATATAAAATAAATAAGCATATATAAAACAGAGATAAAATTATATGCACAATAATAATTATAGATAAACACACAAAATATATGCATATAAAAATATATCCACATATATCCACACAAATATATATATAAATCCCATATATATATGCAAGATACAGTGCAGGGACCGAAACCAACTCACAAGCCAAGCATTTCTTCTTCCAAAAAGTCTTTTTTATACTTGATAATCTACCTGGAAAACATGAAACCAACCCCAAATTTTCCACCTTTTCACTGAGTTTGGTGCAGATGGGCTGAAACTCCTCGAGGGTTTTTATAAGAAAATCAAAATAAAAGTGGTCACTTTCTTTTTTGATCTTTGAGTTTTAAAATTAATATGCACTTCACACTGAATTGAAAAAATACAGATGTGGACAAAGCACGGAGTGCAGGCAGCTGATTAAAGTACCTTTAAACACAAATTCCTGCTGATAACACCTTAATCCAACCCTCACAGCTTCAAGGGGCTCTCCAAACCCTGGGCTGGGTGTTGGCTGCATCCACACCCCTCCTGGGAAGCTGGAGGGGGAGGAAAAGTCCTTCAAAGGAGAAGAGGCTTCCAGCACTAAATAGCTGGGAATGCCCTGGGTGAGCTCAGGGATGGGGGATACCCTCTCCTGCTCCCTCGGGATGCAATGCACTCAGCATGGAAAACAAGGCAAAAGTGTTAAAAAACTTAGGAAGGAGAGAAATTTAAGACTAAAAGTGAAAAAAAAAAGAGAAAAAAACCCAACAACCAACCACCAAAAATCATTGTACAGAACCTCGTGTGGTTGCTCTGGTTGGTTTTCCTTTTCCATGTGTCCATGAGGGGGGAAGGTGCAGCTTCACAGCACTAACAAAATCAGGGAATTGGGCAAATATTCCTAAAATATTCAGAAAGACTACAAAAAATGGCTAATTTGGTGCATGGAGCAGGAGAGCAGTGTTGGGAAAGGGGAAAGAAGAGGGAAGGGAAA